>JAPQRN010000024.1:176364-229346 GCA_037367275.1 Coranthus polyacanthus | reverse complement strand
CCCTCTGAAAACCCACTGAAAACCCACTGAAAACCCACTGAAAACCCTGTGCATGTGTGTAAAAGGAGCAGTGTGAGGCTGGTGGGGTTTGGCCAGTTTGTTTGTGTGTGCGTATATGTTGTGCACCTGTGTGAATCAGTGTCAGTGTGTGTGTCCTTGCATATGTAGTTGTGTGTTTGTCATTGTGCGTCGCTCCACTCAGCAGCAGCAGCAGATGGAATGCCTGAGCACAGCGTAGCATTACATCAGCAGCACGATTAGTTCCGTAACCTGACACGGGCCTCGCAGCCTTCTGTCTCCCTCCCTCCTCTTCTCTCTCTCTCTCTCTTCATCACTCTCTCCCCCCAAAGGAGGAAGTGGTGCGTAGCGTCGATTAGGCAGCAAGGAAGCATCCCTCTTCCCTGAACAGACACTCCTGCCTGCCATGCAAAGCACAATGCAGCCGCAGACTGATTAGGCGAGCGGAGCAATAAAAAAGCGTAGTGAGTCTGACTGGCATGTTAAGTGAGGCCTTTTGGCACTCGAGTCAAAATAATTAGATCACTGTGAAATACTGACGGCTGCTCAGGCATCAAGCTGATCTGTTAGAGGAGATGTATGTTTTTTCAAGCATGCTCAACCCACAGGCCCAGCGTGTTTACCAGCATTTTTGAAGATGCATATGTGCCACAGATGGCTTGAAATGCTGGCAAAAACATAGTATTCGGAAAATTTACGGCAAAATCTTGTTATGCTCCTGTCATTAGTTCTGTTTGATTAACTCAAGTTGCTGAAAATGCTATATGTGTATGTATAAATGATAAATAAATTACTTAATAAGCTCTTACAATAAAGTATGTACATTTGCATACTACATACAATAATTTGATTTGTAAAAATCTGAATGTCCTTGATCATTTTTGTCTTTTTTAACCTCAGAGAAAATGACACCGTTGGACCTGTCCACACCCTCCTCTCCAGCACTGGACCCAGAGGAGGTTCGTTTGAGGAAGATGAATCGCAGGGCAAAGGTTATTCAGGAGCTTGTGCAGACTGAAAAGGACTACCTCACAGACCTGGAGCTGTGCATCAGAGAGGTGGTTCAGCCTCTACGAAACCTGCAGGTAGGTTGTGTTAAGTTTAAGTGTGTTTGATGCCTTTGCTTAGCTCATTAATTTATTAACAATAATCAACATTTACAAATGCAGATTTTTTTTTTAACCTTTTAAAACGTGACTGACATCATGGAAATGTCTTTCTAAATCAGATGTTCTTGTGGCCGAGAGTAGAGGGTTATTTCAAATCTGACAAGCCCCAATTCATGCTTATAAATGACTTATTAAGCATCTATACATGTTTAACTGTTTACACTAAACACTAAGCCTCATTCTAAAGTGGTACCAATAATTGTGAATCACTTTGCATTTTTGGCAACGAAAATGTACTATTAGCAGATTTAGATTTTGTTTCATTTAATTTAATATGTAGAGTGACATACATACATACATACATACATACATACATACATATATATATATATATATACATATATATATTAAGCTGCATATATTATACTACAGTTTTCTGTCTTGTACTAGGTTGTGGATGTCGACCGGCTGTTCACTAACATGGAGACTGTGTGTGAGGTGTCAGCAGCTCTCCTTCACAGACTGCATGAGGCGATGGCTGACCCTGATCTAGAAGCAGTTGTCATAGGTAATACCACTGTGTCTCTGATTGCCTGATTTTACAGTTTCTTGACTACACTGCTTGGGTACAGATGAAAGATTTCATGTCCAATTCATCATTTTAAAGGAGAAGTATTCATCCAAGCAAAGGCAGCTTTAGAAGATGTGTATAAGATTTACTGCTACCATCACGATGATGCCAACATGTCACTCAAAGCCTATGAAAAAGAGGAAGAAGTAAAGCAACATTTCACTACCTGTGTATTAGCACTGAAGTAAGTCCAGTTACTTCCTTTAAATGCTTTTCAAATGATTCCCTGATGTTCTGCATTTTGGCTGCATGTAATCTTTGATGATGATCATGTTTCTTTGTATTTTTTATACAGGAAAATCTATGACCAAGAGTAAGTATTCTTTAACACATCGCAGATTTCCAATGTAAAACAAGCTGAATTGATTATTTTGTTGATTTTGTTGATTTAATTAGGATTCTGATTTACTTGACTCTGGTGTTCTCGTATCATCTTGGATATTTTCTTGATCTCTGGTCTGATTGTTTACTGTACTCTATTTGAACAGATGTAAACCCAACTTGTTAGACATGGGCTCACTGCTCATCAAACCAGTCCAGCGGGTCATGAAGTACCCGTTGCTGCTTAGGGAGCTGTGGCTGGCCACACCTGAAGATCACCCTGACTACCAGCCGCTGCAAGAGGCCTTCACTGCTGCAAAGATCATTAACATAAACATCAACGAGTTCAAGAGACGGAAGGATATAGGTGAGACTTGCCAGATAAAACTGACAGCTTTTCAATGTTCTATATGGAATGTTCCACATCCAGTGAAACTCCATACGTTTGGTGCCATATTTATTTAAATTCTCAGTCATGAAGTACAAGAGGTTGGAAGATGAAGGCACATTGAGGGGCAAATTGAACAAGTTCAACATTCACTCAATCCGGAAGAAAGGAGACAGGTTCGCTGGTTATCTCAAGATTCTCACAGGAGTTGAACCACAGGTAAAACTAAAACTGTACATTTTCAACACGTGGAAGTGAAAAAAAAAAATCAGGAAATATGAACATTTAGCTAGTATTGAGCTAAACATTTTAAATCTTATTTTTGAAGGTGAGAGATGAAGTGTTTGATAGAGAGGAGAAGCTGTTCAGGAGTCTGGAGAAAGCTGTGAGGCAGCTGGTCAAGAACGTCCAGTGTTACCTGCAGTACACTCAGGTATAGGTGAATGTAGATCGGCAAATAATGACTATGTGGAAAATGTGCACATTTTGATGGTTATATCTTGTTGTATTGTTAGGCTTTTTCAGATTTTCTCTGATATTTGCAGGAAATGGTATCTGTGGCTGTGCAGAATGTCCAGGACTTGAAGAACATGGTCAAAGATCCAAACAAAAATGACAAAAATGGCTTATACCACAGTAATGGAAATGATCCTTATAAGCACTTTGTGAGTACCGCTGTTGCTGCATTCGGACAAAGTTGAAAAATACATGACGCTGTGTTGTTTATTTTATGAAAGGAAAAAAAAAACCAAAAACAAACTCCATCCTAGCCTTCCCGTTCTCTCTTTATGTGGTATAACACCCGTCGTCGTGTCTTTGCTCTTGTGTTTCCTCATGACCTCCATAAAACACGTTGCAGAGGTATCTTCTGTCCATTATATGAACCCCCTCTTCTGTGCCTCTAAACCGGACCCTCTAATAACTCTGTCACCTTCACTAACCTGCCCTTCTCTCTCTGTGTTTTGCGCGGTTGCCAACTCTGAGACAACCGTGCCTTTGTGTTGCTGCTCTTTCCTGAAACTGTTCAGTGCTGCCTCAAACCAAAGCTGTAATAAGCGTAACGAAATAAGTGCAAACATCTCCTGAGAAAACAAACACCGCACTTATTTTGTATCAGACTTCCACTGTGTGTGTGCTAAAATCACAACATGAGAGCTGTAACTGACAAAAGCTTTTGGGAATCAGAAGGTTTTCACTAAAGGAACTGTTGTTTTTGACTAATGGTGCAGCCTGTGTTACATGTTCCGTGTTCCTCACTACATTGAATGGAGTCTGTTACATCTTCTTAAGTCTTACTGTGAGCTGAACAACATCACTACCTTCTTCTGTTTGCCTGCATACAAATAAAGCTGCAGAAAATATGTCATTGCGTATCCAAGGATAAGTTTAAGACACACATTCTCCCCTTGAAGAAAATTACTTTGAATTAGAGAAACAGCTGCATACTAAAAAAGCTATTCCATTTCTAAAAATGGCTAGAACTAGACTAAATGTACAGCATGTGATGCAAAATGACAGATGAACACTACACATTCCTCTAATTTTTTTGCTATTTCATTTACTTCTAAATCCAGAAAGACAGTATGGAGCGCTTGGTCCTTGCCCCCCTCTCCTCCCTGCAGGGCATGTTCACTGCCCCGCAGAAGCTCATCCAGAAACGTTACGACAAATTACTGGATTACTGCAGCCGCTTGGAGCGCTCTTCCTCTTTGTCATCCTCGTCATCCACCTCTTCCTCCTCTCCGTCACCGGTCTCAGAAGACCAGGGCCCCGCCAGGAGGGATTATGAAGCGCTCAATGCTTTGCTGGTGGAGGAGCTGCAGAGGTTCAACATAGCTGCCTACACGATCCTAAGCAACTGTGTAGTGTATCTGGTGGCACTTCTCAGAGGGTTAATGGATAAAATACTACTCCCTGCTCCATCCATACAGCAGCTTCCAGTGAGGATCCCATACATCATTTACATTATTAGACACCAGAGTTATTTAATTAGTTTTCATTTTCATTTAGACCTTCAGTTTGGTTTTTGATTTGAGTTCAGAGAGGGAGTTCACAGTAGTTTAGTTTTCTATTTAGTTTTAATGCTAGTTTTAGTTTTTCAGGTATTATGAGGAAAGTCTTATAGAAGCAGAAAACAGTAAGATGAATGATGCATGTCATCAAATAAGAGTTACAAAACCATTGTTTATTAAGGGTCCCATAATGTGCAAGGCCATTTTCTTCTTGTATTTAGTGTTATTTTTATTTCAGTTAACAAAAATATTTTACCCTGCTAGTTTTAGTTGTAGTCTTATTTTTTGTTAACTATAATTCCCCGCTAGACACATTTCATCCTCAGTACATTGAAATGGAAATTAAAACGTGTTATATCTTTCCTTTTCCAGGCTCCGTTGTCAAACATTGTTGAAGTGCAGAACAGCATCATGGATGAGCTGAGCAATTTGACGTTTGTGAAGGATAATGCACAGAAGCTAATGGAGCGCAAAGTCAGCTTTGAGAGGCAACGAGACAAGAAAATAACGGTAATCAAGAGGCAGGAGAAAATATAATTTCACATCAACAGACTTAATATTTCATTTAGGTTCATTATTTCCGATCCCTGATTAATTGTGTAATTGTCTAAAACCTTTTATTGTCTCCAGGTTGAAAATCCCACATATTCCTCTGGGTCTTTTACAAATTTGAACCATTTCCAAGCCACACATAAGCAGTCATAAGTCTTATCAAAGGCAGACACAGAAAACAGCTCCAGGCTGTGATTAACTGGGGCACTTGGCAACCCAAAGTTCCACCAGGTATCAATCCTGGGAAAGTAGTGCCTCTATATCTATGTATGCGTAGGTGGACACAGGTGCATATACATCTGGACAAACATGGCCGTGTTTGTGTGTGGACATTTTAATAAATCTATTTGCAGGTTCCCCTCCAGGGAACTTATTACCTTTCACCCTCTTTAGAATACTCCTATATGCTAACAACCAACAGCACGCCTACATTTGCCCACACACCATACTCATACCACTGCACTTCAAATATTTACTCCATTGTATTGTGCTGTCCACCAGATGCCAGAGGTGCAGCATCAAACAGAAGAGGAGCGCGTCTGGCTGCTGGCAGAATACCCACTGAACCGTCTGTACCAGCTGAAGAGGAAGTGTAATGGCTGCCAGGAGCAGGACCTCAGCCTGCTGGAGGGAGAACTGGTGGCCCTGCTGGAGGACACAGACCCATTAGGCAGCAGCAGCCGCTGGCTGGTTCACACTGGAGGCAAGTGTGTGTATGTGTGTGTGCATCATCAGGACGAAGGCCCTCGGGGCAGAGGTAGCCCTTCATGCATACTCTTAGTAAGATGCACAACAGTGAATTAAGTTATCACACTAAACTATCTGCAAGTATGGTAGGTATAGGTTTTCCTGAACATGCATCCCTCTGTGAATAGACCTGCATCTATTAGACGACCGAGCCTGTGAAGACACACCAAACTTTACTTTCTGACACTGACGAGTCAGCATACAAGAACGAGTCCCAGGGGCTCCTGTGATGTCATGGTTGCTGGTACCTCTTTGCCTTCCTCTGGAGATGGTTGCCTCACAACAGGACCAGCTCCATAGCTTGTCTCCTTCTCCCCTCTACATCTCACAGCGGCACCTGAGATCCCCACGCCTTGTTTGGAACAAACCGCTGCACATTGTAAGCAGTGTTACTTAGAGTACAAAGCCTCTCCCTCTGGGTATTCTGAAACAAGGACGGAGAGATGCGCCTTGCATGCGTCTGTACTCTGCAATAACAAGTCCTTTTTTTTTTTTTTATGAGCTTTGGAAAAAAAAAAAGTGTCTGTATGTTTCTTGGTACGAAGTAGATTCTTCACAGACTTGTCTTTTCCTTTGGGATTACAAGTATTCCCAGGAAGTTGTTGTTCATCCTTCTGTTTATATCAGCAATATGAATATGCTCACATCATATTTACACAATCTTCCGGTCTCTCAGTGTAAATGGATTTAAGATTTTGTTGGCAAATGCTCTGTTTTTTTTTTAACCCCCAGCCTTAATATGAAACATGCAAAACATCAATTTAATTACCTGTTTTGTGGGGATTTATGGGAAATGTCTTATGAAGTGCAGTTTGATCTGAAATCACTGTTCAACATTATAAGGATCAATTCACTCAATACATCTGCTTATCCTAAAAGTATGCAGACATGCAGCTTGCTTTGGTTTTATTTCTGAGATTTCTGCCTATGTCCAGAAAATGCGTTAACCTGGGCTTGAATATAACTTTCCTTTTGGTGACAATATCCTGACCATTTGGGTAATTCACAGACTGTATTATTTCAGTGCTTCAAATACAATAATATTTAATTCACTTCTATTTTATTGGAGTGGAGATACAAAGCTTAGAGGCAGATGTGTGTCTGTATTTATTTGTAATTTGGGTGTAACAACCCTTTAAAAGTAAAATTGACCCAGAAGTTTAGCATCTTGACAAACTTTCCCCTGGTGTGACTGTCAGGTATGCAAGGCTACGTCTACTCTACTTTCCTGAAGCAGTACAACCCTCTGCGGGACTCACAGCGGGCAGGGCAGATGGTCAAAGATCAGCAACAGCAGCAGCTGCCTGCCATGGTGGATGAGGACTTCGATGACCTCAGTCTGTTTGTGTCGGGCAGCGGCAACAGCAGCTTGCGCAGCTTCAACCTCAACACAACCGACAGCAGCTCAACCCTCTCTGGACTACAGGGGGAGCCGGAAAGCCCCGAAGACCTGGAGGACACACCGGACAGCGATGCTCAACAGGTATGTATCTTAATACTCACTGTCGGGGACAGGGGGGCACACATGTGACAGATAACAGATTCTTCTTCAGGCTTCATGATGACGTTACAGTGTGAGCCCTTTTGCACATGTACTGCACAATATCAAGTGAGTGGTGGCAGAAGGGGTTCAATTAGTGTAGAAATGCAAATAATTTGTGGCCTTGTGGCCCAAAATGTGTAGTTTGTTGTTTCACTAGCTAACTGCACATGGCAAAAAGTATTGCTTGAATCACTATGCAAATATGAATGTGGTTGAACTACCAGCAAACTACTGCAAAATGTAGCTACACTTGTAGTTCAATTACGTGTAGTTTACTACTCCACAACACTGTGTATACTGTTTAATTTTCTGGCACGACGAAGATGTAATTTAAAGATACTTAATGGCGGCAGATTAAACAACTTTACTGAGATTTAGTTTTCAGCTACTGTCAAGGTCAAGAAAATGAATTTCCTTCCCCCGCCACAGAAAGCAGCTGACTTCAATACACAACTATGTACAGACCTTTTAACAACATGACAACGAAACAAATATCACATAGATCTAATAACTAATATAACTGGGTTTTCAGAGGCTTCCTCACACAGGAGGGTCCACCTATAAAACAGTGGGTTGACGTTATATAGAGGCAGTAAAACCAAGGCGTGCAGGTATATAGACTGGATGAGATAAAGTTGTGTTATTGTGAAAGCACACTTGATAGTTTTACAGTGTCCCTGTCTACCTTTTCACTGAAATTACTGTATATTAGGTGAATAATATTACATGACAACAAAGCTGTCACCCTGGTTTAAGTCTTCAGCGTCTATTTCTATCACATTTTTAACATACCTTTCATCTTTTTCATAACATGACACAGTAACAGATCTTACAATGTAAAGTATTTACAAGGGTCAGCAGATTCATGTCAATGAACATTAGGACCAGGAACGTCCATGTGAAAAAGTACTTAACAGTCCCACCTGCTGGATATGAAGGGAGATGCAGTTTGACGTTAAATCTCCATGATGATGTATTTTAAAAGTTGTGCTGTTTAAGAAATAAAATAAATGCACTGCACCTTATTCTTTTCTCGTGGACATGAGCCACCAGCTTCACTAATCTTCTAAAATGCAACGATAGATGTAATCTTTTTAAATAGACTTTTAACACTGATTCCATCTGATCTGTATTTGTTTCCACAGTTTTATGCTGTGTATGCATTTCAAGCCCGCTGTGACCAGGAGCTGACCATGCAGGAGTACCAGCACGTCCGCATCCTCCAGTTCTGTGACCTGGGAGGCAATAAGGAGTGGTGGTTAGCTGAAGCTAATGGACAAAAAGGCTATGTCCCTGCCAACTATCTCGGCAAGATGTCCTATGCATAAATAGGTGCCCTTTATTTATGCGAGTGACAAACTGGAAAACGAAACAAAAATCAACCTGCGGCCCATCAAAAACACCTGCCTACTTTGTCCTGTCCATCAAATATGCATTTCTGCTTCGTTAAAGTCAAACTTGCACTAGTTAGGTCACACTATTGTCACACAACTCATACCGAAAGTGTTGATGTTTAATCTTTTATGGAGAATCATCCCAAGAGAGCTCACCAATGAGCCAACAATCTGTGATGGATAACGGTGGGAAAATACAGGGCACTGTGCTGAGCACTTTTTGTACTTCAGTGTTGTTAAGTTTATATTGATTCATTCATGAAGTAAATTTTATATAAGATGTGATTTATATATGAAGTCAATCCTTTATGTGAAATGAGTTATATGTGAAGTGCTATAAATGTTGTGACATGAAGAAATCTATAATGTTATCATTTATTACATGAATAAACATGGCCTCTATGAAAACATTTGTGATTTTGTTCGTGCCCTTTTACATTCAAAGAAACTATAATTACAAAGTCACTGCTAATGGCAATTTATAAGAAGAGAATATTTAATGATGTTGATAATAAAAGTGACACTCACTTTTTCAACGGTTAGATGTATTAGGACAAAATGAGGCACACATAGTCCAGCAGCGTTTACATAAAGTAAGATTCAAGTATTTGACTGGATGGTGTTACTCCATGTACATATGGTCTTGTAATACAAACATAAAGCTCTGGCACTAATTCCACACTGTTTAAGCATTTATTTTTTCCGCTCACATTTCCTAACTTGACTCATTTCTTAAGTTTCTTCTGTGCTGCTTTCTTCTTCACCAGTTGTAACCGTTTCATGGCGTTAAGCTGTGACTCTTGGGATGTTGGTGCTTTGTCACCTGGTGCTGCCTTTGACCCATTTCCATTGTTCCCATTACCGCCTCCGTTGCTACTGGACCCTCCGTTCCCTCCTGCACTTGTCTGGGAGGCACCCGGGGAGCCG
This sequence comes from Coranthus polyacanthus, assembly GCA_037367275.1. Lineage (NCBI taxonomy): Eukaryota > Metazoa > Chordata > Actinopteri > Kurtiformes > Apogonidae > Coranthus > Coranthus polyacanthus. Next base: position 219,704 of record JAPQRN010000024.1, on the reverse strand, counting down.
GCCCCTGATGGAGCAGACCCCTTTCCTTGGCTTTCACTGCTTGATGAACGGTTCAATGGCTGCTTACCCAGTGTCAGGGGAGGAGGAGGTTTTAGAGGCACCTGGCTGGAGCCATTTCCATTGCCGGGGATCTTTGCACCTCCAAGTCCTGACTTGGCGCCAGCTAACCCAGAGAGCCCAACGGGTTTCTGACCAGAGGGAGCTGCCAAGGCCTTGTTGCTCCCGCTTGGGCCTGAGGAACCTAGTTTGGAGCTGGTCGGTAGCGAGGAGCTCGTCTTGGCACCAAAAGCAGCCCAGCCTGTGAGACCACTGCCTGAAGAGGAGGAACTACTGCTGGTGGGATTGGCGGATGTTGTGGATGCCTGCATGGGATTAAAAAAATATATTTACCACAGTTAACACGGTGCAACACTAATTCAATGTGTCAAGATTTTCATTAAACATTGTCAGTCTACTTGAACATTTTTGTCTTTCTTCTTTTGGCATATCAAACATTGGATAAATCAGCTAAGTCCTTAGTTTGTATTTGACTAACGCTCCCTCCCTGCATCCCTCCAAACAGTAAAAGAGACAATAATATGTGACATAGTGTTATCAGCTTCACAAAAGTGTATTAAAACCAGAAGTGAAAGAGCAGCACAATTTGACCGCCCGTATCTGTACTCAGTGTGAAGAAGTAACTGCTTAACTTCACGTAATGGCATTATGTAATTACATTACAAAACAGATGGACCTGTAATCTGTTACAGTATATGCAATCAAATGACAATTACAAATCACAATGCTGGTGATTACAAAGGGGATACTTCTGAACATTTTCTTTTCAGTAAAAACCTTTTTGTTTTTAGTACTGTTCAATCAAACACGTTTGTTAGAAAAGTATTCAAATGTAATATTTACATTCAAATAAATACAGTATTTGTTTAACTAGTAATCTGTAACCTATTACATTTCAAACGGAACTTTCCCAACACTGTCTGTACTTTACTATATGCAAAGTAATTTATTAAATGAAGTTTATTTTTCTGTAAACGTTAGAGTAAGCCTCGGCAGCCTCAATGCTTATTTTGGCAATGCTTGTACTGAAGACTAACAAAACTTCCTCACTGTGAAACTTGCATCAACATAACCAAATCACTGACTACAAGGCAACATTGTTTGCTGTCAAAATAACTTTAGGGTGAACTCCACTGAAAAGTTTTCAACTCATTCCCTCTGGAGACATCTTAGTGAGCTGGAGCAGTATCTAAGCAGCAGAAAGTCAGTGGTCTGATCCTTAAAAATTAAATGTATCCTTTATGTATATTTTCTGAGCAGCAGACAGTGGTTTTGCACATTTGCTACTGCTCTTCTCTGCCATTGCTCCCAGTGACCCTTTAAGGATACAGAATCATAGTTTTAGCTTTACGTGAGAGCGACTCAGGAGAACATATGAGAAACAACAGAGAGTAAAACGCTGATCACGTGTAGATCATTCTGCAGTTCAGGAGGTCAGTTTACAACTTTATTTCACAAGGTGCAGCAGACTTCATATTTGTTATTTCCAACAGTAACAGAACACTTTTGTAAACTTATTACTTCTATAAATAGCTATTATTTCATGCTCTCGTTAGTCCACTCATCACATCATGACACATTCTGAGCCCCTCAGATGTTTATTGGGTCCACGGTGGTTTCATTTTGTAGTTTTGTTAAAGTCTGATCAATACGAATATTCCCCAAAAACAATGCTTTACGAAACTTTACGAAAATGACATGACCTGTCAAAATCACATTTAAGACAATAAAAACCTGTGGAAACCCTTTGTTATCGTCTCATAAAATTCCAGGAGCGTTAACACATACCTTCATTTCGGTTCTTTTGAATGCTTGGAAGGTACTGGCTGTGTCAGGTTTGGATTTAATGTCTGCCTTTTTCACCAAAGTGTCTTTTACAACAGGTGCTGATGAAGCAGAGGCAGGAGACGGCTTCTGTGGAGGTTTCTGGGCCTAGTGTGCAGACCAAGATGGTTAGTTTTAGACTGAAGAAACACCACCAAGCTCAAAGTACTTACCATCACTGAACATGAGATACAAAGTAGAGGCAGGAATAAAATGTATTTTCCTTACCATGCGTTTCATTTGCCTTGTGCAGCGGGCGCAGTACCACACAAGCCGTGGGTCATTAACTTCTTTGTCTGTCACCTGAGGCTTGTGACAGTCCTGGTGATACAGGTTGTGGCATTCCTGGCACTCTACTAACTGGTTTCCCATCGTCACTGTCATTTGTCTTTGGAGTTAAAAGCACATGAATGAGAATCAGAGTCGGAATGGAAATACATGGTGGACTATCCAAATTTACCTTTCAGTGTTTTATGTAGAAAGAATAACATTGGTCTGGAATAAAAAAAAAAAAAGACATCCACAAGCTCGTGTTTTAAAGAAAAATCTACATTCAGGGTATTTGTTTATAATACCTGCAAACCACACAAGCCAGGCCCATTTCCATGGCGAAGTCATCAGCGTTGGTCTCGTCATAATCATTTATGTTTGGCAGGTCTTTGATTGTTGGAACGGTAATTGGTGAAGATCGATTCTCCTGTTTCTCCAGTCGAGGCTTCTTTGGAGGGTCCACATCACCTAAGTCAACTCTGACCTGTTCATCAGTAAGAAAGTAAGAGGTGAGTTTGGACAAAATGGTCAGATTTGCCAGCTCACTCATTATTACACTGCGCTACGGCCATGAATCTGCTTACTCTTTGGGACAAAACCCATGTTAATGGATACTTTCAAATGAAAATATAAATAAAATTATTAGTTATTAAATTATTATTATTAGAAAATATAGCTATTGTCGCATTTCAGTGTAACACAAAACATTCCAGCAATGTTCGGTGTAATTTCTGAAGACTTATTCAATTATTAAGTAAATAGTAAATAGTGTGTGGCTCTACCTTCTCAGACGGCCTCTTCTCTGCTTCTTTCTTGCTTTTTTCCAAGCTGGATTTGCTGCTGCCGCTGCTGCTGCTGGAGGATGAGGAACTGGAGGAGGACTTGGAATCCTGTTTACTTAAGCTCAGTTTTGACACAGATCCCTTCGACACTTCTACATCCTGAAAACACCCAATTATTATTATATAATACTCTGATTCTTATACATTATATACAAATGACACCAGAAGAGAAACTGGCGACGACAAGCTACAGTGTAATAAAAGTTGCATTAACATAAACGTACCTTTTGTGATGAACGGTAGGATGTATCGCTTCCTCTTGCGAGGGACTCATCTAGCAGGGCTTTGAGTTTCTCGGCTGAATCTTTACTCTTGGAGTGAAGGTAACTCAAACCCTTGAGGAAGATAGGATCCAACTCCAAACTGACAGGTCCAGCCATGGCTTTAAACTAGGAGTCACAACAAATAAAGTCAGTTTAATAGTATTCTGTTGCTTACTCACACTGACGAACTTGGCCAAGAGCTCGAAGAATATAAATACTGACATGATACGAGGAAAATAATCATTTATTCTGAGAATAAAATGTTTTTTCAAAAAGGCTTCATCCCTACAGATCTCTGTGAATGTTTCCTGCAAAACTGTGTTATTGTACACGAAATGTTTCTTATGCAGCCTAATGGGTGAAAAGAATATAGTGTTCCCTGCAAAGATTAATAATGGCCAACTGTCTCTCTGATTGTATTCAGTTTGTGTAACCACTCTGATGTAATCTTCACTGATGATTATATAAGATGCCCTAATACAAACTGTGGGCAGAGGAAGAAGATGGCAGACATTCAAAGGAGAAAGTAGTAAATAGGACAAGTAAAACCCCTGAGGGTAAGGCGCAGTGCCTTTACCCGGTTTGGTGATCAAAGTGTTCATGCTGATGCATCACTTGCCCGTTGTTATTGTACATCAAGAATTTGACGTGCCCGACGAGGATTAATTTTCCCTGTGATTTTTCATTTTGTTAAAACTACAGGATACTCGCACTGATTCACTCATCCTGGTGGCGTCCAACTGTCGCCGTTGTCCTAATTCTTCCCGTCACATTTAATATGAAGCAGAACAGATCAGAACCGTGTTACTTTGGTTGCTCAGTAACGACACGAGTCCGGACCGGAGACACAGACAGAGTAGTACACTGTAGCGGCAGCAGCGTAGTGGCTAAAGTTACCTCCTCAGCTGTCAATTACGAAGCGACAATAGCAAACTAGTATTTCTGCTTAATTACAATATCTCACCTTCCACTTCTGGTAAAAGCCTATACCTTACGCCGGTATTTTCGTTTTCGAGTTAAACAGACGGTTAAACTCTTCCTACAAAAAAAAAAAAGGCGACATCCAGGGTGGATGCTTTTCTTCAGTAACAGACACACTGTGCAACCATTAAATAGTACCGGAATCCACGAGCCGCGGAACCTTAGTGATTATTGCGTGGATATAACAGAACTCTGTTGTTCGTTTTAAATTAAGAAATGGTGTGTTGCTTGAAATAACATTTTTTTAAACCGGGGTAGCACTTACATAATATATACAGTATATTTTAGTTAGCAGTGATCCGTAGTTTGTGACCGCGGACAGCTGGCGGCGCTGTGGGGCTACTGTCGCTTTAAGAAAGGGAGCGAGGAAAAGGGCTAACAGGAAGCGTGTAGCATAACAACGTGGTTGACGTGATATTGAAAGCCGGTAGATGACCATATTGCAAACAGTGCTGTAAGTATCTGATATGTCATTACCACGGGCATTATCCCAAATGTCATATTATAGTCATATTTTATATTGCATGCTGGGATATGATAATATTGTTCAGTCCGAAAACATCTCCAAAGCCAATAATGTGTTAACCTCCTCTTCTCTTACTCTTCAGTTCTTCTTCTTCTTCAGTTCCATTTAACATGAAACCCACGGACGTAAAGCAAAAGCTTCCCTTCCTCTATTTAGAGGTTTGTCCCCAAAATGAAGAGCCACGTCTTCCGCTGCACACCTCTGTTGTCCTGTTTCTCTTGTCTTACTGCGACTGCAAGTCCTTTAAAGTTTTCCTGGTCTCCACCGAGCCTGGCGGCTCCCAGACTCTACAGAGTCAGCTGCCAGAGTCTCTGGATGTGTCTGACATCGAGCTGGAGGCTCTTCCCCCGCTGGTGAGGGGCTGCCGTCTGCCTGCTGTTTTGGATGAGACTGGGAAGCTGTGCAGGGCAGGGCTGGCAGTGGTCCTAAGACACATCATCAACAGGACTACTGAGGCTGACCCCTGTAGAAATGATGTGTCGGCTCTGCTGGGCTTCAAGAAGACCTGCTTGAAGGCCTGTGCTGAGGTTTGTTGCAAATGTAAAAAAAAAAAAAAAAAGAACGTGTGTCTGAATGGCTTACACTGGCAGTAAGCATCCATTAGTCAGTTTGTGTACCTGTCCTGAGGCCAGTATCACATGAACTGCTGTGATCAGTGGTGGGAGAAGTAATCTGAACCTTAAGTGAAAGTACTAATAGCACAGTGTAGAAATCCTCCACTTCAAGAAGTTGTGCAGTAAAATGGTTGCGGTCAGGTTATACCATTGTATGTGGTTTTTTATTTTTTTTTGCTGCATTATTGTGTATTATTGTGATTAAGCCCTTTTTGATCAACATTATACTGTTGGATGGCAATGGATCATACTCTATAAGATCATATGTTTGTAGTTAGGGATGTTCCGATCCGATTTTTTTGTCCCGTTCCATTACTGATGCCGATTCCCAAGCTATGGGTGTCAGCTGATACCGAGTACTGACTGATACCAGTGATTAAGTAATAAACAACATGTCTCACTGTATGGAAGAGACCGGGGTCATTCTGTTATGTGTAATCAGCACCCCTGTCTGTACTGACCTTTGACAACCATTTTTAGCTGAAGAAGTAGGTGAATTTTCTCAACCCATAAAGGAACACCTCATCCTTCAAAGTCAACATGGACATACATATTTTTCGATGGACAGGATAAAAAAATTTGGCTGTCAGACAAATGCGGTGGCGTAGAAAGTACAATATTTGCCTCTGAGATGTAGTGGAGTAGAAGTATAAAGTTACATAAAATGAAATACCCAGTACAAGTACCTCAGATTTGTACTTCAGTACAGTACTCACTCCACCAGTAGAAACGATTGACTGTTGAAAATTAATTTGAGCTAATTATAAAAGATAAACAAATCCTCTTATTAGAGTACACATGCTGAGTGAGGATTAGGTGATACTAACCAAAATGATTAGTAGTAAATACATTTTTATTCCCTTGATAATCTATGGTACTTCTCCATTATGTGGTAATTGCTTTGCCAAAGTACTGAAAATGCGGAACTATAATTTTTTGCAATGTTTTATGATGTTCCATAAATAACAATTAGGCTCAGTGGCAGAAACATCATACATCACACTGGTACACTACAATCCCAAAATAAGAAAGAACGCTTTTGAGTTCTTGCCTTGAATAACCTTTTTTTTTTATTTGTCTTTGTTCTCAGGTGAGCAAATGGACCCGACTGTGTGAAATTGGCATCCCCTGTGCTGTTGAAGAACACCTCAGAAATCCTACCGATCAATATCTGCAGCTTCCTCTCTCCATCCTCACACTTGAACAAAAGCTTGCAGAGCCTGTTAAAGTTCACAACGATGACAAAATACGGAGACAGAAACTCAAAGAGCAGAGACAAAATGAAAGCAATGAATCCGCTGAAGGCCAAGGGAAAGCAGACCCTAATTCTCAGCCCGGACAGTCATTTGAGGCATGCGATGGACTTGAACTCAGAGCTGCTCTTGCCAAGCTGTCTGTGGATTCAGTTCCAGATTCGACCACCAGAGAGACCTCTGAGATCAGGAAAGTGAAGACCACAGACCTGCCTCCTCTGGACCATGTGTTTGCTGAAGGACTGTACTTCACTTTGACTGATGTGGTCCTTCTTCCATGCATCCATCAGTACCTGGTAAGGGCCTTGGAGTTTGATTTACTGTATGTATAAGTATCTAAGGGTTGTTAAGTAATGAACTCTTGTGACGTTTGACCTCTTTATTAGTATTACCTACTGCTCATAGACTTAATTTTACTGTTAATACCAATGCCTTCTGAATAACCCATGTAAAATAAATGCAGTGAATTCAGCTTTACATAATGTATTGTGCCTTTGTGCCTTAAACAGTGAAGCGTAGCGATACACAATTGTGTTTCACAGCTTAAATAATGACAAACATGAATTAGGTCTGATGTCACCTCATGTAGGTGGTGCCACTTAGACTGAAGGACTCCCATTATGTGTATTTACTGCTGACTTTCCAGTGTCTTTATTATGATTTGACAAATTATGCATGACTTATGTTGGTGACACTTTGGTCAAGGTGAGCAGTCAGTACACCCGGCTCTTTTCAGATCCATCCAGGCAGAAACTTGAGTTAAGAAGACTCGGTGCATCAGACTTGGCATGGGTTTTGCTCTCAAAGGTGGTCTAGAGCCACCTGGCAAAGGGTGATAACAGTGTGTGGGAGGGTTTCTATTCAAATGCAGCAGGTTGAAATGCATTTCAATTACTTTGGGAACATTTTTCTCTCTGCAACAGATCAAGAATTGCTGGGTTGTTGACCTTAAAACTTTTAACTAGCCCAGTTTTTTTTTTTTTTTTTTTTTTTGCAAGACTTCAAACGCTCACGCAAAATATTCATTACACATAATCATTCAGTATTTTACATGTAAATTCAGCGAAAAAAACCCCCAACTACAGCTGAAACCAAAGAGTACCACAGCTGTTGTTTAACGGTATGTTACTGTAGGAATGCTACACTGTCAGGCAGTGAAGTGGGTCTCCACCTCCACCTCCATTCACCCTTCAGCCGTCTCCAACTATCCCTTGACTGTGGGAATGAACTGAAGTTCTCACAATGAGGCTTTTAGTAGTCAGCTGTGCTCCAGCGGTTTCCAGTTTCACACTCAACGTAGCGTGTCTCCTCTTAACGGCCATCTCTGTCCAGGGCAGATGCAGCCACGACGGATCCTTTCCACTCCACCACTTGTCGTACTGCAGACTGCCCCTTCTGTCTGTCTCGCTTTGTGTCCCCCTCTCTTCTGTCTTGCACACATACACACACAGTGACACTGCTTCTCTGATCATGTCTGTGTTTGTGTCTTCCCCACCTGCCAGCAGTGTTTCGATTATTTTTTTTTAGATTTTTTTTTATCTGATGCCTCCTTGTGTGTGTTTGTCCAGGAGTATGATGAATTTTGGTGGAACCTGACATGTCGCTCCACTGGAGATGAGTCGTCTGATGAATCACTTAATCAATACTTCCTTGTTCTGTTTCTTTTCTTTTTCATTCTTCTTGTTTTGTTTGTCTCCAATAGAGTTCCCTCCAAGCTCACGCTGTGAGTGCTCTGCACCGGCTCCCCCACCTACTGCTATGGTACAGCCGTGTCCGGGAGGTACCTGGAATACTTCGTGCAGCCAAGGCTTGTGGGATAACCCTCTCCATCCCTCAAGCTTCTTTGTCGAGCCCCCCGAGGCCTTCAACAGAAGACATCCCAACTAGCCAACTGGAGCATGAACACCAGGAGATGACCACACAGCTGCCTTTTGTTGGTGGCCCGAGGCCCACAATGACAAAACTTAAAGTAAATTATTACTTTTACTTACTTAATTCTCATCATGCTTTTTCCTCTCTGTGGTCTCCAAACATATTTGCTTTAACACACGCATACACTGAAAGTAAATTAAGGAGCTGTCCCTTCGCAGCTTAGATAAAGGGTTTGGAAGCTCCAACTGGTTGTTAACCATTATCCCCTTAATTTCATGCTTCCATTTTCTGCTGATTTTGCCTTCAAGAGTGTAGCTTTGAGTTCATGTTTTGGCTTCTGGCAGACTTTCTCAATTGCAGTATCTTCTGTCTTTCTGCTGGTGCTTAAACATGAAGTGCTCTCAGTCACAGAGTTAACATTTTAAGTAGATGCTTTAGGATTTTAGGTTTTAGGATACGTAACTCTCTTCCCACTAATGTTCTTTGTACGACAATACACTTATTAGTCAAGACAAACTACAACCCCAAATCGGAAAATGATGCAACGCATTCCAAAAAGTTGGGATGGGCTTTGTAGGACTAGTAATGAGGTTAAGAATTTGACCAATGATATGACTTGAAACTGTTCATGTGAGCAGGTGATTATAATCATTCTTTGGAACAAGCGTCATCCAAGAAAGACCTATTCTTTTAGGAGCAGTGATGGGCTGAGGATTGCCCACAAATGAAGGGGAAATCATTGAAAGGTTTAAACACAATGTTTCTCAGACAAAGATGGCAAAGGATTTGGATATTTTACCCTCTATGGTGCATAGTGAGTCTGTGTGTAAGGGTAAGGATGCAAGCCTAAGCTGAATATGCCACTGCATCAAGAACCGTCAATTATTTATAAGTGATATGATTGTATGGGCTCAGGATTACTTTGGCCCTCAAACCTCTTTTTGTATGTAGTCACTACTACAAACACCTGTGGCTCATTTGTCCTGATATTATGTTGAAGCTGTAGTTGCCAGCACCTCCAGCTTTAAAGTACACGCTGTGCTCAAAGCTATTTTTTGTCCTTAACACAAAAGTGAGTTTTCTTTACTGAATAACACAATATATGTTAGTAAGAAGAGTTTTCTCTGCCCGCAGTGCATTCTAAAAATGCATACTTCAGTGTTCTCAGCAGACCCTTTTGCATTATTGCAGACGGTGCACCTTTAGCTTATCCTTTTAGGTGCAGTAAAAACATTGAAACCGATCCAAAGTTATATAGCCAGACTGAGTAGTTTAGAGTAATTGCTGAAAATTTTAATATGGAGATACAAGACACCTCACAAAACTAGCATAATGTGTCCACACTATTAAAATGCAGTTCCTTCAGGAAGCACTGGTAATACTGCTGTCTTAGCTCCACAGCAGACCAAATGTCACTCCTGGAACATTTCTGGATTTGCTTTTCCAGCAGGAGATAAGCAGGCCCAGCTGTTCAAAAGGAGACTGTCTCCTCAGCCTTAACTAACCTCACAGGACTGAGCCTTCAGACTTCTCCTTGGGCTTTATTACTCTGCTGTCTGTGCATAGATGTTTGTGTGATTTCCTGCTGGCTAACTGTCTATAATAATACGATATCATGTGACGGGAAGAGAGGAAAGGGAGATGGCAGTAAAAGAGTGAGATTGAGTCTGAAGGAGACTGTGTGAGCTGGGTGGTCAGGATTGAATGTGTTTTGAATATGCCATGTTGCCGGATGAAATTTAGTGAGGCACAGACGTGCACAAATGACAGTTTTGATGGCAGGTTGAAGTCAGACATTAACATTGAGAGGACTATGTGCAGTGCACACACAAACAATAGCCACCATTCTTTCTTTGCCTAGAGGGATTACAAGGATGGCTGCATGTCGCCACCATCATGTCTGCAGTGCAGCTGTTGTGTTGTCTTGGCCAAGCTGCCTATATGTGTGAGCGTTCTCATATATGATTGTGTGTGTCCCAAAGCAAGTACATGGAGACAGAGAGGTCTACCGCCTGATACGGTGACACGCGATCCTTCACTGCTGCTAACCAGAGGCAGCAGGCTCATTTCACTACACTATACACAATATATATGCCCCATAAACTCAGCCTCTTTCTCATTTCAGTTAACACACTGATGCATGCCAGTCAAAGGGCCTGTGCAATGAGCTGGAGAGGCAAAAATATAAACAAAACACTGGCCTCACCACCAGAATTCAAGGCTAGAAAGTTTGCTTTTCTTCCAAAATTGACTGACAGTTCTTTAGAAAGAAAGACTAAGCACTAGACAGCAGCTTAATCTAAGACGGTCGTAAAAATAGAAGTATCCCAACAGTAGGTTTAGTGAGTTAACTGGATCAGTTGAACTGAAATTCAGGGAAATCCTGGATTCTCTGTTGGAAGAATGGGGCTTACTGGAAAAACCTGTGCTCCAGAAACTGGGATTACAGAATGCCTGTGTCTGCTTCTGTGCAAACTTATGCCTTGAAACTAATCTTCTATATGGCAGGTTAGTAATTCACTTAATTCCTATCGGTAGTTTTGAAATTTTAATTAGTTTTTATTTGTATGTAGTCTTTCAGTTTGGATTTGATTTCAGTTGACTTTGAGTACATTTGTTTTACTTTTATTTTATTTTCATTGCATTGTCTAATGTAGTTTAGTGTTATTAGGTTTTAGTGTTAGTTTTTTCAGATATTATGAGGAAAGCCTTGATTTATAGAAGCTGAAAAGTTGAATGAAATGAAAGAATGCATGACATCAAATATGATTCACACCATATTTAACACCAACCACTGTCTGTTAAAGATTCCATGATGTGAAAAGCCAATTAATTAAAAAATATATATTTTTTAAAGTCTTTTTATTTAAAGAGGTGTAGCAACCGCAGTGTAAATTGAGGGGAATGAGTTAAACAAAGCTGATTTTACTTGCTATTCTTTTTAGTTTTAGTATGTGTTTTATTGTCCATTGTGGCTTTTTGCTCCTCAGTTATTTGCATCATTATCCTCCGATGGGGCGGTGTACTCATAATTATACTGTACATGTCTCTCATCTTCATAATGCTTTCATCAGAGGCTTGGAAATACATTTTTTAAAGTTGTGTAGTGACTAAATTGCAAATAGCTGCATTAATTCCATTAGGTTTTAGTAATAACCAAGTGAGAATACACAACACTGAAAATCTAGCAGTAAGTGTATAATGTATTTCCTGCATTGCATACAATGCTTTTATATTTATTAGTAGCTAAGTTTTTAATGCTTAAGACCAGTCATTTGAAGGTAAATGTGCAGCTGTCAGAAATGATTAAAGCGAATACAGTGTATATATATTTTTATTCATTTGTTTCAAACAATAATGACTCGCTCCTGCCTTTATAGGCTTTTAAATTTCTTTCAGCAAAGTGAGTGGGCAGAAAAAGAAAATGTTTACAGAAACAGAGACCTTGTCTGCCTGAATTCACCATGTTTATCTTGTTCTTGTCCAAAGTGTTTTAGACGTACCAGAGTGTGTACTGTACCGGTAAAACATTTGTTTTCTCTGGAGAGAGTAATAAGTGCAGTAACACTGGTTTTAGCTTTATATAGCTTCAGATCAGTGTGAGCAAGGTAACAAAGGGCTTGTTCAAGAGCAGTCCTTTAAATCGCTTCATTACTACCATTTGGACTATACAACCTCAAGGCTGTAGAGGGGTTTCTATGGTAACATGTGTATTTTTAAGTGTGTATTTGTGCCTCCCATAGGAAAATGGCATCGAGGCCGTCTTCGCTCCTCATCCTTGCCCTGCCTGGACCCTCCCATGGGATCATTTACCAGAGGCTATCAACCCCAACGAAGGTAAACTCAGATCTGCATCGTGGCTGTCTCTGCTTCCACCATTTTTCTTTTACACTTTTACCCTTGCACTCTTCTGGCACATTTTTTTTCTTTTCTTTTCTTTTTCATTTTATTTGATTCTTCCTAACTTTCTCCATATTCACCCCATCCTTTCTGCATCTTAAGGTCCTTCTTCCATCATTTTCTATCTCTCCACATCGTAATCTCTATGCCCACAAGTCAAAACAAATAGAATTGATACTGTGCATGGAGGAAGAGCAGATAATGTGCATAAATATTTACATAAAACCTCCCCATACTATGGTAGCCTGGTGTGTTTCAGTGGCAAGTTGCCACTGAAAAGGGGAAAAAAAAAAACATTAGCCACTGACACATTGCAGAGCTTTCCAGTCAACCTCAGCTGGATGTGTTTTCCCATGAGGCCCCTTAATGAATTTTAAAGTGCTTATCTCCATGTGTTATTGTCCTTATGTTGTGGTGTAAAAGGTCTGGCTCCACGCTATTGAAATGTACGCACACAGAATGGCTACTATGCAGTGTCGGAGTCGTGCATGCGCCTTAGTGGATGCTGATCGCAGTGAAAGCACTGTCTAATAGGCAGTAGAGGGGTTGCTGATTGCTGCCCCAGGTGGCACTGGTGAAGCAGAGAAAATAAATCTCTGTTTCTTTGTCTCCCTTTCTCTTGACTGCACTGTGCCTGCATTAGTTAGATGTCTGTGTTGGTAGGGATGTTAATGGTGTCACAGAGCAGTAAAAACCTACTCATTTTACAGTTGGAAAAGAAAAAGAACATTCACAGAGACACATGCATTTACATACTGAATTGAGATGGATGTTTTAATATTTCATCTTCATTATTGTGATACAAGTTTCATTAGCTTGCTGCCTTTTGTTTTCAAGTGGGAAGCTGTGACAAAGTAATTAAATAAGGTAACAGTAAATCATCCTGTGAATCTGCAGCCAACACCAGTAAACTATTTCTTGTAATTAATTATTATAAAAAACCTCTTCAGTCTACCATAATGCTCCTTTTAAAGGCAAGACTAGACTCTTACAACAATAATCCTTCTCAATCATCACTTCTGACCCTCCGTCAGTGCGTGATGGTGTATTTAACTGTGGAGACCCTGCCCTCTGCCTGGATTTTGTATTTGTCTGCAGCGTGCATGGGCAGAACAGTATAACAACAGAGTGACTCCGGTTACATAGATCAGTCCTATTTCCGTTCTTCTCTCAATTCTGTCTGAGAAACAAAACTCTGGGCAAAGCGTTCACACATACACACAAAACAACTACAATTCTGTTATATATTTTTTGTTCATTTGCGTACCTGCATTATAGCATTTTTTTAATAACAATGTTTGAGAATGAATGAGAATGAGAAATCTGTATTTTTATTCAGTGTAACAGGCCGTTTCATTTGGTCGCCTGTCAGTGCCTTAATGTCATTAGCTAATGTTACTTGCGGCGTTTTCATTAGAAAGAAATCACACAAGATAATGTAATATGTCAATAAACACGATGCATACCCTACGTATACGTCAGATAGGATTTCTTTGGTGAAAACAACTCCCCTGATCCCACACTACTACAAGCTGACACAAATGTAATCAATATAATCTATTAACCATTTAGAACATCCCTTACAAACTCATAGACATCGGGTTCCCTGAAGACGCTCTGACTGGCCTGTATAGCAGCCATCTTCACTTATTGGTTTTATTTACTCTCACTCGGGCCCACACTAAATAAAACATGTGTCTTTTCAATTAGAGGCAAGTAACGGCACTCATCCCATCTACATCCCACTACGAGGAAAAAACCTTCTCGCCTTGTCTGTACATGTTGGATCAATGTCCTTCTGCACTGTCCTAAAATTGTTCCAGCACTGAAGATAATCTTGGGGTCTGCATTAATTGGCCAATACTATATTTATTCTTACATTTAAAGTACAATGTGATGAATAAGAGCTAAAATGTTCTTTAGTGCTTTAAGACTTCCCGACTGCACTTTCCTACTTGTAATTTTCACAGCCATTTGTCTGCTATTACTGCATTTCCACAGTCCAACTTAATCACCTGTTTTTTTTTTTTATCTCAAAAACCCTACTGACATCTAAACTGAAGTGCTCTTGATGATGTGGGTGGTGTATCTTTTCGGAGAGTGAGAATCATGGAGAGCGACGGAATTGTGGTTGTCCCACTTTTGTCAGCACTCCGCATGATAAATGGCACTTTTGATATCTCCTTCTGCAATATTAGGCCAGTAGGTACGTAGCCCCTGCTTTTCAGTTCTGTCTAATTAAAGAGAAGCAGAGACGAAAGGCGGCCAATTTGTCCTGGACCCCAGCGCGTGGGCTTTCCCATCTATCTGCCTCTACTGTATACACAAATGTCTGCACACACGCCTACACATACAGTACTACAGGGAAAATTGCAGCATTTTCCTCTTACGTATGCAAAAATATTTCCATAACTGCAAAACTAATATACTCACAAGTCTTTGAAGGCTGTCGTATTCATATGTATCGACTCATTTCCTTCATGTAAGTACATATACCCTGCTGTCCACAAACACTTGGATACAGAGCACTGGATTTCAAATGTCTAGGAAGTTAAAGTGCTGACTTTCAGCTTTAACATCCTTGTCCTGTAAACTGTGGACAAATTTTAGCCCTTTTCATCCACTCCCTAAAACGGTGAAATAGGCAACAATTTGTACACCATTCAGCCAGTATATATCTGAACACCCCCAGATGCCCTTAAAGCTGAAAGTCAGCACTTTATTCTTGCGCTTCATTTCAGATCCATTGTGCTGGTGTAGAGCCAAAACAATAAATAGGAATACTTTTTGAGTGTTTTGTGTAGTTCTGAGAGACTTATAAAACATACATTATAGACTTCTGCATCTCAAAAAAACATGATAAACATGCACCTCATGTGCCTCTAAAAAATATACTGCTCCTACTCAGTGGTTACAATTCACTGATGGTCAGGTATGCACAATGTATAGAGGAACAAAGGGACCTCTGTGCATCAAACATGTTTAGATTTTTGCTCTACTTATGTGCAGGTCTGCTCTGCTAAATGTGGTGAAGGCTGTCTGCAGATAAACAGCAGCATGAATACTGGGGCCATTGTATAGAGCAGCCAACTTCTTGTCTCCAGCGCTTCACTTAATAGAGGGAGGAAGGGAGGGTAGCGAATAAAGCGAGGTAGAATGATGGAGTGTGTGACAATGGGAGATTGAGATAGGGGTGAGACGGCACAAAGAGAGACAAGGGTTATCAGGAGAACACAAGGCAAAGGGAGCGAGGTGAACGAGACAATGAGGCATAAAAAAGGGAGGGTGGGGAAGAAACCACATAGTTGTCATGCTTGAGACATGCTGCTATTAGGTCGTCCGGGGTTGTTTTGGTACAAGGAGATGAGATGGCTTTCCTTGTCTTTTGTCTTAGGTTACAAGAGTATGACAGAAGTTGAACTGCTCTAGTGAAAACTGGCTCCGTTTGTCTTTGTCTTCCTGCTTCAACTACAGCAGAGACGTGATTGAGTAAGTGGGGAAAAAAAAACCCCTGAAATGTTAATCACAAAGTTGATAAGACACACTGCAAGCAAAATATTATTATTATTACTATTACTATTACTATTATTATTACTATTATCAGCCTATTACAATACCAGCAAGGGACAACATAAGGATTCAAGGTCAGTATTCACTCCATTTGTGGCTTTATTTTTGGTCAGCAAGTCCTGAGAGAAATATTTGCCGCCTTAGGGTCCAAATCCCTCACTGTGTTTACTAGCTACTCGATAATGGTGTCTGCCGTTTGGTGCTGAACAGGTAGTATGCGCAGTGGGCTTTTAGAGCTTTTTCTCTAAAAACCACTTCCTCCTGTGGCTGAACATGATGGTATTAGAAGGATTAGAGTGAGTAAAATTGCAGACATCATCTTAATGAACCGTCGTCTGAATGTAATTCACAGTCCTATGCAGTTAAAGTCATTTGTGCAGTAGTGGCTATTTAGTGATATAGTGTTAAGTGGTTTCATGGGGTCCTGAAGTAGCATTAAAAAAAAACAATTTCACAGAGATCCTCCTGCATCATTATCATCTTCTTTTATCATTTGGATCTCAAGAGAAATGCTAACCACACCATATGTCTTGGCTCATGCTTTTCACTGCTTTGCTTGTTTTTCTGTGCTCAGGTCTAATGAGTGGTTAAACATCTGCCATGTCTAGCCTTCCTCAACTGCCTAACATATTGGTTTGGAAATCGGAAGATCTGTAAAGAGGCATCGAAAATGTCATCTCAATAATAACTGTTGTTTGTTTTATTATGTAGGTGGATGTGCATTGTCCCTCCCTTTTTACCTCTGTGTATGTACATCTTTGGCTTTCTGTAAGTTGAGATGAGTTGTTAAATGTTTTCTTACATAGTGCTGTTGTGTCCATTTCACCCACTGTTTAGTTTAGATTAGTTTGGCTGACTGTAATGTGTGTGATTTTCCCCCTGTGGTTTATTGTCTCACTGTTATTGAAATTAGATGACGATAATTACGTGGTTCAGATTCAAGTCCAGATTCCTGAAAACCTCCCTCATTTGCCTTATTTTCCTAGACTAAATATTGACTGGGTGCCGTAGGACAGAACAATTTCCAATATTCTTTTGTTTGGAGTTAATGAGAAAGAGTCCTATTTATGGAGAAATGTTCACGATGCATGACATCACTTAAATTTCAGTTTGAAGTTAGGGCTTCATGTACTTATTCTCTTTTGGATTGTATTTATATTACCATAAGGAGGTTTAAACATCATCAAATGTCAAATTCTCATTTGAGAATCACTCAAATAATATATGTTGTAGTGTTAAGTGAATGCTGTCCTATAAAACTGGGAGCCCACAGGTCATTTGTACAAAAGGTTATTATAACCCAGAGTTTCCTTTTCTTGTTAAACAACATCTAATTGTCTTGAGAGACAAACATTTTTTCTTCCCCCTGATCATCAAAACATCATGTTTTTATGCTGGAGTTCAGGTTAGAGAGGAGTCAACAAAACAGTGCTGTCTATTCAAACAAAAGACAGTGTTGTTTCTTTTATTCATGACATTTCATAACTGTAACTGTACCTGCCTTTCCCATGGCGTTGTTACAACATAAAGGTTTGTTATTAATTTAATTTAATTTTGGAACAGTGCTTTGTGTAACATTTATGCTTCCTAGTTGTTCAAGCAACACTGCTCTGCTCTGGGTGGTATCAGACGGTGAGGATATGTTTCTTTTCTACATTCAGGCTGATTTCAGACTTTCTTTCATTTGAAGTTCACTATATAGATTTTCTTTTAAGCATTTAATCCAAGCGTTCCCTCTCATAGAATGTAGTCGTTAATTAAATCCACACTGAAAAAGCACCTAAAATATGCCTTTAGTTTGTTGTTTCGATTCTCATATTGCAGGAAAAAACTAGAAGTGTGGGTGATTCAAATATTTCCTTTATTTCCAAATATGTCCTTGTCCTACCTGTGGAGTGGTTGCACTTTGCTTTGGTCATTTAATTGAATTGGAGTCTCAGCTGAGAGATGCACAGTGGGTTTAATCACATTGACCTGTTTAACCGTTGGCGTCCACATTACAACATCAGCTTCGTCTAAAGATAACAGTGACAGGGTCTCTCTGTTTTTGAATCCATGTTTTTTTTTTAACCTTGTTTTTGCTTTTTCTGTAATTTCAAATGAAGTGACAAGACAGCCAAGGTAGTATCATTTTCCCAAAGAAGGCTGTGCGCCTATCAGAAACTTGTCAAAATGTGCCATCCTTCGACTTCTGTTAGACGAATGCCATGGGTATTCTAGAAGGGGGATTAGTGAGTTTCTTGGGTTTCTCATCAGACATGTCTGCTTTGTACACTCTTTGATATACACTTGAAGACCAGACGAATCAAATATGTACTCCCTTTCCCAACACTAAAATATGACTTACTGATCTTACCTTTCAAATTCAAATGTCCAATCCAACTGCTTGTAATGAATGAAATATTTGACTTCAGAGTCTCTTGTAAAGCGTTTAATCTCGTCTTACGTTGCAGAATTTCAGTTCTTCAAGAGCAAATGTGCAAGGCAGACTTTGAACCTATGTTCCTTTTAACATATCCTTGAGACAAGACAGCAATTTTCAGATTCCTGGAACAACTTGCATGTTTAAAATTGTGTTCAGATTTTCTGGTTACCTCAGGGGTTAGGGAGGATAGGTGTGTGTTCATGACTTTTGTCCATGGAAGAACTGAGTGCATGTGTAATTATCGGTAAATTGGCTGTTATTAGGAGGGAACAGAGACTTTTTGAGAGCATGTGTTAATACAAACACAGATTTGATTTGAAAATGTTGTTATTGCGCGCTAGTGGGGATATGTGTTTATACTTTGCTCCAGCACTTGCTTAACACCTCATTCCCTCGGGCTTACAGCTCCACACAGCAGGCTCTGACTCCCAAATCACTCCTCTCATTCTCAATTAATTGAACTCATTAGAGCCTTTAAATTGAAGATTTAAAGATACGCAGTAAACACGGGACCAAGCACAACAGGCAACCAGCTTTGTTACTCCCAATTAGAGGGATAATTGGCACTTTATTTCTACAATTCAAGTTCAAACACATCTAGACTCCCTGGAGGGATACCCCAGAGTTTCACTATTTGCAGTGATGTTTGAGTTGCGCCCATTTAAATGCAGAGCCACTGGCTGCCTTCATGATGAGCTCCTTGCAAATGTCATACCATGAATATTCATTTGTCTCCTTAGTTTTGTTTTGTTCAATAATCTCTGCTGAGGCATTGCAGTGTGGGCATGGAGCAGGGAGACAATTTGCCTAACTCTCAGCCAGCTTTTAGTGGGTTTTGGATTACACAGTGTTTCTTACACCATTTCACTAGACTCTAAATTAATTACTGATTAGTGTTTTAAGCCCTGAACAGAATGTAAGACCAAACTGTCTTTCTGCAGCCTTTTTCTTTGGATCAGAGTTTAACAGGTTTTGTCAAGTACAGTCATTTTATGTTTGAAGTAAAAGACGTGACATTTGAAGGCTGCAACGAAATGAAAGAAAATCGTTGTAGTTGTTGCCTCCTTTTGATGTAACATTTTTCTAACAGAAATGGCGGTAACTTTGTTTTGTTTTCAGACTGGTTGAGACGCAAGTTTTGATTACTTTTGTTTTTGTTTCTTCAGGAGATAATAATAATTATTAATTAGAATATATTTTATTTGTATAGCGCTTTTCAAAGTATGCAAAGACACTTTCATAGGTTGAAACAAACAGAAAACAACAGAATACAAATATCAGTAGTAAGAAGAATGTACAGCGCTCAGCGATGCTCAGAGATTAGAAGAATCACCAGTTTAAGACAAAGGAGGAAAAAAGAGCGTTTCACAGTTGATTGACCATAACAAATTCTTTTCACATAGAGACTTTGAAAGGTCACTAACAGATGTTCACAGAGGTCCTGTATCACTGACATGATTCCGCAGTCGCTGATGTTCATATTATTTGTTTGGTACATCAGTCATTTTTGGTATTTGTATTGTGTGGTTCTTTTCACCATCTTTTCTATACTTTACTATATTGTGATTTGTGGGGTACTATGAAGTTTCTGATTATACAGTTTGTGTTTCTTAGATTTATATTTAAATGCATTCAGTTGCTCCTACTCTTAGCATTGTGTCAGTATCTTTTACAAGATACATGAAGCAAAATTGAAAAAAAATACTGAGCAAGGTGAAGGTGTCCTTAGTGACGTTTTAGTCACAAAACTTTCACATTTTCGTGCCAAAGTGAAATAAATATTAACATTCACGATACGTCAGAATTAGAGCTGGCATGACTACAAAGAAAGCCAATGAAAACATGCAAACGATGAACAGATGCATTTGCTGTTTTCATCAGTTGCATGTGTGTATGTATGTGCATTGATGGAAAATGAATGAAAGCGTGATTTGATTTTTGATGTTCCTCAGCAGTCTTGAATCAATTCAGTATTGCAAATTAGTGGCTTAGATTATAAGCAGTAATTTGACCCTGCATTTAGAAAGATGTTTAGTGCATCTGTCAGTTTCATTTGCACAACTTGTGACTGGGTGCGTTATGTAGCATATGTTCACAGACTGTTGCCACAGTGGGGTTAATTACAGGATTTACGTCGCAGAACACGGCTAAGTAAAAGGCAGTCTGTGTTTCGTTATTTTTTTGTTTGCTTCGTTCTATTTGTTCATCCTCTGTCATGGTTTATTCCTTTTCTTTTTACCCCCTCTTCTTTGTCCTTCATCTTTTCCCTGCCTGAATTTACGGCTCTTTACGTTTCCAAGTCCCTTAACTCGTTCATTTCCCAACGTAGACCATCAGCGTTGCTCTGATATAACGTCCATGATTTTATTTATTTCCATTCCTCACAACAAAGGCATTCTCAAAACTATGTGCATCACCTTTTTTCTTCCATCCCTGAACAAATGAATGTAGTTCAATACCTCACAAAGCTCATTATTAGGTTCTGTATCTGGTGACACTGTAACAGATGATATGTCATGTTTGGTTTCAGTGTGTGGGATGAGATATGATCGTATTGTGGAAGAGACCTCCCCCAATGCCCACATCTAATATGGCTCAAGAGGTGGTTGTGTATAGATTGTGGCATGCATGTCTCAGTTGTCTGAGGTCTGTACATTGTTGGAGTTTTCCTCCATGTCCCTCATGGTGTTGACTTACTCTGCTATAGGGGTAAGTTGTAGCTTGTGTGTGTGTTTTGTCTGTTATGGTAAGAATTCAAAGCATTTAACAATAAACATAAATCGCTGTGTTTCTGAGGTCTCTGTAGCCCCACATTCCGATATCTACTAGAAGTATTGTATATACAGCTGTACATATTTGGTTGTAAAAATGTGGGCAGTTCCCCTTTTACCCCTTTCCCACCTACAAGAACCTGATGCTGGTTCTGGGCTGGTGCTAGTGCTGGTTTCAAGTTGGTTCAGTTTGTGCACCTGCTAAGAACTGGTTAGCTGTAAGTTACAATTTTTGAAATACTATCGTTGGTGGGTCATGAAATGTACTTTTAAGATTCTTTTTCAGGCAAGAATGTAGTTGTTTACACTTAAACTCTGTGGTTGATTTATCAAGTTGGAGCCAACTTAAAAACTTGCCTTGACATTCTCAGAGGTGTGCTGTCCACTAATGGAACACCCATCCTGCCTTGCCAACTATCCATATAACTGGGAATTCATGGTACCATGCCAACAACAGCCTTATCTCTGCAAAGCCTTTTAAAATGTATGTTATGTTACTGTGCAAGGAGACGTTGCACATCCATACTGAAGCTCTGTTTTTTCTTCTTGTCCTTTAGACTAAAGAAATGCTACTCTACCTCTGTTTTTTTTTGTAATGGCGGTCACATATTTTATTTTTTTTATCTTGTTTGTCATGATAATCCAACCCTGACCAGGAAAGTGCTGGTGCCGCTCTGGAACAGTTTTTCTGGCTGATAGCTGGTTTTCTTTTGTTCAAGATTAGGCACCGGCTCCGAACCGGCCCTGGAACTGCCTCAGTGGAAGAACGGTATCTGTTCTACTGTACCGACGCAAAATAATGTCCATTTGTTCTACGTCGTGTTCACTGATTTATTTTGGTTCATGTGTTTTAAGAAGTGGAATTACCGGGAGTTAGCTTTAGAATAAGACTGGTGTGAAAGATTTTTTAGTGTCCAGGTGGCTCCGTAAGACAGAACGATGATTAATTGAAATCCTGCTCTAATTATCCAAAGGGCATGTGTAGTGTTGTGGCCAATATAAAATCCCTTGGTTCTTGTTCCATTTCCCAAAATAGAGATATCTGTTCGGTGCCGAGACATTTACCGATATAATTAGGAAACGGATACATGGACAAAGAACAAATGTACATATTCCATCACTATTTGTATTGCAGATAACAGTAAAGGAATAATAGGAATAATAATCTGAAATCTGCACAGAGTTGAGGGAAGAATGCCTTTCTTTCTGACTTTCAATAGAGGGCCGCTGGCAGTGGCAATCCACCCATAAACATTTCTAGTAAGGAAACCATGAGGAGCAGGGGCACCAGCTGGCTGGAGTCCAACCGGCCTTTATTTATCCATCGCACTGCAAGGCGGGGGCTAAAAGCCATACTGTCCAGAAGATTTTACAAAGCTGGCAGGCCAGAAGAAGTTGACATGGGCCTCCAAAGATGCCAGCGTTGTGCCACTTACTCCCTTCCTCTGACAGCTCCGGCAGAGTACAAACAGCAAGGGAAGAATGTGCTCTGAATAAAAACAAACTGTTTAGGTTGAAGAAGCAATTGTGGTGGAAGGTTTAAAAAGCATGACAGGGAGAGCATGTAAGTTCTGTGGTCTTTATTTTCATAATATTTTTGTTGATGTTGTACTACTATTAATTTTTTTTTTGTCATTTTAAAGAGGTCAAAACTCCAGCAAAGCCATTACTATATAGAACAGCTTTATTGTTAGACCAGTGTCTGTCTATGTACAACTGCTGGAGTTTTGACCTCTTTAGACTTTTGCTTCTGCATGTACCTTGGAAGTAGGTGAAGTTGTTCCAGACACCTCTACCCTTTTTTTTTTCTCCATCATTTTTGCAGTCAAAACTTAAAAAAAAAAAATAAGATTAGAAAGACATTTTAAAAAGTTGATTATCCCTCTTGTTATCCGTGAAAATCTCCTTCTCTAGCCCATCTCAAGGTCACATGCTGAGCAAAACATTTTTTTTCCCTTGTGGACATGTTTTTTCCAGTGTCTGAGCTTGTGGATAGCCTCAGGTCATTTGTTCTTACTTAAGCTCAGCTGTGACTAGACTGACCAGGATCAGTGCAAATCACTCATTTGAATCATCTCCAAACAGTCTCAGAATGTTTGCTCCTGGTAAATACAACTTTGCTATCAGGATGGATCAATCGCAAACTCCCCAAGATTTAAAGCAGTGGAGCGAAGACGTTGTTTTTTTGGCGTGTCCACAACAAACAGTGCACTGACTATAAAGATATAATTGTGTGATTATCATCGCATTGCATTTTGTTGCTGCATTTACACTTGAAAAGGGATATAATATATAATTTGCAAGGGTATGGAGGGAAGAAATTCCTAAAAAGAAAAAGGTCCAGCTTGAAAATTGGCACTCTCTAAGCAATGTTCGATGTTGAGGAATCCTGAAATTCACTAATGGAAAAGTAGTCCATTAAAAGTCCATTTTCTTGATCAGTGTGTGCATGGAGTAATTTGGTAACAGGAGTCAGATTGCTTAGGTGAAGATGATGTCTTGGTATTTTAATGGGGAGCAAAAAATGTATTGGGGTCCTTCTGGCACAGATTCATTGATGTTGTGTGGTTTCTGTCCTCTCTTGAAGCTTTTGGGGTTTAACTACCAGTCTGTTGTAGTTAGTGACAGCATCATTTCTTCGTTCCCTGGTTTGTTTCATTGGTGAAATGAGGTCTGTTCTCTTCTTCCTTAGCAATTCTGAGAATTCCTCATTTGCATAAAATGCAGTGTGTTTGAGGTGAGCTCGGAGAAGAATGAGCCTTGGAGAAGAATGAGTTCTTTGTCTTTGTACCTTTAGAATTTAATTACATTTGCTTTTCCAGAGTAGTGTTCTCCAGCGAGGTGCATGGACTTTCAGTTTCAATAGACTTCGGATCCGTTTTCAGTTTGTTGTTTCAGAAATTTCAATAGATTAAATGATGATAAAAAATATTTTAGTTTGAATAGTGGGACAAGGTATCTACAAATTGATTATTGAAGTAGGCATTGAAAAATGTGTAGTTGACAAACCATTTCAGCCCTTACATCATGAATTCAGTTGTCGTTGCATTAGTATTTGAAAGAGCAATTTTGATGTCTCAGTTTAGTAGTTTGAAACAAAACATTGCAGACAAATTGAGTATGTGTTGTGACCTGTAACAAGGACCATGGGAGTTCCATAATTATGCAGACCTTTAGCCTACAGCTACGTCTGGTCATGTTTTGACAGACATCCCAAAGCTGTTGAAGGATGCGTGGTGAGAAGTTTTTTCCTCTTGTGTTTGTCTTCATTACCTTTTCATTTTTCTTGTCATCACCGTCTTACACAAATACATTGAAAAATTTCAGTGACTGCTGCTGGGAAAGCAAACATTTTATTTTCTTTCTGACAGCTTGTCAACAATTGAAGCTTTCAGCATTGTCAATGTCTCTTTTTTTTTTTTCTATTTCAGGCCGACTCAACAAGATTATATTTAGTTACCGCTCAGTGTCGTCAAGGGTTGTCTAGCGTCAAACCTTTTTAAATTCCTCCCAGCACAATTGCAGCTGTGTTGTGTGGTGTTGCAGCTTTCACGACTGTTCTAAAGAATATTTACAATGCCAGAGACGTACTGTGAATTCTCTCCTGCTATTAATTACTGTCAACACTGCAAAGATGAGCCAAGGTTCAGTTCCTCATCCTTTGGTCCAGAGATTTCCATAATGAAAAGCATATGGTCAAATGCAAGCTTTTCTGCCCTGATGCATATACTTCCATGTGCCAAATTTCAAATTGAGGAGGGGACGTTGCAAGTTGTCAACAGTAGTCCATGCCAAGGTGAAACAGATGTGTCTATTCAAGGTGGCCTGAGTTGCTGCTGTCTTCTTGTTGCATTAAAACATACAACATATTTATGGAGCTACAATTATTGTATGTTCCTGTGTAGAAATACCATCAACTGCAAATTCAGCACTGAAGAAAAGCCTCATTACATTTTAATTAGCTGTCTTATATTTCATGAAATGTCTGCTATTGCGTTGATGCTTTAATGTTTCTGAGTAACAGCTACTTTGACATACACTAGTATAGAAATAGCTAGCTGTGAGTATCTGTGTGTAATTTGAGTTTTATTCAGCAGTGTGTCCACATTTCACATTCACAAAACAGAACAATTCCATTTGCTGTAATGCTGCGCCCATAAAAACCATTAGGAACTAGTTTCAAAAAGCTGATTGTAACCATGATCATGATCATGGAACGGGAATGATTTACTGCCTTAGATTTTTTTTCTTAGTTCCATAATACGTGTCAAGCCTCTAGCTGTTCCTCTGTTTAGGATCCATTTTACGTCTGTTACACACTTCAGGCCGTTTGTTTACTAGGTGGTTGGTGGTCTACGTCAGGAGAATACATTTTATTTTCATTGGTCCGTTTGCTCCTGCAGGAACCTCGTGTGTAGTCCACTAAACTTAGTGGCAGACTGACTTCTCCTGACAGAAGAAGGAAATAAAACGCATATGATGAATATGTGTCAGTACTTGGTTTGCACATTGATTGGCTTTGACTGTATTAGTTAAATATTTCATTTAGTGGTTTAAAAACATGGTGCTACTGCAGTGCCTATGTGCTAATAAGTGTTAAAGTCCATGTGCTTTCAGTTCTTCTTTTCTGAAACCTCCCACACTATCCTTCAGCCAACAACCACAAGAACTCATTGCACTTGTTTTTTGACACACACTGCATTGTTCTGAGAAATTGTCAAGACCGGAAAACATCAGTATTGTTTTTCAGAATGACAAAGATGAACTGACACACTGGTACATGACTGCTGTTCAAACAGCATGATATGTTCAGAGGAGCTGCAGCAGTCAGACTGAAAAGATAATGATCCCCCACACATTCCTGTTTCTGTTCCACTTTGCACAACACCTGTGCATATATCAAGCCCTTGCGCTTCATATGAATGAAAATACCCGAGTGCTCTTAAATGACTGTACAGTGCACTCAGCATCCCATTGTTTTTGTGACGTTTTATACACTTCACAAATGTTCATGAATGCGAATGCAAAAGCTTACTCTTTGAAGAGTTATGTTCAAACTGTATATTTTTTGTCTTTCTACCTAGAGACCTCTTTCTCCTTGATTTACTGACCTGTGTTTTTGCCTATTGCCGTTTATTAAATTGAGTGTGTGGTGTGTAACAAACATGAGTTCATATAAAAAAAAAAAAAAATCAAAATCGAAGAGTCAAAATGTTGAAGAGTATAAAACCTTCACCACATGAAAGGATAAACCACAGCTATACACTATTTTATTACCTATATTTTATTGTCCAATTTTTTTTACTCATACCAGAAGTTTTTTGAGAGTGAGAAACACTGAAAGAAACTTTCTTTAACGCCACATTCTAAAAGCATTTTGTCACATTAAAAAGAAAAAAAAAAATCAGTCTGCAAGCTTTAGCTCTAAAGAGAGTTGCCATTAACCAGTGGATTCAGCCTTGCCACGTAGTAACACCTTATGCTACTGTACGTCTTGGACAGATGATTCTCTCTGGAGCAATTTTGTGATAGATGTTTGAATGTGCTGTTCACCCATTAGGAATATTTTGCTCTTGGCAGCAGCAGCAGCAGATACGAGGCTGACTGGACACTCCTAGGGCTAACTAACTGTGACGTACACACTGTAGAGGATAGACATTTAGATCATATAGAAATCCAAGGGTCATTTAAGCCACATGCCCGGTCTATAACATTTACTACGAATGCACAATCTAGCATAAATTAGCTCCCCCCACCACACACTTTTCCAGTATACCTTCCAGGCAAGTCTATATATTGACCCGTAACTAGAGGTAACATTTTTTTTTTTTTTTTTTCAAAATTAAAATAAAATAAAAATAATTCTGTTCAAAAGTAAGGCACAAAACTACATAAGAAGTAATACATTTTTCTTGGCGTCTCTTGGTGTTTTCCTGCCATCTTCTGCGGAGCCCAAACAGAGGCCTCCTGTGCTTTGGCAGTGTTTACATTCTAATTTGTGTGATGAACTTGCTTGATAAGGTCCCGGGCTGTTCTGTACCATCATGGGGAAAAGGAAGCGCTCGGGGCTCACAGCCAGCAGCAGCAGCAGTGTAGGCACCTTTTAGCACTAGAGGACACGTGGGCTAATGGATCCTAACTCTCTCTGATGACGCAGCCGCAGCATTTTTTCCTCCTCACTGAGTGCTGGGAGATGTCAAGACAGAGTCAAACTGCTAGAAAAATGGAAAAACCATTCCTGCAATGCCTAATGTGATCCTGTCATATCTGGCTTTGTGCCAGCAGTTATCTGAGCAGAATGGTGTCCGTACCCCTGTTCATAAATACCACCAACAGCAGTGTTTTCTGCTTTCTGCTCACATCAGCCTGTGGAAACAAGTGAAACACAAAAGGCTTTTAGAAGAAAACACCTAAGCCCTTTCAGATTGCATCTGAAAGAACATGTCAGCAAAATACACTACTAGGTAAAGGAAACATAATTTGGAACAAGGACGTGATTACATTTTTAGCTGCAAGGGAAGACTTGAATCGTGTCAGTGTGCACTATGGAAATACATACACGCTTTCCGGCAAATGTAAAAAGCCACACACTATTGTAAATAAGATGCATAAATTGTGATGCAGACTGAAAATGTGCCGCCCATGCCTCAGCCTTTGTCCTCATGCACACTGCACTTGTCCCTCTGCAAACAAGAGACACATCTGCCCTTTGGATGAATACGATGAAGGTGAAATAATTGGCCCTTTTCCCAGTGCAGTTTCCTTTGTTTCAAGATCTTATTTGTAGGTTGGGCTGCTGTTGTCAAACAAAACATTAACATGCAAATAGCTGCACTTATATGTAGAAAACTGTCATTTATATCCCTCTAAAACAATTAAAATCATCTTAGCACATCGGTGGGTTTTTATTTTCTTGCAGAAAAATAAGCTGATTCTATGTTGTCATTTTTTTTTCTTTGTCATTGTTTTCTAATTGTTTGATACAAACAAAGAATTTAATCCTTTATGCTAATTCTTACTTTTAATGTCCACCTTTTATTGTTAATTTTCTGTAACATGGTCTGCATTATAATTTGACTTGATGTTCTCTACATTTTCACACCATCGGTGGTGTTTAATGCATTTTTAATTACATTTTTTAGTAGTACTTTGCATAATCCTGAAGGACAGACAATGCTTGACTAATTGTTAAAACATTGTAGCTCATCCTTATTCTTGTACATCGAGTGTAATGTGGATAATGATAGAGGAGCAAAGTTGAGTTAATGTCCACCTGTCAGCAGCTTTTCTTCGTGGGGGATCATTTGAGCCCATCTAGACGACAGAAGCAAGCTGTTTCTGTCATACTTGTGATTGCTATTTCTGTTTATAAAGTGGCTGGAAGACAGTGGATCTTAATTGGCCTCTGTCTGTTTGAGTTCTCTGTGAATTACACGGTGTCTGATTGTTTTTGTTTTCTTTTGTGAGTTGGTGTTCAGACAAGCTTTTCAGGTTTCGTATTAAACCTCTTTTCTAATCTTCTGTCTCCTGTACTGTAGCATTAGATGCACTAGTTTAATATAATGTAACTAAGGTTAATGTTATACTGTTTTTACACCAGTTGACTCCTTTGAGACCGCCAGTAGACAAGTTGGCGTTTCGGGTTTTTTCTTTGTTTTTCGGCGTGTCACATTCCACATCACAAACGCACTGGAAAGCAGGGAACAGTAGAAAGCATCCAGGAGTTTTCATACAGGTAGGGGCTTAAATATGTGATTGATAACTGTAATTACTGTCAGACATGACTCTACTGCTCGACTCTGTGACTCGATGCAGAAGCTTAGAAAAGCGTCTTCTCCACAGCGGTGTAAAACGGTGGCAGGTCATCTATATTTACATTTAGTCTTTTGATTTGGTCCGAGAGGAGACAGCTGCACAAGGAGGGTGTCTATTTTCAAGTCTTTTTTTTTCTTTTTCCCCTGATTTTGGCTCCTGCAGCTTTAAACCTAGTCTAGCATTAAATCCACCTCACACAATAGATCAAGAAGCTTATTTCACAGGTTCAAGCAGTAATATGACTCAACTGGAGAGAAAAAAAAAATGAAATTTGAACATTTCTAACAATATCATACAGATAACACCTGCTGAGCATCATTCTCAACAAAAATGATGGCTAGTGAAGCATGTGAACTGTTAAGTATTTAACAGCTACTCAGTTTATCCATTAGAAGACTAAATAAAAACTGAAATGAGTTTGTAGGTTGACAGTGAGTGTCTCTGTGGGGGTTGATGTTGTCAACCATCACAGTAATACAATTTTAAACCAGTCATTTCTTTTCTGTTTTTTTTTTTTTTATATTTCTTTTGGAGTTGCCTTTATTTGACAGTTGACAGTAAAGAAGAGACAAGATACAAGTGCAGATGGAGGAGAATGACTTAGAAAAGTTTGTTTTATAGGTTAAACATTTTTAAATTGGTACTTTTAGTAGCATGAATTCAGTATGAAAATCTGTTTTGCAAAAATATTCAGTATTTTCTACCTTTTCATTTTCCTTTTCATCTTGTGGCTTGTTGGCCTCTAGTCTTCTTGTCACATATTATAAGATGATCTGTGATTTGTGATGAATTTAGTGAGTTTTCATGCAATTACAGTGAACTATGATGTGAACTCTTAAGTGCAACTTTAATAATTTGGGGGGATTTATGCACGATGTTAAATGGAAACATGTATTAGTATTTTATGTATATAGTATTTTCTTAAGGTATGAAGCATAAATACAAAAATTCAAAAAAGTCTCAGTTTTCTGCTCTGCTCTTAAAAACCGTCCTGTTTTCAAACCACGTCAAATTACTTGACAAAAGGGAGTCGTCTCTCCTACCAGCGTTCAGTCGACTGTATGAGACAGTAAACAAACAAACAGGACTATAAACCACTCTCGGTTGATAATATTTTTCTGAATATTGCTGCTTATGATATTTTCTCTTCAGTACAACTCATGTTTTTACTCACTCCTCCTTCGTTACAGTAGGTACAGTTCACATATACTGCACCTGACACACCCTGAACTCAACTAACAGGTCAATGTATATGAGTTGCACTTAACATCTAAATCACTCCTTTTAATGCTTTAGCTAATAATCTATTTTTCTACACAAAAACAGAAGACATGTTTTTCTCACTGTGTAGAGGCTGCTGTAACACACAGGAGTCAGGAGCAGATGAAGTTATATCAACGCTGGCTTAAAATACGTTTTGACAACATTTCTAACATTTGGCCAAAAGCCAGAACAGCTTTCATCCTAGTTCAGGGTTCGGTCCGTTTCGGACCATCGTGGGTCATTAGAGGACCCCCTCCCTCCTCCCTCTATGTGTAATGTCCAGCAGCATCGTAACAGTGTAGAGTTATACTTTACTTTGTGTTGGGCTGAGTACAGTATGAATAACTTTGCTAGTTAACAGACGATCATTCCTGGTTTTTGACCTGTGTAATATGTGATAGAAATGTGACAACACAGGGTTAACACTTTGAAAACAGTGTTCGCTAAAGCTGCAGACTCACCTGCTCTCTTTATCACATTTCATTACTCGTTTTTCTCCTCATCCTCGTCTCGTCCCTTTGATGCAACAGGCTCAAAGTCATAAGTGCTGTGCTCTGTCATAACTGTATATTTACAACCTCACTGTTAACACTCAAATTAACAAGGCTGTCCATATGTTTCTTATTGTTCGACTGGCTTGACTGACTCCCTTTTCTTACGCCATGCTACTCTCTCTGTTTTTGAAGCCAAAACAGAAAGCTTTCAACAAAAATGCTTCCGACCGTCACTAAAGTGGTTATAGACATACATATATATTTTAAAATTGAGTTACGAGGTAATTTTCCTTCACATTAATGATCTGTTGTTCTTAACTTTGTTGCACTTTAAAGACCTCTCTCATTCTTTCTCTTTTCCCTGAAAGCACATGAAAAAAATGAGAATGAAAACAAAGGTGTACCAATTGGCACGATGTTAAGTGCCACCCACTCAGTCTTACTATATGTAGCTCATGGGTTTGAGCGTAAGTTGTGCGGTGACCTTTTGTCAAACACATTCTTCCTTCAGTAGAAATGTTGACTGTAAATCATAAACACACACTAAGACAGAAAATCAATGTTTACACCTTTTCATACAGGGAACACTTTAACAGTACAACAGTACTGTAGTAGAACAGTACAATTTAATGTAATTGAATCATAAATCATAAATTGTTTTCCTCAACTCTTATTAATAACCACAAACTTCACATTTGTGGAACCTTTAAGGCTTGTACCGCTGGGTTTTGAACCAGTTAGTCCGTATATGCACAACTACACAATCATGTACTAATTAAAGTACAGCGGAGGTTTGAGATTACAATAGTTTTGACTTTTGGGCAAATTTTTCAAGTGTACAGTATATACAGCAGGGGTCTCAAACTCGCAGCCTGACGATATTTCGTGGCCTCCTACTTGGCATCAGAGTCATTGCGTGAGTCGTTGCTCTGGGCGTTAGATATTTTTTTAATCACTTATGGCCCAGCCTCACCCAGACTCTACCTCCAGCGGCCCCCGGGTAAGTTGAGACCCCTGATGTACAGAGTCCTAAACGGTTATTCTGCAATGTTAATTTATGTGTTCAAACAATTTTTCACTACTGAGCCATGATTTAGATCAAACTTTCCGTGTCTCCACAGTTGGTGAACTCTGATAACTCTCTGCAATCTGCGGTTACAGTGTAAATGTGTTTAGATGCATCAGAAAGCCTCTATGCTGAGGACTCTCTGAGTAGTGGATTCAAAGACGCGTCTGCACCCATGTGAATCACTCATCCAAATGAAGAGCAGAGTCTTGATAGCGGTTTGTGCTGTGTCTCTATTTAAATTCATCTCTCATTCCTTTTTTTTTTTTCTCCACTCACTGGGACTGGGATCTACTTAATAACAGCCAGTATGAGAAGCTGATGCCGCTTTGAAATTTCCTGTTTGTGTCACCAGAATGAAAACACTTTTTTTTTTTCTCCTTTTTTTTTTTGCCACCTCTCCTCCCTTGTCACATACAAAACAGTGTGAGCAGGAAAAATGTTTCCCTAATACTCCAGTTGTGCGAATATGAGGGTATGGCTCAGGGGTAAATGAAACACTCATCACTCTGGATTTATGGACCAGAGATGGCACCGGCACAGCACGTCAACGGCTCACTGCGGATGTGGCGTGTGAGAAGACAGGAGGGGAAAATGCAGGGGACTGAAATGTGCTTTGAGTTAATGGGATGCATACTGCTCGCACAGCAGCAGAAAGTTCTGCCGCAAACAAGAAGGACACTGTTTTGGCTTGAAGGCTGGCTTTTGATGATGTTGAAAGATTGTTTGCACTCCCTAGTTGGCAATTGGGTGGAAACATGCTGATGAGAGAGTGGAGGCTGTTTGGTCTTTGTGCTATAACCATTACCTGAAATGGCTGGTTGTAAATCAAAATTTAGGCAGTTGGGAGGGACAGTTTGCACCCTGTCAGCAAAGGGAAAGGGGACATTAGAGTAATAGAGTAAGTATTCTAGCATGTTTTTGTTGTTAAAGAGTTTAATGCAATACGGACTAAAACTGACAGTAACCAAATGGGGGAAAAAAAACAACACAAAAGGCTGATGCTATTCTAACAAAATTACATTGTGTTGATTGAGTTTTGTTTGTACCTTCACTGAGTTCTCAGAACGTATGCCTGCAGAACTTGTTGCTTTCCACTTAAGATTCAATGAGAACTTGTGCTCTTTTCCAGGGAAAATGTCAAATATCCGTGCAGTGAGGAAGAGGCAACAGCTGAATAACTTGGTTGCCATGGTTACAGAGCTAGCCAGGCCAGGAAACACCATTGTGGATTTCTGCAGTGGAACGGTATGTGTATTCATCATCAGCCCAACTACGCATCTGTATTCCTCAATGCACCTGAGCACAACTACTTCATTAACAGCTGTAAGAAGCCATTTCATATGATCTCCATCTTTTCTATCTTTAAACGTCTTTTATTATTGGCATCACATGCACAGATAGGCTGCTCCGCTACGCTCATGAAAATGCATGTTCAGGGCAGGAGCTGCATGACTAAAGGGTCAATAAATGGTGCGAAAGGGCAGCACTAATCATAACTCATATTGATGCCTCCTTTGATGTGTTCTGCTTTCCCGTTGCGCATTTTCATTTTTTTTTTTTCTCATTTTTTCTGTGTTGTTTTCCAGGGCCATGTAGGGATTGTTCTGGCTCATGCTCTTCCAGATTGCCAGGTAATGTGCATTTATTTGTGCAAAGGTGTGCATAGTGTACATATGTGCATGTATTTAGATTGAGGATTTGCTAACTTGTGGGAGCACATATTAATAGATCAAACTTTGATGATAAATGACATAATAAAATACACACCACTGGACGCAGCGTGGAAATTCTCTGAGAACTTAAATTGTTTTTTTTATTGCTGCCGCTGCTAGTTTTTCAATATTGTGTTTCAATATTCAAAAATAGATTCTTCATAACGTTATGTTACTGCCGTTTTAATAAAAGCCTGTGTTTTTTGTTCATCTTGAGTCTTCTTTATAGATCCTGAAGACTGGTGCTTTTGCTGAAGTTTGCTATATGCTATTCCTATATTAGTCCTGGTTCCAGTTCATCTGCAGACGTTGTAGTCACATGTTTTTGTCTATTTTATTTATTTGTTTTTTTTATTCCAGGTCATCCTCATAGAAAACAAGGAGGAGTCCTTGGTCAGGGCCCAGAGTCGCAGTGCTGAACTTGGTCTGGAGAACATAGGTTTCATTCAGGCCAATTTGGACTACTTCACTGGACCATTTGACATTGGGGTGAGTACAAATACATGTACAATACGAATACATGTATATGGAAATTAAGTTTGATGATCCATAGACTCTGTAAACAATAAGTTAACTCTTTCAGATAACTTTTAAAGAACTATCTTATTTGTAAACGACAGAACCAGGTATAAATACAATGTAAATGTCTTTTCACTACACATTACCTCTACTTTATCATATATAGCAGTAGTTAGTTTGTTATGACTTGGTTTTATTAGCTTTTTCTTTAAACACCAGTTGTAGTATCACAAAAATATTTTTGTTCAAGAAAGCAAATTACACACCATGTAATTTTCTGGTTTACACAGTCGTGTACTTGCAATACAAAACAAAAATAATAAAAACCTAATTAGCAGCAACATTTGTTCAGGAATCTCACAAACGTGTGTGTGTTATTATCTCTTTGGTCAGTGAAAATGCAAAGAATCAGAATTAGAATTAGTACTGTATTGTTATGATTTTATACAGCATTTATAGTTGAGTTCAGGCAACGGAAGAATTAGCGACTGTAATTCTTTGTTATTGATATAATGAGGCGTCTTGATGTTTGAAACCAACAATCCCTTGTGCTTTGTTTAAACTTAAATACATTTCAGGACAATCGGGATTTTTGGAAGTAATAATGCTAATGTTAATAATTAAGCCAAGAATCCAGTGCTTCTCTTTTCTGATAACACCTTTCATTAACCCTGCATAAACAATGTGTGACTCCCCTCTCTTTCAGTCTTCACACAAATCTTCCTGCACGGTGTCTTTTTGGGCTTAAAATATTTTAATGTTTCAGACTAAAACTGCTCCACATCACATACAGAGACGCTTCATTCCATTATCTTCTTTTGG
Organism: Coranthus polyacanthus; assembly: GCA_037367275.1. Classification (NCBI taxonomy): domain Eukaryota; kingdom Metazoa; phylum Chordata; class Actinopteri; order Kurtiformes; family Apogonidae; genus Coranthus; species Coranthus polyacanthus. The sequence goes on along the minus strand of JAPQRN010000024.1, from coordinate 184,842 downwards.
AAAATGGAAAATGCCAACATGCAACTGTTTCAGTCAACGCAGTAAAGATGGCTTTTCATTTCCTGAAGTGGAGCTTTTAATCAGAACCCTTTTAGTGCTCTGTACTTCACTCGAGAAGAGTATGTCACAATCCTCTTCCTCATTATTGGAAAGTCAAAAGATAGTTTTACTCAGAAAATAAAGGACATAGGTAATGCCACGGCTTTGCTTGTCTTTGTCTGTTTCTTGTTTTCCACGATGCTTCCGGTTGGATCTCTGAAACGCATTTCCAAATTGTCCTCTAGAAAGACGTATGGGGAATCTTTGCAGGGGAAAGTGTTGTTTTTATAAAGGATTTTTAATATAAATGAAACTGACTACCAGTCATTTTAAATGTCACATACCACCTTGGCAATGCCACTCTTTTACTTCTAAATTCATCACATATTTTTTCACACCGACGTCTCTGCCAAGTCTGCAGTTCTGCCTGTTTATGTTTGTCAAGCTTAGAGATTCGGCTTAATAAACCTGTTTAATCCTGCACAGCTTCCCGCTACAACAAAATAAATATTTTACTAGCTTTCAAAGTCCATACTCAATGGAGCTGTAACAAACCAAAATCCAGCATTTAGTACCACTCTCTAACGGCAAGTCCAGACCATCGCAACTTCTGTAGACGTAGGGAGTTTTTAAATACAACTCTTGACTCCTCGAACTGATAATTACTATCAATTTAGAGCAAATAGGGCCTTACTATGGCTGCTGATAGGCTGCTTAAATCTGAATGTGTCACACAAAAACAGATTCTTGACATAAAAAAAAAAAAACCCAAAACAATTGCCCTCTGCAGTAGAATTCCTTTTGTTTGACGTTTTGCTTCCCCACTGATATTTTTTACTGTCATCATTGTCATTATTTATGTGTCTCTTAGGTCAGTGTATTCCCCCACATTGTAAAGATTCATCTTTTACTGTCTGTCACAGCCCAGTTTCAGAAAAAAACAGCTGCTCTACTAGCCTTCCTTTAACTCTCTGTGGAACAAATAGGAATATATATGTACCTGCTGTAATTAGAACTCGCTATTATTCCAGCCTCGTCACTCCACTGAGACCCGTTCCACTTGGCAAGAAACAAACAGCACAGATTATTCTTCTCCACAGTATGTGGGTGTGTTTTGTAACCCAGGCAGGAAGTTTCTGCACAGATAGAATTTATTTATGAAACAGGTGCTTAGATTTGTCCTATTCTTCTTATTATTCTACCTTAACATTTATGCTACCTCAGCTGCTGCTTTGGCGAGGCTTCTCTCTGCACGACAGATATTTCTTCCGGAAGGAGCGACCCATCAGACCGACTTTAATCGTGTAATGTATTATACATGGTCCCATTTTTAGTCAAGTTAATTTAATCAGGCTAATTAAGTTGACTATTCTTAGTCAGTGTCTGCTCCCTCAGTCATCGTTACATGGCTCAGGTGTTGGAGTGGAATCAGAACTAGCCTCTACACACGGTGTATTAAATTTTTATCTTTTCTCCAGTCAGATAACATTGAGTCAACAGACCTTGGAGGGAGGAAAAGTTGTGAAGCTTGAAGTTGATTTGGATTTTATTGGATCCAGGTCCATTATTGGTTCTCCCTAAGGCTCTGATTGTTTGCAATTGATTCTCTCAGTTGACTTCTTTATGTCTGTGCAACAAAAAAATGTAGCGGCTGGTATTGCTTTAAGTGTAATGTAAAAATAGGTATTGATCAGCTCCAATAGGGCTTCATCAAGTGTAATTCAGGTGTTGGTGCCTCTTTTTCCCTCTCTCACTTCTTGTTATAAGAATTGTAAGATTTAATCTTGTTTTATCACCTGTTCAGGGAGAACAACCTTGATTCAATGTTTTCATTTATTCTAGTCAGGCCCACACAAATGTTCATACACATATTGGCACATTTGTAGAGAAACAAGCAACAAACCATAGACTCAGGTTCTACCGAGTGTGTGTAGGCAGTGCTACAGGAACTTGATCAGTCCCAGATAGCACAAGAGAGGGATGTAATTACTCAAATGAGAGTGAATACTGAAGCCTCATTATTTCTGTGATGTGATTATGGAGAGACGGATGCAGATAGAAACAGCTCTTCCACTCTTCAGACGGCAGAGTAATAAAGAACACTGATTTGTAAATGGCCTTTGGTCATTTGTTGTAACATATTAAACACACACTATGTAATTTCTGCAGTTAGGGGTGTCTAAAATAAAACCATAATTAAAGACGTAGTAGTAGGTGATGTCACAAAGTAGCGTGGGATTATGGGTGTTATTGTTTTCACCACTGTTATTCAGAAGTCACGTTTACAGACAAGTTAATGCATTAAAGATTTTTCCACATTATGTTTAGTAACGTATATTCCTGTTATGTCATTTCATTCTAATGAAACAGCCACAAAGAGCAATGAATATGATGTAGTTGTCGAGCGTCCAAATGAAACAGCTTACATTAAAACTGTGAATTTGGACATTGTAGGAAACACTTCATATCATGCAAGTACAGACCAATTATAATTAGAGCCAATATACAACACTGCATTTCTTGAAGATGGTTTTACACCAGCCTTGCATACACTTACACGTTCCATCAGGCATTTTAATTAGCATCCCACAGAAAATATTAACCCTAATTGTAATTGCTTAAGCCAAATAAAGCTGTCGAAACATATTCATAGCCATCAAATTGCGGGGGCACTTTCTTAAACATAAATATATAGTAATCAAAACATTGTCAGGAATGTGCTTTATTCTTCATATGTGCTGTTCTTTTGGTTGAATGGATGTCTGTGTTAAATTCAGGCTAAAGGTTATAAAATATAATTAGGATGTATCACAGCATGACTAATGTACAACATTAAATTTCTGGGTAAGAGTAATGGTGTTGCTTTGGTAATTATTTTTTACTTAAGATGTGGAGGATGTAACATCATCCCATCTTTGATACAGACTCCTCCTCCTCATCAGCAGTCTGAAACAAGCTGCTGATGGAATATAAATCATTCCCCTGATGCCATGAATAAATACACGGTAGACAATTAGCCATCAAAAAACATGTAAGGCCATGCTGGTAAATGGTGTTAATTCCCCATTTTCTGATTGTTCTTTCAAGTGCAGTCTTCTCATATAAGTTCATGTTTAAATCATTGTGCATCTTTCCCACAAGTAATGAAGGACTCTGCGCTGACATTCAGATTACCACCAAACACATCATAGTGTGAAGCTTAGATGCAACAACTTATTTCCCAGTGCAGACTGTGAAATTACACATAAAACGACTTTGCAGGTTTCAATATGCACTGTTCTTCTTTTTTTTTTTTCTGCAGTGTGCCATCACCCTTTTGCAACTCTGTGCAATGTACCCCTGCACAGATATTTGGGTGATTTTATGAGTACTTTTGGACATTTTGAGAGTAGCTTTATGTTCCCTAGTCTTTTGAGCCGCAACAAATCTTGGCTCAGTCCTGTCCTGATCGAGACTGAACTTCTGCTCCGTGGCACTGCTGTCAAGGCAACATACTGCAGATTCAGACTCACAGACGCCAAGAAGTGACAACTTCTTGGAAAACAAGAGCAGAAGTCTGACACAGCTGCTTGAGTGGGATTCGTTTTACTGAGCCTGAGTAGCTATTGTCACACTGTGATGTGTTGATAATGCATTTTATTTGGACCATTAACGGAGAATCTATTTAGCTAATGTGTGAGAGGAAATCATCAATTTTTTACCACTGTACTTTGGATATTAAAGTAATTTCCTTTGTGCAGTCATGTATTTTTTGCAAATGGACTGGGCAGAGTAACTGGCTGGAATAGAGACAGGCTATGTCCTGGGTCTTTAAGTCCCTTCTCATCATTCAATATATAGCGACACTACTAATACATAGCTAGATGTTCATCACCACACACCGTTTACCCACTCGATGGGTCTCCTAATAGATTCGTGCCTCTGTTCCTGAAGCACTAATACACTTTGTTTGTTCGAACTCCTCAAGTCTGCACCTTTGGAAACATAGATGTATTTAATAGCTACAGCCATTATGAGATAATCAATGGCATTGAGTTTGTACTCTGAAGTGCTCTCAGTGTTGGTGTTGCTGTTGAACAAAGGAGGTTTTCAGAAAAGAGAAAAACACTTCTTTTTTTTTTGGGGGGGGGGGGTGAAAGAAACCTAATTTTATTTGTTTTCTTCCTTCCAGGTTGCCCTCCATGCATGTGGCGTTGCAACAGACATGGTGATGGAACACTGCATCCAGGCAGGAGCTGCCTTTGTCATCAGCCCTTGTTGCTACGGCTTCATCCCTAATGCAAACAAGTTTACCTTCCCCAGGAGGTTTGTACCCACTTCCAGCAGTTCAGCCCAGTGACTAGGTTTCTGCTTTTTAAAATCTTGTTTCTGACCTTGTAGTTTTCTTGTTAGACCCCTGCAAGCACTGGTGCTTTTCTCCATTTCTGTTCCTCTTTTTGTCTGTTTTTTCTTCTTTTCTTGGCGTTACTCTATGGGGCTCTCACTTTCTGTCGTTTTCACACTCAACCTCTCGCTCCCTCACACATACAAACAGTCTGTATTTCTTGTCGCTGCTTTTTGTTCACCTCCTGTCTCATGTCATCACCACTGACTGTATGAGACAGCAGCGTCACATCACCCTCGCAACAGGGTCTGCCTCTCACCTTTTCAAACTCAGCGCCGTTCTATCAGCAACAGAGAATTGGGCTCTGTATGCACAGCTTGTCATAGATGTAATAGACTGACGGGGAAAAAAAAAAATCAGTTGAAGGATCAGAAACAAAATGTGACTCTTGTTGGAGTTGCACAAACAAGCTGAATGTTGAGGAAAATTAACCATTTAATTTGATGTCCTGTGATGTAGCAGAAGAAACAAACAGCATCAGAGGCAGAAAAGTGCTGAGACACGCTGCAGTTTAATGGTGTTGTTCCCGTTGTCATGGCAGTGCTCTGTTGACTATCAGAACTGTAATGGCTTCACAATCATAACAAGATTGAATGTCAGTAAAACAACATTTACATACCAAAGCTACAACAAAGCTGCTGTTTAGGTTTGCGCCACTTTTTCCACTAAGATTTGAAAAGCTAGCACCCTGATGTCATACTTTAAGAGGAAAACAATGAGGGGGTATTTCCACTTAATAACAACCAACGTCTCATTTTCTACTTTTACTATTATTTCCATCAGTCGTTACCAAAGATCTCGGAATGCAACAAAATCGCTACAAAAATTCAGACGGGGACAGGAAATGCAAGTGGTCAACAAGTTAAACTGAACTACAGCATTTGAATGACTGTAACACTACGCTTACATGAACGCTATTATTCCACAGTTATTCCAAATATGACAATATTCCTAATTTGATACAGATCATTTGGAATATATTCTTCATCGCTCCAGAAGCGAACCACCTTCATTGCCACCGTTATTTGTGTGTCTGTTAATTCGCTTGGCTGAAGCTGCAGCGGATAAGATGTGTACATGCAAGCGTACAGAATATGATGCTAATATGTGCAAACACAAAAACAGGATGCATCATACCTGATCATAAGCCGGATACTCGAGTCCGTGTAAATGCACCCATTGTTACTATGGTTACCTGCAATTCAGTATATCTTACTCGTCATGTATAACAGTGGTTAAACTGTTGAGTTGCTCTGATATGCGATTTTAAGGCAGCTCTGCCAACAGACGAGCAGTAAATGTTTTCTGTGGCACATCTGACCTGAAAATTGTGCCCGGGGAGGGGGAGGGGGCATCAATGTATAAATATTTAGAAGTTTTCACATTCTTAGTATTTTCTCACCTCACTTTTGCTAAGTTGACACTTCACCTATTCTCACTGCTCATAAAATATTAAAGACTGACAGCAAAAAGACTGCAGCTGTAATAGACAAGAGGCTATGTTTCCGGAGGGCAGTCGTGCAGTGTGTGTTGGGGCCCTGCGCACCTGACCGTGTCAATCTTCATCATGCTACTTTTAGTGTTGTTCCCTCCGGTCATGTTCCAGGTACTCATGTGGATATTCTGCAGGTGTAGACATTCCAAGCAGTTTACAGGTTTTTATGGGCTGTGAAACTAAACTGCCCATTTCATTAAGACCTTACTCATCCGTCCAAGTCAAAGGCGAGGCTTCTCTCCGTGTGACCCGACTGGCCCAATAACCTCTGACCCTCTTCATGTTGATTTTTAATTAGCTCCCACTGCGTGTAACCATCACAAACAAACAGACTTTGTTCCCATGTGACAACCAAAGCCCTGCTTTATGAAAGTCCTTCTTTCCCATAGATTATAGGTTTGTTGTACAAACAATTCATGTTGTTTTTGTTTGCTTAGTCTTAGATTTGCTCGTACTTACTAATTTGTTTGTTTATAAAGAGATTCAACAGAGATTACAGATTAAAGATTTCTGCACCGGACCAGTATACATTACATATCACATCGCTGCATCCTAACATTAATGTCTTCTGCTTTTTTTCAGCCCAAGATTCCAAGACACTCTGACTACTAAGGTATGCACATTTCTCTATTGCTGCGAGTCAGTTTTAATTGTGATTTCAGTTGAGTTGAAGTCCTGTGCGCTGTAAAGATGTTACGACCTCTAAAACATCTTTACTTAATTGCAATTTATTCCGATTATGCTGTGTTAAAAGAAGTAATCAGTAGCTGTGAGTTGAAAGTTACAGTTTAACATGCCTAGACTAGAGGGCAGTGGACCATGGAAAGGTGAAAGTGCTTTCTCAGACACTCATCGACACATAGCAGCCAGATGAGATTCAAGCAAAACAAACAAACGGACAAGCAGAGACACACTTGATCTCGAAGTTGGATGCACCAAAAGAAACACAGTATTTTGCATTGCATTTTAAGTATCAACTTTTTTTCTCTTTCTATGATGTTGCTTTATTTTTCGTTGTTACTTTTAGCAGATATTTATATAAAATTAATGAGACCTCTGGGCTCATCACTGTCTTGAAAACAACGATTTTCAAGGCTTTTACAAGTGTGAGGCTCACACCCTCGAGTCTCAATCCCTTATCGCTCAGCACAGACACGGTAGTGTAGTCTGGGAGGGCCCATCCCAAGATGATGTATGGGGCCTGTCAGTGCCCCTGGGGAGAATCTGAGCCAAAGTTGCTGCAGGTCCTAGCCATAGCAACCTCAAGAGTTGACATGTCACAACATCGGACCACCTCTAACTTCTTTCTTTTGTGCCCTAAAGAGAAACAGATTTCTACCAACAGAGCTTTCTATGTGAGGAGGATTATATATTATTTACAACACACTGGGCAATAGCACTTCTCTAAGATAGTGGATTTTAACACTTATAGTGCTTTTATAAAAACCCTGTGAGTAAAAGAGCTCACCAATCCCATATTTCCTCTCTGGAAATAAGACAATAAACATACAGCCACACAGCAGGAAAAATCTATATTCTATTTAAACCAGCAGACACATTATCTGTCACTTTAAACTTGAACTCTAAATCTACACTGTCTGCCCCAATGGTTTTGTTTCCAACAACCATGTTTGGTATTTGGCATTCATTTGGGATCAGTATACAGAACCTCACTGTTTCCTGTGTCTAAGTTGCCCAGAAGGCACTGGTAGAAATAAAAGCTGTATTATATTGTTTTTTAGCAGACCATAGTCGTCCTTCTCGAGCTACAGTAGTTAAACAGAATGACAGCGCACTGACAAATGGTGTATTGCTGGAATAAAGGGCTAATGGTGTGAGATATTGGTGCTCAGCACTAACTTTAAGCACCTGCTCCGTGGCCTTGCATTCAGCGTCGACCCTGTGGAGTGAGGAATGGAATCAATTAAGGTGAAACAGGTTAGAGATGACTAAACACTCTCCGGAGTCACTTGTTCCATGAAGCGTAACGAGGTAAAAACAGGACAGAAAAACTTGTCCTATGGTGGGAAATAAATTACCTGGGCTTTTTTTGGAAAGTGTGCAGGATTCCTTACACACAGAATCTTTGAATGGGGCTATGTGACTGTCACAAAGCTTACCATGCATGTGAAATCAGTCTTTTTTTTTTTTTTTTTTACATTTCATTTCCTTTTCTTCTGATTTAAAAGTGATGCATAATACATAAAGAATTCAGTCTGGTCAGTCACTGTCACATAGTCCAGTGACAACAGAGACAACACCGCAAAAGCTTGATTAATGGGGATATTTACAAAGGATTTGTACCTGAGTTTACACAGCAACAAAGGAAAATGAATTTGAAAATGTGATGACATATGAAGGACGATGGCCTCGTCCTTACAGTGAAGGATTGAGACAGACAGATAGAGAAACACAATTTAAATGTTCTTTCTCTGAGCTCTCTACTTAGCAAAACAACACAACTACCAGTAATACATTGTTATTTTGCATAATAATGTAACCGAAAGAGATGAGTTTTGCAAAGTTTTGTCCAAAGTACTTTCTTTTATGCACTATACAT
>JAPQRN010000024.1:138863-161559 GCA_037367275.1 Coranthus polyacanthus | reverse complement strand
CACCTCACCCCCACCCCTGCCTAAACACACACACACATACACAGACACAAAAACAGAGCATGGGATGACTGTTGAATACTAATGCTGGACCTATTTACATTTCAAGCTGTACGACTGTCAGCACATCTCTGTTCAGGGAGAGAGCAGGGAATTGTCAAGAACACACAGTTCTCACATCGCTCTTAGTTTTATTCCAACCTTTAAACCTACAACATAATGTTAGGATACTCTCACATTAAGGGCTGATAATGAAACTTCAGTCAAACGTGGGAGGAAAGTGTTTCATCTTTCATTTTGTTTACAAATCCCCTGTTTACACCGGTTTTCCTTCAGTAAGTTTAGATGTGATGGGTTTTTCTTGTTGTTGCTGGTTGTTGCCCCCCCCCGTTCTATTTATTTTGCTTCTCCATCTCCTCTCCGTCTGACCTGCTAAAAGCAGTCAGAAGCTGCTGAGAGAATGGCAGAGCTTTTCAGATGTCTAGACCTATTCAGATATTCTCATTAGTCGTCCTTCGCGCTGGGAGAAAAGCTCAACCAGTGCCTCTCGGAGAGGCTTTGCTGACAAGAGGTGAATCAAATCAAATCAGAAAGCAAAGGTGAGTGAATACATAGTTACTTGGCAGGCATCATATGAGGCTCACATGGACAGAAATACAACACCGTGACGCTGACAAGGACCTAAAAAGGTCTTCATGAAGAGAAATTAAATACACCGTACGTCAGTTCTGCCTTCAGGGCTTTCATTCAAAACAGTAACTAAAGATATGACAAAATAGATAGTTCCTGTTTGTCCTGGTTTATTGCGGTTTCCTGTGTAACTTTGAAAAGGACCTTCTTCATGTGTCCTTGCTTTTTTTCCCCACTTCCTGTCTTTGTGTCTTTTCCGTCTCACCTGTGTCCACCTTCCTCATGTGTCCTTGGGTGCATCTGAATAGTCCTTTTTGCTTAGGAAGGTTCGTAACGGAGTGAAGTATCTCAGCGTCAGCCATGAAAAGAGCTGTCCAACGTCTCAAAATGCAAAGGGAAGGAGCTTCAGTGCTTCCTTTAGTATCTCCTTTAGCAGAGGATACACCGGACCACCCTTTACGAAAGGTGAGGCGAGAACGCCGTCCCACAATGCACTGCGATGGCAACATTGGCCGATCAACACCAGTAAAGTGGATCTTCAGCAGGAAGACAAATGCAATCAAATCTTCAGAATCTTGTAGTTTCGTCACGGCCGATCCGTCTGGTGTAAGTGCGGTCGGATTCTCTCAGCACCAAGTCCTTATGAAATTATTCTTTTCATCTTTCCTCAACCTCAAGACGTTTTCCATCAAAGCCGAGGTAAAGTGGTTAGAAAGAGTAGACAGGAGGTCATTTTTTGGACGTTTTCGAACACGCCCCTTGTCTTTGTTTTTACTTCCTGTCTTTGTATCTTTTCCTTCTACTTTTCTGTCTCACCTGTGTCTTGTTAATCATTAGCCCTGTTATCTGCTTCACCCCCGCTCTGATGCTCTGCTCTGCGTTGTCTTTCCCTCTGTACATTTCTACTCTTCTGGCTCATTTGGCCCCTGTCTCCACCCATACTCACCTGTTTCCCATTCAGTAATCTCACGCTCATACCACTCACCTTCCCTCTGTTCCTCGTCAGTTCTTCACCCGTCATCTTCACGTCAACCTCCATGACGCTTTCAGCATTCTTATTAAAAGTAGTTTTAAACCAGTTAAAGCTAAGACATGAAACTAATTTCATGTTGACACAGGCGCTTGTCAATCAGGGTCGGGAAAACAGAAATGTTTTGACATGAGAAAACTGTACTTTTTGTAGTTTTTGCTGAATTTTTAAGAGAATTTTTAGAACCTCCACACGAAATGCAAAATGGAAAATGAAGCCCTACATTCAAAACTATAGGAACACTCCCCAATATTAAAAACATGTGAAAACACAAACACACTGTTTATATGGAGACATTCTTGTAGAGATCTTTCTTCTCCACAGTAGTGGTAGGTTCTCTGAATGCAAAATATCTACAGCCCAGTGTACTGACACACAGTAAATACACAAATCCAGTGCGGTGACGTTTATTTTTTGAACAGCTGGTGTTTTCCACCAGCGCCCCGTGTTCTGTCATGGTTCTTTTGAAAGAAGGAAAAACATGTTCCTACAGTAAACTGTGCCAACATTTTACTGACATTGTTTAAGGTCACAGTAGTAGCTCCAGTAAGCTTTGTGATACTACTGTACTGACTGTACCTGTTTTCACATGTGAATGTCCTGAAGCAGCTCAGGTTGGACTGGACTCCAACTTCATGGTCAACACAACTGGGTGTAGTTTGACTAATTGAGCGCGAGGCTGCGTTTTTTTCTGTCTTAAAGGTTCAGTGTGTTATGTTTAGGTCTTGATGTTGCAGGTTGCATCGGTCCGACCCTGACCCTGACCTACGGTGAACACTGGAAATCCAAAAGCACCACATGAGATCCATGAGATTTGTTTTGTTCGTTCTGGGCCTTTTGGTTTAAGGGGATGTTAAACATAGTAGATCAGAAAAAGAAGACAACCAAGTCCGTTCTGAGCTACTTTAGAAAAACGGTGGACAATTTAAGTGAACTAAAACAACATTTTCATAATTAGGTCCTCCTAAATCCCTATAAATCTTACAGACTGGACCTTTTTAATATTGGTTTTAACAAGATTATATGTGTAAATTGGTCAATGCATTTCTGACACCATGAATAACTTACAACCTTGTGAAACAAACTGACCTATTAATCAATGTGGCTGATTCATCGTTTTACAAACATTTGATCAGCAGAACTTCCAGAAGCGGCCGATAGCTAATATTTGGATTCTAAACTGGAATTACTGACTTTGACAGAAAATAATGGTTGAAAAAATACACATCGCACCTTGAATCACTCAGATTTTTGACGGTTTTTGACAAGAGGCACCAAAAGAACAAACACATTTTCGGACATTTCTTGTAGACGAGGTCGGAACAGGAGTCGGATCCAGACATGACCCATCCTTTACAATGCTGGTTTTTGTTTATTATTGCTCTGTAGTTTCACTGGAATTTTTGTTTCTGTGAGTTTACGAACATTGTGTTCATTATTGTACTGTAATTCTACTTGTTTTTCCACTTTTTTGTTGTTGCAATAAAAATTGCAACGGCAAAAAACCCCAAAACAACAAGCTGTATATATGTTTTTCTGCAGCTAGTCTATGTTTGTGGTCATTAAAATGTGAGTAGATGTACTGAACTGCAATCTTTCACAGAAGTCAGTATGAGAAAAGTGAAAAATACAACGTACATCGGTGTGTTGTTGCTGCTTTGAAAGAGTCATTCAAACAGTGCACTGCAAAAATGGGAAAAAAAGTGTTAGGTTTTGATTGCAGAGTTTCATTTTGACATTGGAGATGAGATGTTAAGCTCTGAGTGTCTTACTGGGTTGATGTGCTGACGTTTGCTGCAATGAGCAAAATTCTGCAAGTGTTCAAGCAATCGCAAAAAAAACCCTGCATTTTTAATTTGCACATCAGTACATTAGAAAAAAAGACAGAGAAACATGTAGGTCATGTTCCTGATTCACGCAAATTCAGCGTAGAGTATAAACGAAGACGATACTTTTAGATTCGCGACTTCATCTACTCACATTTCAATTAACACAAAAACGTACACGGCATACTTTTGTCTTTTCAGACTTTTGCAACACCACGCACAAAAAAAAGTAGAATGAATATACAAAGTAATATGTGACGGTAAACTCCCAGAAACAAAAATAATTCCAGTAAAATTACAGTGGAATAGTGAACAAAAGATAGTAATGTAAAGGATTTGAAGGCACGAGGTGGGTGTTTTATGGACGACGGCAACGAGGAAAATATCACCCTGATGTCGCCGGGAATACATCTCCATATATCCTCATGCATATGTCTCTATCGCCTGTTCCGCTTCTTTGTCCTCGTCATCCTCCTAATCCTCCTCCTCTCACTGCCTCCATGTTTGCAAAGTTCTCACTAAAGAGGTGAGCTTACCTGAGATCTCATTTGTTCTGCACTAACTGAACGCCCGTCGGTCTGAGCCTCAGCACCAGTTTTCATTTGTGTGTGTGTGTTGCCTATTTCAGGTATATTTTACATTTTGAATAAAAGCGTTGCAAGAGATTTCGCTTCCTGAACAAAGTGTCTGATACAAAACGCTGTGTGTTACAAAGTGCAAAGCAGAATACGCGTTAGTACTTTTCTTTAAGTTAAGTTTGTGATTCACTTTCAGTAGGTAAGCATTTTGGGGAAAAAAACTATAATATGATAGCCAGGCTGTAGCGTGGTTTGTGGCTGTATTCGTGCACGTATCTGCCGTGCACGTGCTTTACATAAATCACCAGGTTAAGAATTAAGTTAAGCAGCACAGCCTCCTCCATCTATCTCTCTCACACTCCTTGTATTTCTTGCTCCACTTATCCACATTGTTGCCTGCAGCTACTCATCTGAGAACAGAGCAGAGAAAATGAGGGAATAAACTCCAAAGTGGAGGAGGTTGATATGTAAGAACAATCACTGCGCTAGGAGGCAAGATAAGCCTTTGAATAGGAGGTTCATTTATGGAAGTTCTTAACCCTGTTGCTTTTTCTGTTTTTCTCGCATTGCACCAGCGGGTTGTTTGCCGACTGTCAAACAATGAGTTCAGCGGCTGAGGGTGTCACAGCCAGGTCAAGAGACATTTTAATCAGACGTTCACACACGCAGACAGAGGTACTGAGTCAAACATTTGACCAGCAGGCATCCACCACTAGTGGCTGACTGGAATGAGGAATGTGCTCTGTGTTTTCAAACGGTATTCCACTCACACTGCGGGACAAATGCAGTCCTGCATTGCCCTCTTCAGGCTGAACAGCGTCCTGTCTGTTCATACAGTAACTACCGACATCTAGACGGACGGAAATCAGTTCATCACCAACCCCGTCTGTAGAATCTCATGTGAATCTTCATATGCATTTACTCTGCATAATGTCAGAGCAGGGCCTCATTACGCTTTTCTCATTTGCTAGTGTATTACAGTTTACAGATTATGTGATTCAACTTGCTCATAACTGCCATAATCATATATTTGTGTATTTTTCAGCTGAATGACACCCTCTCTTAAAACTGCTCAGTAAATGCCACTGACAGCTCTGATGATTTACCGGTCCACAGTTGTGTTACCACCAGCCGTTTTGTTTGCATTAAAAAAAAAAAAACCCTGAGTGGAAATGCCGACAATTCGAGAGAGAAAAAACCTGAAATGTCGCAAAAAAAGTTTTTATGCTTGGGAGAGGTGGAAAAGTTAGTGTATTGATAAAAGGTAAATGCAGAGAAGTGCAATAGAAATGTGTGTCTGCATGTGTGGAGCAGTAAGTAGTGTTCATACATAAATGCAAACATACCTGCTAGAAATGTGAGACAAAGGCTTTGACAAACTGTGGAAGAGTTTGAAACACCGTTATATGATCCGGATCAGAGGTTCGGTTCAGGTGTCAAAAGATGCTTCGGGGTTTTTGACAAAACACCTCTTAATATCAGCTCGTCCATCAACAGCTCGGGTTGGTATGTTTTGTATAAAATACTACATCTGGCAAAGTTTTAAAACATGATGAAAATGATGAACCAACCTTTGATATTCACATGCCAGCAGTGGATGGAAAATGCTAGAAATGTGTAAAATGCTCAACTTTACAGCAGAATTGAACATTTTACAATCCCAAAAAATCAGCCCACATCCCTCCAACAACGAGGATTAGATCTATTGTCGTGGTTGGCTATTACTAACAGTGTTTTAAAAAATCTCATCCTCAATCCTTAAATCCTGAAGGTTTAAGGATTGAGGATGTTCATGCCAGAACACCCAGGCACCCTCCCACTCCTCATCTTCAGCAATGGTGTTAGCTTCCAATTCCCATTTCCTTTTTACATCCAATGTATCATCTGTCGTGTCCATTTGAATCCTGTTGCGTAAACGAGATATTATTTTCTTCAGGTGTCTTTTGTTCTCGAGCCTCTCAGCCCAGTAATGTTCAGAATTGGTTGGTAAATCTTTCATTTGAATCCATTCCTTGTGAGTCTGAAAACAACAAAACTTTTCACTTCTTTTTTGAGCTCCAAACTTTTGATGACGGGTCATTTTGAAAGTAGGCGGAAGAGGTGAAGAGGGGCTGGCAAATACTATGTCAAGTTTTCACAGATATGTGTATTTGATCAATGATTCCAGCGGATTATTTAAAGGTTGGAGGGCACTAATTACGTTGAGATTACACGTTTGTTTGACGATTTGTTGGTGTGAAACTCAACTCTCTCAACTCTCCGGTCAGTTCCCAGTCCTCATGCGTGAGAGCATCGATCAAAGAGGCCAAAGGTACGTAAGGAAAAACACTTTGGTGAAGAAAGAAAGCAGCAGAAAAGCTGAACCGTAACGAACGTCTGACTGCACGTTTTGCATCTCAAAAGTCCATCCATTGTGTAATGTTTGAAAGAATATGGTCCAGTGTGTTCCAGCAAATGACAAACCTGCAACTTTGTAGGTGACACTGTGTGAAAACTAATCCGTGAGGCCCTGGTTCCTCCCACTCTGTGACCCTCGTACAGTCAAACTATTCATGTTGCTGCGGTTAACGCCGTACTTTGTTTGTTTTTGACACGGCATCACAAACACCAGGTTGTTCTGCTTTGGATTACTGCACTTTGGGATTAGTTTACTGCGTGTCAATTTGTTGGTGATACACTGATGAGACACGACAGTATGATACGTATGAGACGCAAGCTCTGGATTAGTAAAAATGCAGTTTATATTGAAGTTTAACTGGTGTAAATTCTCAAACGGTAAACCTGGGAGTCTGGCGCGCCTGAGGCAGTTTCCCACTGTGCCCAGATGGAATTGCAGATATAAGCAGGGCTTAGTTTGCAGTTTTGCTAACGTTTTCATGTTTGGCAGGTATAAGGTTATAGCTCTCAAACATATGTCTGTCTGTCTATCACAAAGTAGGGCTGGCGTTCACGAGAATGATAAACGATAATTGGCCGGTATTTGTTTATATTTAATTAAACTAAATGACACGATGCTGACACGAGAGTTGCCGTAATTCCTCATTCGTAGGATACAAATGGCAGCTCTGACTATCCATCCAACAGCTGTTGAAACATTCTGCTTAAAACTTCTTTGTGGAACTAGAAGAACAAAGTCTATTCTAACCGGTCTTCACTTAGTTTTGGGCAAGTTGGTTTTTGCAAACACGGTGAGAGACTGAAGAATTGAAATAAACACTAACATTCACCAATGACGCAGCATATTTTTGGTTTCTATTTAAACACGCAGTGTGTCCTTTCTGCCACTAGGGGTCTCAGTCGATAAAGTACCGTGACGAGGCGTATTAGTAGTTGGGGTCTGGCTCAGGAGTCCATGTTGTTCGTTGTTCAAAGTCCACCTTTTCTTTTCTCTCTTCTCTCTCCACTCACCCCAGCCGGTCGAGGCAGATGGCCCGGTTCTGTCCGAGGTTTTGTTGTTGGGTTTCTTCTCTGCACAGTTTTTTTTTAAGGCCCTGAACTGAAATCGTGCCTTGAGATAATCAAGCATTACGATTGGCGCTATGTAAATAAAACTGAATTGAACTGAAAATCGAGGCAGAAATCGAGTCTTCTGAAAGGTAACGTGTTAAAGCTTTATTCGCATTACCTTTCAGTGATGCAGAGTCACATTATGTCATTAAACTATATTGTATATCTCAACACTGAGTTGTCAGAAAAGCTCAATTAAAAGTACAAAGCCTTACCCTGGTGTATAGTAACCGTGTAGTACTTGGATCCATCGAAAGCCCAGGTAATTTCCTGAAGCCTTTTGTCGCTGCAGACGTCCTCATCTCTCATCTGCTCCATGTAAGATACAGCCAAAAAAATACGATTTAACTGGTAACAGTCACATTTACAACTACAAATAGATTGAAAGAAATAGATTTTTATAGTTTAAAGGTTCAATACGTATGATTCGTGCATGTTTGTGTCGTACATTAAAGCTGCAGTGCTTGATAGTGTTTTGGCGTCACTGGGCAAAAGTTCCACAGTTACCTTTCAGCATATTGTCATTCAAGTGGACTGAGAGGAATCAAAAATTCTACCCTTTTTGTGTGTATTCTATTTTCGGGCTGTACAAAATCTAGACGGTGACGCAGACTTTGGTTAATCACAGGTTTTGTCACACAGGTAGGGAGTTAAATATGTGACTGGCAGGTATAATAACCGATCGCGGCTAAGATTTCCTTTGACGTGACTCTACTGCTCTGCTCCGTGGCTCGATACAGAAGCTTGAACGAGTGGCTTCTCTTTTCCATAACAGCATGAAATGCCATCATGTTCATCTATATTTATATTTAATCTTTTGATTTGGAGCGGAGGGCTGCAGAAGCAAGGTGTGCATTTTAAAATTCTGGTGTTTTTTTTCCCCCCTGATTTCGGCTCCTGCAGCTTTAAGTTTGTGTTGAAGTCTGTTTTGTGGCGGGAGCTGGTTGTCAGCTAATGACTGTCTCGGTTGCCTTCATCCATGATAACAGCCTGTACTGTACAGTGATTACTGTGTAGAGGACTGAGGTCAGTCTCTCTGTCCGTCCTCATTCTCGCTCCTGAGTTCTTCAAAGTCTGTTTTCTGCTTCTCTACAGCAGCAACAGTGTCCAACGCTAGCTACTTAGCTTAGAAATGGCATTAGCTGACGTCAACAAATGACCAGCTCACAGCACAACACAGACTCCAACTCAAACTTCGTGAAAACAAAAACTACGTGAAAGAACAACAACGTTAGAACTGAAAATGGCAAGTTTTGACAAAGGCAAGTCTTTTTATGTGGCGTCGTCTTTTGCAGGGATTTAGTCGTTTTAATACAAAGGATAGCTTCACCAACTGCAAAATTTCTCTCCCAGCGCTATTTTATAATATTGTATCAAATGGCAAATGAATCGTAGTATTGTGACGGGTTTAAGAGTCAAAACCGAGACGACTAACGAGGTTAACGGTGTCGTTCACGGGACTGACTCAGCCACACTGTATTCAGTGCTTTGTACTATATGGAAATATGGCTTTTTGGGACATGCTGAGCATACAGATGCATGCATAAGTGGATTATGCTGCAGGAGTGCTTTGAGGAGTTCTTATGAACGCTTTGATACACTTTTCTACCATGAAATGGTTTTGGAATCCAGAGATTTAGAGTCGGGTAAGTTTATGTTACAGGGATGAAGGATCACAAATCATGTCACTCTGATATACACGGAGAAGGAAATTTTTAAATCATTTGCTATTTGCGGTATTTGTTCTAATCTCCTATTAGATATGGTTTCTTATCTATTAGTTCAATCATTTTTAAATAAGTGCATGTTGTTTAGTATAACACTTTTTACAGTAATACAGAAATAGAATGATCAAATGGTAAAAAGATATAAATACAACAGTCAGAAATACCAGAAGGGTCACAAGGTCAATTTCAACAGAGTATTATAGCATAATATTATGAGGATATAAGATATAAGAGAATATAAAGATATTATTTTATGAGAGTTAAATCATAATAATCATCAAAACTACACATTTATCAAACGCTTGGTTCCGTCGGGAATTTTGACAACTCTCATATTAAACCTTTTTGTCCATAAAAATTCAACTTTTTTCGTACAACTTCTCTTGGTGCTGTTCATCAGGTCGTCACCACACACACTGTACCCCATCACATCTGAGTTTCATGACACGCTGCCACTATGTCTGCGAGTACACCTTATAATCATCCTTATAAACCTGATGAACTGTACCAAGAAAAGTTACGTCTGCAGTCCACCATGGTGGCGGTAGCGTCATGGTTTGCTGCTGCATG
The DNA here is from genome assembly GCA_037367275.1 of Coranthus polyacanthus. Taxonomy (NCBI): domain Eukaryota; kingdom Metazoa; phylum Chordata; class Actinopteri; order Kurtiformes; family Apogonidae; genus Coranthus; species Coranthus polyacanthus. The sequence goes on along the minus strand of JAPQRN010000024.1, from coordinate 151,694 downwards.
AGTGCTGCTGGTACCGGTACAGGGTTTTGTTTGTACAAACAAATCACAGAATGTCCACTGCATAACACATTTCAACCTGGTGCCTCTAATGCAGCAGCTTGTGACATAATTTCAAAATTTAAACCATGTACTCACTTTAAAGAGCTACTGTATATGCAGATGTGTGTCCCTGCTGCATTGCAGTTTAACACATCAGCCACATGGTGGCAGCGCTACACAGTTCTGGAAATGTGTGGCTGGCAGCTGCATATTTCTGAATCTAACCAAACATTTCATTAGAAGTGGGTTCTAATTCTTCACACTTCCTTAGATTTAACACTGAATAAAACAGATTCCTTATCTCTGAACTCAACGCATCTACACCGTCTGTATCCTGTTTTTTGGTTTTTTTTCGTGCTGTCGTCAGAGCTGTAGTGATGTTGTTATGGGATGGTGTTAGTCATCAAACAGAGGCGTGATGTAAACACGTCTGTGAGGTTCAAGAGCTTTTTCAGCCGCAGGCTCCAGAATGCAGAGCCTGGACTCAAGGATGATCCAGAGGCAACTGCGAAGAAAAAAAGGTGAGAGTCACTTCCCCGGTTACCATGGCAACATACCTGCTCCTCACTATAGCTTCATCCCTGAACACAGAAAGAGAAGTCTGTGTGATGTGAAAAACAGAGAGGGAGAGTAAGAAAGGCAGAGACAAGGCGTGCATTTCAACACAACGACCCTGAACGAAATGTGCCGTTCTGATCAGGACTCGGTTTCTCTGCCTGTTTCTCCAAATTGGACTTAGCATCACACACACGTATTATGATCGAATAACTCGAATTCCAAACAAGCCCTCAGTACAACCTACAATTTGACAGAGCCATCTCAAACTCACCACATATGTGGGTGGACCTGAAATTCAATGAGGCAAAAGTTACCCAGAGCCTCCAGAACCGAACTGAGGTTTTAACCAACATATTGTTGCAATAGAAATGTGAAATATACAAATCTCTTGTCCAGCTTTAAATATTCAGCTTGGACCTAAAGAAAAAAATCTGTTGCTTTTTTTAATGCTGCTCTGTATATGTGCATCACAAATTTTTTTGTAATTTTTCTAAAGACGAAATAAAACTGAAATAAATTACTTCTTGTTCAGTTATTTGTTTTACTTATTTTTATTGCCTTTTATCAAGTGCAATCTTACAATACATTACAGTCACTTGTGTCTTCAGTTAATAGATAAATACACGTATAAATGAATTAAAAGGGAGTCGACATCCTCGCAATGTCCATGTATATCTTCAGACATTATAGAAGAACTAACATATATATCATATATCATTCACATTTAAATTAGGGAATAGTCTAAAAAATGAATAATGATATATGTTAATGAACATAGAAAACCCAGTGTGGTCATTATTTTCTAAATGTGTTTTTGTCTGTTTCAGTCTCTTCTACAGATATAACACTGTAATGAACACTATGTACCAGTTCATTCATTGTCATTCTCTTGTGAAAGGAGGAGTGTCAGAATAGCACAGAAAACAAAAACTTAAATATAATCATAAATAAATGAAGTCCATCACATTTGCATAGTTAAAAGTTAATATTTTAAATGTAGGCGATCAACGAGGAAAAAGACAACACAAGTATGTGCAATATATGTCCTTTTTATAACGTCCTAATATGTGCTTGACCTTATAAATTGTCAACATGTCCAACAGTCGCTTTCCACTCACGCCTGGAATTACGTATACGCACAAAATCTGGAGACACAAAATACCTTTGATAGCGTTAAAAATACATAACTGTTGCATTTAGGCTGTGCTTCACTGTGAAGGTTTGGTTCGGTTTAGGCATAAAATCACCTTTGTCAGGGTTAGAGAAAGGGTCGGGGAAAGGACTACAATAAGAAGGCGAACAAGGAAAAAGAAACAAAAGTGTAAGTCAACAACGTTTGTTGTTACGCCGTAAACGTGGGTCGTTTTAAGCCCTTTCACAGATTTCACAGATTTCACAGATCCTGGAATAGAAACAGTTATGCCAGGATACTCTTCATTGATTTCAGCTCAGCCTTCAATACCATCATCCCCCAGCAGCTGATGGAGACGCTCTCTCGACTCGGCCCGAACGCCCACCTTTGCAACTGGATTTTGGACTTTTTGTCGGACAGATCACAGACAGTCTGGTACCATGACCTCACGCGCCGGGCAGGGCTGCAGCCAAATCCAGCACAAACCAGAATCGTAAATTTGCAGATGATACAACTGTGGTGAGGCTGATCAGTCACAATGAGGAGGCAGCTTACAGAGTGGAGGTGGAGCAGCTGGTGAGGTGGTGCAGGGACAACAATCTGCCTCTCAATGTAGGAAAGACCAAGGAGATTATGGTGGATGCCGATTAGGAGTAGCGTGTGGTGAGGATGGCCGAGAAGGTCACGGGATCTCAGTCGCCTCCCTTCACGACGTCTACGAAGGCAGATGAAAGCCTTGTGAGAGACTGTTACCATCCGGCTCACGGACTGTTTGATCGCTCCATTAAAGCGAAGACAGCCAGAAAGACCGACAGTTTCTTCCCTTTTTATGCTTTGTAGAGGTGGAAAAGTAGTGTATCAGTAAAAGGTAAAAATGAATCAGTGCAATGGAAGCAGATTTAGCAAATGATTGCACGTGTGGACCAATACGGAGACTGTAATGTTCACTGAATCGACAAAAGAAACATAAATGTCATATTAGATGGAAACCACGATGAAACGCCACCGTGTATGAAGAGCTGCAGAAACAAATGAGACAAAGGCTTTGACAAACTGTGGAAGAGTTTGGAACATGATCCAGACACACCGAAACACTACATCTAACCGGCAAAGGAGACACGCAGAAACCAGCATTTTCATTTGGAGATTTTCTGAAAATTTGGTCAAATTAGTCAAACCTGACTATTGAGATCAAAAATCCTGGCCAATCGTCAGTTTCTCTAAACAGGAAATGTCTTTGGCTTATGATCACATCTACTAAGAATAGACGCCGCTTCAGTAATTAAAATACTAATGATATACTGTCATATTTACTGAGCAAAGCAGCGCATGTGAAACTGACTTAAACATCAGCAGGTTCGTTTAAAGGAAACAAGTCTACACCCATGTACATGTACTATAGCCTTATGTTGTTCACTAATGGAGCAAAATAGTTTATGTGAAATAAGTATGAGAACATTACGGTAACAAAACTCCACAGATAAATGAAAACACAGCTGATTTGTGCACCTATAGTAGGCAAAACACCTGCTACTAAATGCAAAGATTTCCACACAGTCACATAGTTCATTTCTGTTTGATGCAAACACAGTTTCTTCTGCAGCTGGATCTCGTTCTGTCTCTTTTAAGAAAGTATCAGCAACCTCCTCGTCTTGAGTTGTATTTATTAATGTGTCCTACTAGTCACATGTAGCTGAATAAAAATGTTTCTCATGACGCTAACAAACACATAAATACCACCAAAAACATCTCCCAGAAGGAAGAAAGCATCCGCCGGCATCTCTTTATCTCTTTATCGCCCATTAAAAGAGAATCACCGCTGCCCCGGAGCTGCATCTTTGATAGATAGAAGGTATAAAAAAAAAAAAATAGGTTAAGGTTTCCATTCAAATGGCAGATTAATAAAAATATGATTACAGACTAAGTGTGCGGCCTCTTTCAAAGTGGCGATGAAATGGCTCAAATTACTCCACGTACTTTTTTAAGTCGATATATTTCAAAGGACTCGCCTGAATCCAACAGTCAAACAGGACGACGTGCGATAAGCACGACGCAACTGTTGACCACAACTCTCATGTGGAAGATGCTTCAGCATAAGATACTGCACCAAACACACTTCTTTTCCAAAACGCAACCTCATCCCCGCTCAACTGATTTACTATATAAAACCTGCTAAAACACTGACGCTTCATTTTAAATGTTAAGTGCAACATTTAGCCAAGGCTGTGGTTTCAGCATGTTTGTGCAGATGGAGTGGTGCTTTTTATAGCCTGCTCTCCAGCGATACGTAATGATTCTGTAGTTACGGAACCTGCTCGCACGCTGTCAGACGAGCAATAACCAGTTTAATTGGGATTTTAGTATCGTTTGCTGGTTAACTGACTCTTTACAAAAACAGAGAACGAAGAGTTTTGAGTAAATACAGTTGACTTGTATCCGTCCATAGGGTCTCATTCTTCCTCTTCCGTTTTGATTTGTTTAACGTACTTGTCGGACAGCTTCTGACACCGATGGGACGTTTTACAAACGATCAGTATCGGCAGAAGTTGGAGCCGATAGCGGCTGATAGTTCATTTTACTTTGAGGGAAAATAATAGATTTTCAATTCAACAGTTATCTGGTCTCTAATAAACTGAGTTACAGTGTGTGTTAACAGTCTGTTCGACAGCGTCTGATATCAAATGATTCTATTGCATACGTTTTATTTTGCTTCGTTTATTCTTTTAAGCTTTTTAACCTGTTTCCGTGGCCTTGTACTAGTTTTGAGTGTTGTCGTCTTTATGGCTGATTTAACATTTAGCCGAAGGAGGACAGTTGAAAATGAGCCGTTTAGCAAACACTGGCACATTCACAGTGATGCTGATTAATGTGAATATCGTCCCTGAAGGGAAAAAAAAAAACTACTTGCTTGTTATATTCAGGTTTTGAAGAAAGATATTGGAAATAATCTAGTAGGTAAATGACAAGTAATAAAGTTCAGAAATAAATATCTGAGGGTTTCCCAGGAAGACAAGAAAATGTTCTAACGGGAGATAGCTAAACCTGGGAAAGGGCTAATTTCCCAGAAATCACAGAGTAAAACATTGGCGTGCTCTTCAGGGTATTGTAGATCTGCTTCCATCACATTTTCAAATCGACATTGGTCCCAGGATTTATTCTTATTATCTGGACCAAAGGCTGCATAGGCCCTATAATTAAATGTATTACAAAAAGACATAAACTTTAAGGAGCTGGTGTCATTCTTTGCTTTCAATGCGTGTGTGCGGGGTTAAATACGTGATTGACAGCTGTAATTACCGATGACTCATCAGATTCAGTCAGACGTGACTCTACTGCTCTGCTGCGTGGCGTCGTCTCTTTTCCACAGCAGCGTGTTCATCTACATTTAAATGTAGTCTTTTGATTTGGTCCGAGAGGAGAGAGCTACACATGGATTTTCCCCTGATTTCTGATTAACTGCTGATGCCTGTGTCTGGCTCGTTGAGATTCATCTAAACGAGTCCTTTCCTGGTTAAATAAAGGTTACATTAAATCAAATAAACAAAGAAATAATAGGAAACCTTAGAGGAAATTGCAGAAATTATAGGACATGTAAAATAAAGCGTTAGCAAACCTAGTAATCAAAATAAATGAGTATAACATGATACTGAAGAGTGTTTAGGTTTTGTTTGAACACATTTTCTTCTACATTCTGGTCATTTTTTTTAATGAATTTATGCATTTTCAGCATCAGTTTATGGTGGAAATATCTTGGAAGATACAAAATTCAGTGACTAATGGAATAAGGCACTCTGTTCTCTTTAAACATGCATGTGGCACCTGTTCGCGTCATTATTCATTTCATTTATAAACCTTTGGACTTTGTGTTTCAGCAGAATTTATGATGAAAACTGTGTGCACGTTAAAAAAATATACGGATGATTTTTAGACATCGTGTACATCACTGGTAGCTCACAATTTACTTGGTTTTGAGACTTTCGATTTAACAAATGTCCTGGTATCCAACCTCCTCCTCCATTTCCCTTTTGACTCTTTTGAACCTCAAAATTCATGTTCATATTTTGGAACTTAAAAAAACATCCTGCCCCTAACATCATGAGCGTAGGTTTGCATTGGAGGAAACATTAAGCAGCTCTTTTTGAGCATCAAATAATTCGAATTTTAATGCATCAACTTGTGCCTTTTATGGTGGATAGTTTTTTTTTTTTATTCATGTACGAAAACACACTGTTTAAATTTGCATGAGACATCTATTCGTTTTTTAAACCACTCGACGCCCGTTGAGCTGTTGTGTTTCTGCAAGATTTCTGCTCAAGTTCGATACTTTCTGCACATTTGTTTTGGTATGATTTGAAGCTGACTAAAAACCAGAATAAAACCTACGGCTGGTGTGACCAGGTGTCCCACCTTAAGACCTTCAGTTTCTGACAAGCAGTAGATGCATATTAGTAGCAGCTTCAAGTTCTAGCTGTGTAAATTTAAGTGAAGAAATGAGGGGTCTGACTGGAACAGTTAAGCTCCTGTTCGTTCGATGTTTGATTCGTCACGACCGTAATGGGATGTAAAATAAAGTCTAAAGTGGATTTTCACTCTTAGATGTAATATTTCACACAATAACATACACCCAAGCTGCTGATTGAGACCTGATTTTTAGTTCTAGTTCATTTTTAAGGTTTAGCTTTCACAATATGAGGAATTTGTCCTGTTATGTAGGTGCAAACAATAAACAGAGAGAAAGATACCAAGTAGAACTATATAACAGTAAACAAGTACTACAGGTAGTAAGAATTTAGAAGTAATAAAAAGACAAGTACTTTAAATAAAGAGGCAATATGTTTACTTACAACAGAGAATACGGGAGGATATAAAGGAAAACATATATACAATATACACAACATATACTGTATGTTTATATTGAAAATGTGCATTAAACGGCTGGTTCTTTATCACAAAAGAACCTCATCATCATAAGAACTGTGTTGGAAAAGTTACATCCAAATAAATGTAGGATATTTTTCAAGTTCTTCACATGCGGAATGCTTGATCTGTAACCTACATAGTCTATTGTGTGTATTTTTAGATAGATTTTTATTAAACATCATATGGATATTTCAGTCTAGGCCTCAGCATTGGTAACGCGTCACACACATACTCTTTGTCTCACGCTTGGCCTGTTGGGATCTGGTCACCCATACCTACAACACATTTTGACCAGATTAAACTGATTAAAACATGGATTTAATCTGTTAAAGCTGACTTCCCCAAACTCAGGGTCGGGTTTTAAAGCGGGTCTCGGAGCTGTCGTATTGGGTTGCCAGTCGTCAGAGTAAAATACATCACGATACCATGATATGTTCATTTATTTTCCTAATTCTGTTCTTGTTAGTGTTCTCTGGAAGAGTTCATGAATGCCGACCTCACCAAAGCCACGTGAAATACAGACGACAGTCTCAGTTGTAAAAGAAAACACTTTAAAAGACGCAACAAGACAAAGACAACGCAAAAGGTGTAAAAAGCCGAGAACGTTGTAAAAGATGCGAAAAAGATGCGACGAGATCAAAACAACATAAAAGACGTAACAAGATGAAAAGGCCAAAAAATGTGACAAAAGGAAAACGGTGCGAAAAAAGACACCTTCAGACACAATGTTTTGAAGGTGCAGAAGTCAGTCAATGGTGTGTTTTTGAACATTAGCATCTGAATTATCGGTTTCATGTTGGTGACAGTGTGTTACTGTAGCTAAACGTTAGTTATCTGTGTTACAAGTGATTGCTGACGTTATCTAACTGCGACTGATGTTTTGACATCCCACCAAAGCAAGTGTTTAAAATATTAAGATGGTAGACGTCGGTAAAAATGCAGACATTACGGCAGTTCATTTGTAAATGTGGGTCCAAAGGAGACGTAAAATGTACTTTTTGGGTCTTAGGCTGAAAAAGTTTAACGTCTCTATGGTGGAGAGTTACGTTTAGCGCAGAAATTATAATTCTTATTCATATTTCGAATCTAAAAAATGAGTCACCGCTGTCAGACACATTGTCGTGACTATGAGTAAGGTTGTAGTGATTTTTCATAATAAAAGTCTCTGCTTCTATTTACTGGGGGGGTGGGGGGGGGGGGGGGGTGTATTAAACCCCTGCACCGTCCGGGAAATCTGACTGAATGACTAACACTATAGCATTTTTTCAAAAGGCCACTGCTTCTTTCGTGGTTTTAATGTAGGGTGGGCGACAAATCCTCCTCATCCCTCCAGAAATCCACACCTATGGATGTAAGTGCTTGCTACCTGCATGTCCTGCTGCAGCAGTCTGCCAGGTGAAACAGAAGAAGGCTGGTCTCAGTATCAGCAAAACCACGTTCAGCCTGGGTCCTGAAATGTTGTACATTGCTTCATTATATATGCATGGCGTTTGTGTGCGCTCTAACCTATAATTGCAGTGTTGCTTTATGGTCTTTTGGGACCCCACTGAATGAATGTTTGCATCCAACCTGAGGGCCTCTTTTTGTTTTCTTAACAGTGCTAATTCAACCTAGCCTGCTAACGGAGGCGGGGGACAATATGATAAAAACGTCGTGACGAGCGCTTGAGCCGTCCAATCCGGGGGGATTTCGTCGTTCAAATCGGCCAATGGGAGGCGAGGGGCGCCACGCTTCTCCTCTCCGGGTTGGCGAGGGGCGGTGCTTGTCGCGGAGCTCCCACCCCCCTCAAGGCCGCGGGGTTTGGTTGCACACAGGCTGCAGTTTCAGTTTGTTTTATTCACCATTTTGAGTAGCTGAAGGTAAAAAAATTAAGAATATTTGCGTTTGGAGGACACGCCGCTGCCGTACTTTTGTTTTCACGGGCTAGCTCGGACGGTGGAGTCGTGCGTCAACCTCGCTCCCCCTCGGTGTTTTGCAGAGCGGGAACCTATATTTCTTTTTTTTCCCCGTGCTTTTTCTTCTCCCCCCTTTCTTACATCCTTAACCTCTACAGTATTCCTGCAAAATGTCAAGACCAGTGAGGTAGGTGTGCTAAATCTGTCCTGCGCTCTTCGTAAGTTAATGACACCGTGCTGGCGAGCATCGCAGATTACATGCACGTCTCGACCATGTTGCATTTTATGTACGCGGGGAATTTGTTTATTTCATGAAAAAATAATGGGGAATGTGTGTGCGTGCGCGTGTGTGTGTGTGTCCCTTCTTGTGTGTGCACCCTCTTTTTCTAACATGGATCCCAGCGGTGTGGACTGTTCGCCATGTCTTGTGGAGATAACGCGCAGCCCGCCGCTGCGCCGCGTCTATCATGCTTTTTAAACGGATCCATGATGTGCATTGTTGGCCGCTATGTAGGCCAAGCGGAAAATTAGTCGGTGTGATTTAACCAGCTGCGTTTTACGGCTCGCTTTAACCAGCCCCGGTAACATTTTCCCTCTCTTTACTGAGAATGAGAATATGGCTACCCATTCATCCAGGGGAGGCTCTAAAACGCTAATACCCCCACCAAAAAAAAAAGAAAAAAAAGAAAAACGGAGGAGGTGGTGGTCGGCCTCGGGATTTGATCTCGTTACCGCGCAGACTGGGCATGTCGGTGCTGTCGTCCACATTGTAGCGCATTTAATTGTCTTTAAATCGGGGTTTTTTTGTGTTTTTTTTTTTGTTGCTAGCTAAGAATGGAAGGTCCTCGACGAAAATGCCGTAGTAGGTTGTGGGGGGAGAAGAAAAAAAAACGAGGGGAGGGGGGGGGAAGAGAGAGCGGATCTACATTTTCTCTGCTGGCAGTAAATTAACACTGCTGGTTGATGTCAGAGGAAGGCGGAGAACTACCAAAAGTCACCACACCCCCTCCGTGCAAGATCCCCGCTGTGATTAGAAGGCGTGAGGTGTCTCCAGTCCCGTCGAATCCACATTAAAACGCCCTTTAACCCGATTAGAAGCGCCTTTTTATTCGGGCAGGTAGAAATGAAAACTGCGCCTTCATTTCATGACGTCTGCAGATCATTACAACAAAAAAAAAAAAAAAAAGTCTTTGCATTAGACTTGGTAAACATCAGGCCTCACCAGGCTTTAAATAATGTAAAACGTGAAGATGCCAGGTGTTAATTGCCACGAATGTTTGATCTGATTTGACTTATCTTGTCCTTTTTTTTGTTTTTTTTTTGTCTTTTCTGTGTGTACTGACATTACAACAGAGTGTTAGCAACACGATAAATGTTAAAAAACCGGGCCGCAACTAAATATTTTCTTTCTCGGTTAATCTGCGGATCATGAAATCCGGTCAGAAAATGGTGAATAAATGTGTCTCAAAGTCCACGATGAGGTCCACGGGATATATAGGAGGAAAGAAACCAGAAAATAAAATATTCATTTAAGATGATGCAATCAGAGAATTTAGACTTTTTCTTTTTTTTTAAAATCACTAAAACCAATTGTCAGAATAGTCGCTGATTAATTTAATAGTTCGCAGCTAACCGATTAATTGTTGCAGCTCTTGTCAAATCATTTGTTTCCAGTTTAAAGGCTGACTTTTGGAGTAAAAGTTGTCGAACGCAGATGGTTGTTTGTGGTTATAAATTATTCATAAAAGACACGACGAGACGGAAGTGACGTAAAAGACAAAGACACATCTGTCGTTTTGTTGATTTCAAAATATCAACCGAATACAGAAATGATTAAAAGGAGCACAATCTAAGTTCTTATGTTCAACGATGTAAAACGCGGTCGTTTGTGGATTTAAACTGTTCTTCATGACAAACGCTGAACGGCACAACATTTCAGAAATCTAGATGTAAAACATTTAAACAATTACAGTGATAAAATTTTTGTTCAGTATCAAAATGCACGAGTGAAATTAAGTAAAACAACACGACATTGAAGCCATTAAAGTAAAAGGAAACGTATCACGATAAAATAAATGATAAGGGAATAAAAAGACAAACAAACAAGTAATATTAGCATCATTAATATATAACTTTGTGGATGAGTTTCTGAAAGTTTTGTCGTTGTAGATCGACGTTACAGCTCAATGAAATGGAAAAAAAAACCCATTGTGGTTATAACTGGGCGATGAAATGATAATGATCCAAAATCGTGATATACATTTGACGTTTGACATTTTATCGTTATAGTTCTACCTTTTACAACTGCATGACCTCAAGAAAAAACCGTGATTCACAGGCCCTTTTCTTTTCAGAAAGCAGAAACTGGATTAATTTTAAATTTGATATACTTGTCCTAAGTGTGTGTCATGTTCTGACCATAAAGGAAAGTTTAAAACAAACCGCATGGTTTCTTAAGCTTTCACTCAGAACCAAAACCAGCCTTTAACTTGAAAGAAATAAGAAGGTGACCTTTTATTGTGATAGTCATCTATTATTGAATTAATTACATTTTTTTCCCTCTTTCGTCTCGAAAATATGATGTGTTCATGTCTGTTGTGCTTCATTGTTATTAATGACAATGATCTGTTGATTCAATTCGAACACATCAACTTTCTCTGAGTTGCACGACGTGGTGGAAAAAGTCATATTAAGATTATTAACAGTTTGTGATTGGGGTCTATTTGTCTGGTTATCAATGAAAATACAGTTTACCTTTTGAAAGGTGTATTTTTATTTCAACTCATGAGTTGATACAAGAAAAAAGACAAAAACTTCAGAACAATAAAAAAGCAACTTCCATTCAGCGTGTTTTACACAGTGGCTCTGTCAGCTCAGTGTCACTGAATCAAAAATATCACCAAACACATCGGACCTAAGCCTGTCACCATATTGAAGTATGAGTAGAAGGTTATTTGTCATACGAATTATTGCCATCAGCGATATTATTGTCCATTCTGTCAACTTTATGCCACTACTTTATAATAAAGTATACATCATATGATTAAGAAAAGCCATTTATTGGCATAGAATTTTGAAACAGATATGACATGACTTTAAATATACAAACGTGTTACTGAAATATTGGACCAAGGTACAAAACCTGAATAAAACCTAGTTCTCCATTGAACTCGTAGCAGAAGAAGAATGAGAAGCAGAGAGATGATGTCATTAAAAAAGCTCCAGTGAAATGGTGGAAAACACAGTTGAAATAATGATAAAATGTGTTATTTCTGTTAGTTTCAACGGCAGTTTTTACACAGGTGAATGGAGTCGATTATCTCAAATACCATATTTCCTTAAACAGCGTCCAGGTGCAAGTACTGTATTGCACTTTTAATACAAACTCAACACTTCCTTGATCATTTCAAATTAAAAGCTCTTCATCATTTCAGTCGATAGAAACCATTCATTGCCCGACAGGGCTTTTGTTGTGTAAGCGTTAGCGTCCAGTAGCACTTTTAGGGTTCTACCATAGACCGTATATATTAGTGGACAGAGGAACCGTGACGTCACCCGTTGGTTTCTGAGCTGCCGTTTTGAAGCCAGTAGTTTGCAATTTGGCCGTTGCCATGTTTGCTTTTTGGAGCCAGAAGTGACCATATTTGGACAAAAGGGGTGAAACTGCAGGAGCCCAAGGGATCAAAGGCGAGCTAATGCTAAGCTCTAGCTTACTGACTGTGTGAAACGGTAAACTTCATCAAACGTTGCTTAACAAAATCGTTTTACAGTCTTGTTAGTGGAACCTATTAACCACAGCTACAGTGGAGCTGTCTGTCAGGAAAAAATGTGTTTTATTAAATGAACGGAAACTCTGAAGGTCCGCCTCGGCGTTCCGACCTGTCAATCAAAGCCAGACATCAAAGCTTTCTGTTAGCCCTGAGATCTGATTAATGGAGGAAACATTTACAGATGGACCATCAGATCAGTCATTAGAGGGTCTGAATCAAACGGCGGAGGCTGGAGTGAGTCCTGGGGAAAAAACGAGTGACATAGTATTTTTAGAGAGAAGTTCGATGTAAGACTATCGGAGACGGGACTTTTTGGAGCCACCCCCAGCGGCAGTCAGCGGTATTACAACTTTAAGTTACTTCTGCGTTGGCTTCATTTTGGAGCCGAGTTCCTTGCCGCTTGGGTTCTACAAATGACAGTTTGTCTGAAATAGTCAGACGCACACCTATAGTGGCTGTGATCAGACAGTAACACTTCAGCTGATGCGACGGTTGTTGAAAATAACAGCGTTATATT
>JAPQRN010000024.1:122163-138763 GCA_037367275.1 Coranthus polyacanthus | reverse complement strand
GCACACCTATAGTGGCTGTGATCAGACAGTAACACTTCAGCTGATGCGACGGTTGTTGAAAATAACAGCGTTATATTGTCGAGTGTATGGTGCTTGACTGGCAGCACATTATATGACAGACACCTGAAGTTTATCCAGAAGTTTTTACCAGCCTTTATCGGTTCATGTCGTCCTGGCCTTTATTAGTGACCCAGCTTGTAATTGACTCCTGGTTTTTATTTGAGTAAAGACAGTAATTGCCATGTGACGATTATGTAGTAATTGTGGCCTAATTGGACCATGTTAAATTGCAGCCTTTTGCGATTATATAATTGCACAGGCTGACAATGCAATTCCAGTTAATTGTGCAGCTGTAAAATTAACCCATAAAACCCACTCTGATCAGTCAGAGATTGTTACTTGTTATTGTCTTAGTGCTGTTTTTGAATGCACAGTTGTTGTCTTAATACCACCATTTCATTTGGTTTTACATTGTGTCCTAGACTCGTGTGTGAGTGACTGAGATGCTGATGGTTTTTGTCACATGTACTTGAAATACTGTAACTTGTTCATGTTCCGTTGATACACACTTGCCGTCTTATGAAAAAAAGGGATAAATGTGTTGGTATTCCAGTCACTAAAAGTTAAAATTGGTACCCACACATTTCATTTACAAATGGAAAAAATGTGCTATGAAAAATTAAAAAAAACCCTCCCCTTTAAAGAAAACTATTTCTGTCCAATCTGTTGGATTTCTTGAATATGGATTTAGACTTTACACCATTTTAATGAATGCCTGTTGGTGTTACCTGTCAAAATGCTGCAAAGTCTTGTCGTGAAACTCTTCTGCCGAATGTGTTTAGAAGGAATAATATAATTACACAATAATGGCTGCGATGAAAAAACAGTTTAAATATTAATTACAAAAAAAGTCATCATATTAGCTGTAACTTCAGAAAATACTGCCACCGCAGACATTTTTATTGAAGCTCCAATTTTAATAATCCTTTGTGCCAGAATGAAACGTGAGCACATATAAAGCCCAGTTAGTATTTAATAGAAAGAAATGTGATGAATGACTCTGTAAACACGCTACATGAAGTTACACTGGAACATAATCTGCTGTAACTCGACAGCTCAGACAACAGATATAATGTAGCTGATGATTTTTCACTGTTGATGGAACGAAGGTCAGAAATCAGGCACGTCCACGCAGAGATCAGCCGGCGTAGGAATGAAACACGGCGGTCGGCATTTTTAAATCCAGTCCCTCTTTCTTGTCAGAATCTGAATTTCCTTTCTGTCGAAGCAGAGATGGCCTCAGCAAACGGGGAGCACAGAAGTGAAGCTTTGGCTGCTTAGTGAATGATTAAAAGCAAATAAATTAACAACAAAATGAATGTAGTCTTGCAACAAACTGTCTCTGTATCTAACCAGCCTTAAATGATCTGTCGCGCTCGTTGTCAGTGACCTATGTGGTTTCTTGCACAGTTTGATTCTAATGAATAATATCTTCAAAAACACATTTGATACGGGTGAGGAAAAAAAACATGAGCAAACATCCTCATTGATTTAATGAATCAAAAAAAAGGATCACGTATTGTCATGAATGTTGTTGTGTTGAAAAACCAGACCCGACTTGTGCTAGGAATCGACTAATTGGTATCATTGTCCAGTGAAATAAATTATTTTTAAAATGCTCTACTTTGTCGCCGATATGTGGCACATTGAGCGCCTTTGTGGCTCAAAGATTTTTATTCGTGTATCACAATCTTCACGTGTTTGCTTCAAAATAATGGTGGAAAGTTCTCTTTTAATTAAACTGACTCGAAGGTATTTCAGTGAAGTTTTGTGGTGGAGTTGGTGGTGAATTTTTACACCTATATTTTCATTTTTACTGCAAATGTAGATCAGTTTAAATCAGAGTGGGCGACTATAACCAAAATCTTTTATCGCAACACTCGTAATTTTATATCACAGTAACAACATGCATGTATCACAATGCAGTAACTGTTTTTTAAATTCAATTAGAAAATAGTTTAAAATATCCATACAGTTCTTCTCTTCCATATAAACACCTCTTGTTCAGAATTGACCCGTTCCCTGTTGCGTTAACTCTCCTCCATTTTGTGCCTTCACGCATATTTTGCATCCGTGGGAAAGAATATAAAGCACCCAAATACAAAAAATATATAGCTGTAAAGTTTGTGATTTATAATACGACACAAACGATGGAGCATAATCTGAAACGTGGGATATTTTTTGATAGATCTCGAGTTAGAAATATCTGTTATCGGTCTCTATGGTTACCATGGAAACGCACGGGTAGACGTCGACATTGATCGATGATCGATCCGTGGGCCGATCATTGGTGCAGAGGTTTCTTAATCCAATATCAAACAAATGAATGTAAAAACGTCATACTTTAGCTCTGAATGTCCCGCCCACAGCACCACTATCTGATTGGTTATACGTCACATGGACTTTTCCATCATGTCGGCTCACGCTCTATTCACATGGGACTAGTAGAACCTACGGAAGTCCGGTGATTTAGAACTTAACCCCCCGTATCTGCATTTCATCCAGTGCATTAGCATAGGATAAGTCTGGTCTGTTTTTTTACTCGAGTTTCCTTATATTATTCCCAGAACCTGATGTCAACGCTCACTAGTAACAGCCTTACACTGCTTACAGATACTGTTCCTTAGAGAACAGTGCCATGGATGTTCTTCGTCTCATCATCTTTTTCACTGGACGCTTCACCATGATATGAAATTACACTTCCTGTCTCCTAAATGGGCGTGGTCAGAAGGGTTGAGAATGGTGTGGATGTATGAAAGTAGATTAATATGGTCTAAATACGGTAATACTAAATTAATATTCTGGTTTTATCATAATTATCATTCGGTGTTTTTCCCGCTCCTTTTTAACCTCCTTCAGATGAGATTTGTGTTGCGAGATGACGCGAGAGTTCGTTGCTGAGACAGAGACGCGCCTCAAACGTCGTCAAGTTTCTCCTGATGCGTGTGTCTGATACATATCATTTTAATATCAGAATGTTCAGAAGACACGTGGCTTGTGAAACATGGGTCCACGTTTTACTTGGATGCCTTTGGGACGACAAGATCTGTTGAAATCTGTAAATCACGTTCACTTCTCCCATAGGAATGAATGGGACAGAATCTGCCTCTCGTCTCCTAAAGGGGCGGGGCCTGGAGAAACCATGTGACACTGAAACAGGAAATGACTCCAGTGAACCAGTGAAGCCTCTTGTTTCCCTGAACTGGCTTTGATTTAAGTGTGCTCGTTCAGTGAATATAATGACCAGCGTGGCCTCCATAGTTCTCCACCAGGAAATAGGCAGAATAAATGAGGAGGAAAGAAAAAAAATGTCGCAGATCATTCCCAGTCACAGAGAGGTCGATTTGCACGGGACTAATATTATCACAGGACCTCTTTGTTGGCTCAAATAGGGTAGCTTATTTGTGGTGGAATTTTTACTTTACATATTACAGACACATGGGATTAAGATCACAAACGACTCCCACAATTATTACAAATTACCAGAGCTCCACAGTTAATACTAGTCCTGTGTGAATAGGGCTTATGGTGGTGTCCAAAATGGGTTGCGTGCTGCCTTATGATGGTGGAGAGAACCCCGAAAGCACATAAAAAAGTGAGAATAAATCATGTAGGAAACTGAGAACTATACGGATCGTAGACTTTGAAGTACCACAAAACGGCGCACTTTGTCATGGATTGCGCGTTCATGTTCACACACAATCTCACGGCCTGTCGGTCACTTACTGTAATTGAACTCACTGGGAAAGCGGTATCTTGCCCTGTGTGATTTCCCTGAGACGTGTGTGGTAACGTGTGGAAATGTCGGCAGGCGTGTCAGCGGCTGCTGCACATGTATGAGGTGCTGAGTGGAATTTAAGTACTTGTAAAACAATTTATGGCCCAGTTGCCCTCCCCCTTCCACTCCCACCACCTCCCGCAGACTTGTATTTACCATCTGTACGCACATAAATAGAGTTATCCATGCAATGTGTGTAGCGGGTCTATAAGTGTCTGCTGGCATCGGTTACATTATGATTTATTTGGTTTTCGTTCTTTAATGTGCTTCTTACATTGTGTATTAAAGGGCGCTGTTCAAACGAACCAGCCCTTCTAAGACCAGGCGTAATTTTTCTGCGGTTTATGTGTGTGTCAGGTGTGTTACCCGAACTACAGTTGGCTGTGTCACCTGAGGCTTCTTCATACACTTTGCTAAATGAGCCCTGGAAACTGAAGAAGTCACACCAGTGTCCAGTTCTTCGGAGCCCATTGGTGGCTTCAAATGATTCACTCTGACGTTCATATAGAAGTGACTTGTACCTGAACCGCTGGCCAGACCCCCATCCCCAGTGTGCATTGACATGTCTAATGAAAGTGTGTAGTGTTTTAATCGTCGTCTTTACATTCTGTTTATGATGTGTTATTGCTCTCTATCTTATTTTGTTTTACTTCTCTGTGGTTCTCTATCTTTGCACCTATTTTCTGTTACTTTGTTTTGTGAATCATCTTGTGACTCTGGTTCTGAAAGGCGCTATAGAAATACAGTTTTATTATGAGGCGTTTGCCGTGCAGTCACTTTGTCCTGTCGGTATGTAACCTGACACAAAGCGTGTTCTTCCTCCACAGGAACAGGAAAGTGGTGAACTACTCACAATTCAACGAGTCTGACGATGCAGGTAAGAGAGGCTGCAGAAGTGTGTATGTGCTAACGAATGTGATCGGCGTCTCGTTTCACCTTGTATGATATTCTGTGTTACATTATCAAAAAACTGTGTACCGTGATTCAATTCAGTTTTATGTATATAGTCAAATATCACAAATTCACCTCAATGGGCTTCACAATCCATACAAAATCCAAACACCCTCTGTCCTTGGAGGTTTATTTCAAGTAAGGAATATTACCATGTAGAAAGCCTTCTTATTGAGTACGTAGTCATGTAATACATCTAGAGATAATAAATGGAAAGCTAATATATAATTTACCTTTAAAAATGAAAAGTCAATGTTTCACATAATTGTGATGTTGTAAAGCCATCAGAAAATGTGCAAATATGAATAAAAAATCTGGCAAAACGTAGATAAAATGTTTGCTTTACAAAATTGACATTAAAAACCCAGTGATAAGTAACATAAATTAAGAATATCTGATGTTTTAAAAAATGTATCTAGAAACAATTAATTCCAAAGACACAAATTAATTTGTATAGACAATCACAGGTGGTGAAATAATTATTTCCAAAGCTGTACGTTTGAAAAGCCAAAACCACTGCCACTTGATGAATTTACACCGATCTGGCAGCGTATGTAAAGGATAACGTAGAGTAAACTGGTCACGTCAATGATTATTTCACCATAATGACTGGTTCGCTGAACATTATCCTGCATTACACAGCGACTCACTAAAGAAATCAATCATTTGACTGAAAAATATTGATTGTAAAACATATTTTATTGATTTTTTTTTTTTTTTTTTTTTTTGAAATGGGTGGAACTGCATAAAGCTTGACAACATACATTATACAGAAATAACCGACTGTAGAAGGCCATCGTTGACCAATCGGAGTCGAGTGTTCGATAAAGCTTTGTAATGACTTATAATAACGTCTACGTGTGGCACAAAACGCTGGCATCAGCCTTGAATTATATGAGCTTATTCTGCCACCGGATGGCAGTCCAAACATACATAACATACAATAATATGTTGAATTCCTCGGTCAAATCACTCCTATATTCTTGAACGTTAACAGAGGTTTACTGTTTTTGTATTATATTGTATGATTATCCTTCACCTTGGCAAACAGAAACGAGTTATTCCTCCCGTGGGTCATGTGATGTTGATCTCAGTTAGGTGAAGGAGTAACCAGGGAAACACGAGGGCTGGGGGATGTTTTTGCACGATGTATACAGTGTCAGCATCGCTAAACCGAGTTTTATCACTACATTCACAAGGTTAAACCTGCTCGAGGGCTGTAAACACAGAACTGCAGTCACATCCTGGTGATGACTACTAGTAACAGATGCATGTGATGTTACTGTATGTTGTGACAGCTGACCCACCAAACTAATCCCTGCTGCAGGTTATTTAGGGGTGTTTAGGGTATGCAGAGAAAAGGGGGCGCTTGATTTGATGCTAATACAAGCCACTGAGCTGCTCACAAAGACCAATACTTCTCAAAAAGCAAACAGTACAAGCAGATGAATCAGTGTGCAAATGTTTATGCTTTGTGTGTACTGACTGATTATTAAAGTGGATATCCATGCTCTGTTTGGTTTAAGCATCTGGTAATGACAGTCCATGTTTAATGACGACAGCTTTGGATTTTGTTAATTAAAATCCTTCACATGAAAACCCAAAGAATATGATGCCTCAGTTTTATATTTGCCTACAGTCCTATTTTAATGTATTGAATAATGTTATCAAGTCACTAGTTTGTGCAGACTGTATAAAATGACAACATTGTGACAGTATTTATTAAACCATGTCGTTGGGTGGATTTATTCTAACGTTAACTTCCTCACATGCTTGATAATGACTTAGGCTCCGAGATTGACAGCATTAACAGCGTGGATGGATTAATTTGTCAGAGTTATAGAGCTGATGTTGAGGTGGGCTGCAACAAATAAATCAGTGTTTCAGTCCCACTCCCGTGCGCTCTATATGTGTTCATGTGAGAGGTTGTCCACTCAAGTAGAGAGCCGTCTTCAGTTTTGGACAGATATTGGCAAAATATGCGACTGCAGAGACAGATGGCTGCTGCTGAAAAAAGTCCAGTTAATAGCACTACCTTTTTATATATACACTACACAGATGTTTATGGGTTTAATGAATGAACGAATGAGGGTTTTTTTTTTAAATTGAGTTTTTTACAGCAGACACATACTAAAATATAAGCCATGATGTCAAAGTAAACACATTAAACGCGTCAAAATGTCCTACGACGCTTTTGTATGCTTCTGCCTTTGACCAATTACACCAACTGATGTCGGGCCATGTTTTAAAATACAAAGGGATGTAATGGAACATCCTGCAGTAATGGGTACGTAATTAAGTCTGTTAGAAAAGCTCTGAACGGTCAGGGATAAACGCTGCCACAGAAGATTTTTGTCAATGTCGATTATTTTCTCAATCAATTAGTTGTTTGGGCTGTAAAATGTCAGACAGTGGTGAAAAAGTGTTTCCCAAAACCCAAAATGACGTCCTCAAATGTCTCATTTGGTCCACAAGCCAAAGATATTCAGTTCACTGTCATAGAGGAGTAAAGAAACCAGAAAATATTCACATTTAAGGAGCTTTAATAGGACAATTTGTCCTTTTTTTTTTACTCCTTATAATTTATTTTAGTTGTTTACATTTGACAGGGACATGTGGTTTAAAACAAACATACACAAACGATAAATAATCATGTACAGACTGTAATTGAAAAGTCTGCGATCATTAAGATGAGTGTATGTGATGGAATGGTGGCGTTCGAATGTGCTGCTCCGTATGGAAGGTCCTGACGTATGGGAAACACTGGTGGACTTGTCTCTGCCGTGTGGCCTGCTGGTCTAACCCTGGGTAGGCGTCAGTCAGGCCCATGTCAGGAGACAAAGGAGTAGGAAGAATCAGCTGAAGGATTTGAATTTTTCTCCTGTGTCTGTGGCCAAATTGCTTTAAAACACACGCCTGTGTTTTGTATTTAACAAATAACATCAGCGGCCTCATACCCGATGCAAGTCTTGAGTTATTGTTTAACTTTTGTCTTTTAACATGCATTTAAATTTGTAAATTGTCTTGGGGGGGATTTGGGTTTCTCTTCCAAAAACTAAAAAATATAATTTTACATCATTGTAGACAAATGTTATTACCATAATATATATGTGTACAAAACATCATCATTTAGTTTGGTGCTGTTGGGTGCTGTGTCTAAGCCTTATAATGGTAGACAGAACCCTGCATTATAAGTCTTGTGTGCAGCACCTAAGCCAAGGTGAAGTCAATGTGGAGAGCATCAAAATGCACTAAAGACTTTTCCCACATGTAATGATTCCAGCTGGTCCTAGTGCTCTTGAGCAAGTTTGGTTTTTAAACTTTTTGGAAGTTTTGGATGCTTTTTCGAAGTTTTTCTACACATGGATGATAATAAAAGTGGTCCAAAATGATGCTAAATTGCATATGTTTTGACTGCTAGTACCTAACCCTTCCACAAACTTAGGGATTATACTAAACCTCAAACAGAAAACAGGGAAACCTTGCACACATTAGTCATCAACAGGGATCTGTGCGTAGTCGGCACGAGTGTGGACGCACACTGGCCACAGTGTTTTGAATGTGGAGAGACTCTGAGTGCACGTCATGAGACCACACGAACCTGGAGAGGAAAGATGAAGATTTCTAGGAATAAAATTGGAACTTTGATTGGTTTTTCCTCCAGGGTGGATGAAAGGGTGTGACAAACTGTGGGTGTGACTGTGACAAACTGAAATCTTGTCCTTTCTCTCGCCACAGATGAGGAGTATGGTGAGGATAAGCCTAAGAAGGTGCGCACAGCCCCTCGGGAGCCCAAGCACAAGCGCTCAAAGAACTCACAGGATGACAGGTGAGAACAGTCTGCCAACGCTGTGTCCGACTTCGGATGAAAGTACCGTCACTTCTTGATGAAGAGGTTAATTATGTCTGTCTCCTAGAAGACATGACTCTTTCATGTGTGTTCTGCTGATATAAGCCACGTGGTTTGACCGTAAGTAGAGGATGCACTGAACTGATACAGATACCGGCTGTTTAACCCGATATTGACGCATACAGTAGGGATGGGCATTTCAAACAAAAATACTAATCGATGATCGCTGAGAAGTAGTCAACAATTATTTGAAAATTGGGGGGTTCATTACCGCCTGCTATTATATCAGCTCATGTCATGGTTAAAAAATAAAGTGGGTGCTAGTTGACATGCAGTCTTTATATACCACGAGTAAATAAGTGTTCCGTATAATAACTATTTAGCAGACAACAGCATTATAATGACTTCAGCTGGATTCAAGCATGCGATACAAGCACATACACCAGGACTGGACTCAATGTGGATGTAACAGGCTGACATTAGACGGTGAGCGACCGTCTGCTGCCTGTGTTACAGCAAAAGAGCCAAACAGCAGTAACTCTGCAGTCCTGAAAACGTCCGATCCTCGAAACCCAAGTGCACGTACTATTGGTTTGTGACCATACTTTTTTACAATTTTATGACATCTTATAGAGCAAACAATCAATTGGTAAATCATTAGTTGCAGCCGTACATTAAAGCAAAGCAGGAGAAGTGGGTGCAAAGAGGTGACGTCATTAAAAGATCCCCAGTCAAACCGCAAAAAGTGGAAAATGATGTAGAAATGGTGATGGAATCGGACATTTGTTAGTTTCATCCAGCTGTCTTTACAGGTGAATGGAAACCATTCGAACCAATATGCAGAATAATCACGGTTATGCGATTGTGTAGTAATTATGACAGACCTACTAACAGCAGGGTAGAACAGGATCCACGTGAGGCAATAGGCCCGGTATTACATCAAGGCCCAGGAGCATCATGGGGGCAAGGAGGTGTAGACCTGGGCGCAGGGTGGTCTTTATGGACAACAGAGAAGAGAAAAAGACTGTGGATGAAATGCGTGAGCAGCCAGGCCAGGTGTGCTGAAACTGAGTGAGGCCGAGCTGACACATCAGTGTGTGTGGGAGGAAGCTGCATTCACTTCATCTTAGTCAATGAGCAGGTTGAATGCCAGACTCCACTATCATAGTAAAGCCAGCAGCACGACGATCCTCATCAGGGATGTGTGTAATCAGAGGACTTTGTGTGTTTGCTGTTTTTTGGAACCTGTGCTTATTGTCACACTTGAAAATCTTGAAATTTTGAAAATAGAAGATGCTCTCCCTGTCTACTGTTAACTCTCGTTGCTAATATTCTATCTCTCTTTCTTTTTTTTTCGCCTTCAGTGAGGACTCTGATGACAAGCTCTCCAAATCCAAAAATGACTCAGCAGGTAAGTGCGTCCACTGTCTGATTAAGACGAAAAGGTTTCGTTCAGACGCCGTGCGAAGCAGCTGGCTCACTGACTCTCCCCTATACGCCCGCAGATGACTTTGGCAGCGATGATGAAGATAATGACTTCGGAGAGGAGGAGGACGAAGACGGAGGAAGCGACTATGAAGAAAAACGAGGGAAAAAGGGAAAAAAAGCCAAGGTGGAGAAGCCCAGCAAGAGGACGCCGAAGAGGAAACGGGCTGCAGGTAACGGCTACTGTGTCTGCAATGGAAGACGTACATTTCAGTTTAGTGTACCTGATATTGGCAGCTGTGCGGTACTGAGTCAGCTGACACATCATTTGAAGATTTGACCAACAGCCAGCTAATACGTTAATGTAAGATTTGAAACTTATGAGGTGGGATGGCTGCATCAATGATAGAGCAGCATCCACTATGTTCAGACTTTTCACAGCATGGTCCAATGTGTCTTTTAACCAAAAAACACACATGTAACATCTGTTTGTTTTTTTTTATTTGTTTAGTTCAGCCGCAGGGTCTTAAAAGTACAGGTCGTCCTGTGTGTGTGTGTAAAGGCTGATAGTATTATTATAATAATAATTTGTAATGATGTCTGATTAATTAGTCAATGTCACTGGCACCAACTGTGTTTACATGGATCCTGATATTCCATCAGAATAACAACCCATCATCACGTTGGAGATGTTACATTCTGATTAAACGCTTTGAGCGTGTAAACGCATCTTATCAGATCGGCGTCCATGTAAAGACTTCTCAGAATGATTTCAGTCAGACTGAAGCAACATTGTCCGTTTAACCACAGCTACTTCTGGAAATGAACTACTTTTGACTTCATTAGAAAATGGATAACCGTTGAACTGAACACCAAAGTAATTAGTACCTACTATAACTAAATAAATCTGGAATTGAACATGAAACTGTTAAAAAATCAAGGGGGTTCTAGTCAAGATTTTAATGTTTTTAACTATTATTTTCCTTCAAAGTCAGCCATTCCAACAGCCACTATTGAAGCCAAGTTCTGCAGATACCAATAGTTTGTAAAAACATCCTCTCAGAGCTGATTAATCTGTCTCTACTTAAAAGTATTTTAAAAAAGCTGAACAAAGCTGAAAAATAATATTCTCAAAATAAGGCCTTTTTTTAAAAGTACAGAATTTTATAACCTAGTCTTATGCCTAATGTCATAACTGACAGATGTATAAAATGTTTTGTGTAAAATGCTGTTGACGCTACATGAACTGTTTACATGCGTGTTCTGCTTGAGGCTCTTGATCATGGAGCATTTGCAGGCTTCGCCGCGTCGTCTCTCTGGGCAGAGGTGGCTTGGATCCTGAAACACTTTTCGTACCACCGCTCATATACTTTGAATTTTTGTGGCCAAAGGAGCAGAGCAGAGGCTTAAAATCCATACTGATTTTCCATTATGTCCAACATGCTTCAGCCAATATGGCTGTGAAGTTGGCATTACATTTCATTCTAAGTGGTATTAAAAAGTCATAAATTTATCTTGGAGAACCCTGGGGGAACCCTGGAGGTACCCTGTTTCTGTTGTTCCAGTTACTTCGTCTTTAGCAGAGTGCTTCGAGAAAGGAAATGTAAAACTTTTTCAGTAACTGTATGTGTTGGGGGGGATATCAGATTGACAAGTAAGATGATGTAGACTTTTACTGGTTGAAAGAGTTGAGTCCTGACCTGGAGCCTGGACTGAAGTTTGACCTCAAGTCTTTTATTGTGTCTATTCAAGAACATTTTCACTCCATGTGCTTTAGTGTATTAATAAGAGTTTATAATACACTAGGGCTGCATGATACAACCAAATCTCTGATCCTCCCCTGATATTGTTTATTATTGCACAAATAAAAGGTACTATTTTTCTGCTTTTAATTAGAACCTTTAGGCAAAATGTTGAGTTAAAGATTTAACAAAACATAAGGTATTGTAGGTAGATGAAATACTAAGAAGTCAGTGTCGGACTGTTCATAAACCACGTCCATGCAACGGAAGCCGCTCCTCTTTGAGGTCTAAGCTCCTTGCGTCGTCTCGGCTGGTTGGAGTCTTTCTCCTGTTCACATTTACCCCGTTCTGTGTCACGTTCACTCTCCTTCGTGTTTGTTTGTGTTGCCTTCGTGCAAATTTTCTGCCTGCATCCGTGTGGAAGAACACGTCATCCAAATAACCCATTACTGCCATAATGAGTGCGATTTGTGACATAATGAAATAAACAGTGGAGCATAATGTGAAACCACACACATTGTTCTATTGTCACATCACACAGTCCTAATTTATAGTACACAATTACGATGACATTTAAACCGCTACAGAGCACTCTGCGAACCAGGAGATGAATACGGAGAGTTTGTGTAAGAATTATAGAAGCCGCGAGTCTTCAGAGGTCTGCTTATGTGGAACCTCGGTATGAGGCATTAAATTGATGGCTCGTGTCTGCTTTGAGCTCATTATTGAACAACATACTGAAATGTTCAGACAGGTGGTGCTGCTTCATGCTGTATAGACAGATGCTTTATTCTAGGGACGAGGGTCCATTGGGGAGTCTGCCATGTTTTGGAAAGACAGACCATGTTCCTCCCTAAATGAGTCCTCCAATGACAGGAAGAGGTGACATTGATGTAAAACTCACCAGACCAGGAGCTCTGCATGTGTTCACTCCTCCCACATCCTCAGCTGATGTGACTGATTGAGTCGTTTCCCTGACATGCCGCCTTGAGTTGAGGGAATGGAAGGAATGATGGATAAGCCTGATCAGCTGAGATGGATTGATCCAGATGTGACCAGTTTAGTAAATAGCATTGTGTAACTGTGTGTACGTTTTGGTGTAGATGACAGTGATGACGAGAGGGAAGTGAGTCGAAAGCGTACAGTGCGCCAGGCGGCCTCCAAGGCGGTGTCCAAACAGAGGGAGATCCTGCTGGGTGACGGAGGCAGCGAGGACGAGGAGCACGAAGACCAAGAGGAAGCTTACATGGACCGTACGTATAAAAACCAAAATGATAAACCATTGAACAGAAGTAAATGTTTATAGTGTGGTCAAAGTTGGTACCAGTCTGACATTGCGACGCTAAATGAGTAACACTTGAACTGCGTTTGCAGCTGACGAGTCGGGCAGCGACGAGGACTTCATGGTGGAGGACGATGATGACAGCGACTACGGTCACTCCAAGAAGAGAGGCAAGAAGGTGATTCGACGGGGACGGCCAGACAAGAAGGAGAAGAAATCCCCCAAACCCCGACTAAAGGCCACAGGTATGACGACCTCTCATTCTGCTGCCAGCAGCTCTCGCTTAAAATAGAAATAAAACCCAAGATCGCTTTGAGATCTGGATTGTGCAGACGTAGATGGCAGTGTCAGGGCCTGTTTGGCAAACTAACCAAAAGATGAATTTAGCCCCAGATTATCACATTTGAAAAGCTGCGACTAATTAAATTTCACTCTTTTTGCTCGTTTAATGTTGTTTAATTGACTCATCAGATCTTTTAATGGAACACCCTTAATGTGGGTCAAAACACAGTTCCAGAAAAAATAAAAACTAACATCTGAATGCAGCTGCTATGTATGACCGAGGTGTCTGAAACCTCGTATTAGCTTCAGATAAATGTTTCAGCAAAATGGTGTTTATGGTTGCATGGACTTTTGGACTAGGCCGCAGGTGAGCCCCTGTTACTGGGTGTTTTCAGTTTAAACTTAGTAAAATGGTCCTCCTGTTGGAAATGGGTTTGGTTATTTGTGTTTGTTTATACCTTGAATAATGACAGTTGTTGTTGTATCGAGGTGCATTAAGCAGAGATAGCTTAGGGTGGGTGACAGAGTAATGTATCGACACACATTGTAGGTAAAACATGAATGATGGGAGATTCGCTACCACTCAGTCCGTCAGCGAATGAAGTGATCGAAGTACAACACATTTCATCAGACGTGTCATTAAGATGTAGTTTGACGATCGCTGACTGATTTCCCCCCCCTCTCAGTGACCCCCAGCCCAGTGAAAGGAAAGGGCAAGGGCCGCCCCAGCGCCAAGGCCCTGGAGAAGAGCTCACCCAAAGAGGAGGAAGAGGAGGAGCCCGAGAGCCCCCTGGAGGAGGAAGAGGAGGAGGCGGAGAAGAAGGAGAGCTCCCCGGCTCCCAAGAAGAAGAAGGAGGCGGCGGGTGGCGAGGAAGAGGAGGAGGACGAGGAGGAGGAGGACGGCTCAGAAGAGGAGGCACCCTCTGGAGAAGACTAGAAGATGCGCTGCCCATCGAAGCCCATCCTCGATGTCCCTCTCTCTGTCTCTTCTCAAGTTTTTTGTTTTCTTTTGTTGCTCTGCGTTTAGAGTTTTTTTTTTTTTTGTTTGTTTTTTGTTTTTTAATTTTTTTTCTTCTGTTGTTGTTTTTTTCCCTCCTGGTGGCCTGGCTCAATGGTTTGGACTTGGTGTGCTTCTGTTTTTTTGTGCGCGTGTTTCGTTTGTTTCCCGCCCTCCCCTCGAAGCACCACTGCTGCTCAGCCGCTCCACACTTCATGCTCCTACCGTTTGTGGAAGGACACGTTACGTTTCTCGGTACCACTTTACAACAAGCTACTGTGTTTACAATTAGGTTCTAAACACTAAGAAATGTATGAGTCATTAATAAACCATTATAAAGATGTTATAACACACTTTTCATACATCCATTAGAGCTCACTATTTGGCATGTTACTGCTTTTATCTAGTTAATACTTTGTATCTGTCCGTTCTGTCTCCGATCTCGCTAATTGCTTGTCTTACTTTATCAGTCAGCATGTTTGACCATTTACAACCTGCGAAAAGGAGCCTTATATTAGAAGATGAAGTTGACAAGTTTTTAAAATGCTGGCTGATGGAGAAGACAAAGGAAGGGATGAGACCTGAGGCTTAACGGTACATTTAAATGAGGGCTTTGCTGTTCGCCCTTTTTTCTGACGTGTAATAACAGGTTATTAATGATTTAGAAAGTTTACAACCTAATTCTAAATCCTTTCCAATGGTAGTCTTTATTAGCCATGTTTCCACAAAATGTCAAGCAAATGTGCAGCAAACTTTTTAAAAGCCACAAAAACGAAAACGCAAATTGCGAGTGTCCGTTAACGGGTTTGGAGCAAATAAACACGACTTCACGGTGTCGTCAGAAGGTGGCGCTATAGCCTACAGTAACACATGACTGTGGTAAACAGAAGAAGTAGTGAAGCGTCCGTTGCGGTTTTTCCATCTAAAATGGCTGATGTTTTTGGTTTTTTTTTCCATGGATGAAACTGAGGAGTAACTTGGTCTCCTCATCGATCCACGCTACCTGTCGCTACAACCAGTCGTGTTTTCGCGCTTTAAGGGAATATTTAAGGAGACACTGAGCGGCCACATGAGTTTAATGTTCGCCGCACCAGAACATATTTGGATAAACGTGTTTCCATTTCCCATCAAGCGCATTAACTCTACCTGAAACTTGATGCAAATTGAGATGTATTTTTATTCGAATTTTGCCGTTTCTCTTAACGTTTTCTGATGCGATGCTTCAAAACGTGCTCGTGGAAACACGGCTATTGTAAAATGGTACTCCCTTCATTTCTTCCCGTCAGATCACAACACTCGGCTAGACCCGCCCTCCTGTATATTTTCTGTATTCTAGTGTAAATTCTGACAGTGCTAGTAGTGAGCATCCGTCCCGAGTCGTCCTCCACCTTTTTGTGTCTTTCTACTAATCATGAATCAGCGAGCGCACACACAGGACCGCAGCCTTTTTCTTCTCTTCGGTACTTTGTGCTTTTTAAACAGAGGAGCATGTTTTAACAGGGCAACCATCTTCTGAACGGTTCATTCAGTTTTTAAAATAAATAAATTCTCTTTAAGAATCATGCAGACTTTGTGTTCTGTGGGCTGAAGAGACGAAGCAAAGCGAGTTATTTTGAAAGGTATTTCACCTGCAACCAGGAACCGGTGGGTGTTTTTGTTTTCTTCTTCTTCTTCTTCTCATACTGTAGACTGAAGGAGGGCCAGGTCAGCGTTGAGCGTGTGCAGGATTTTCACTATGGGAGATGTCGGTGTGTGTTAGTTTCTTGTGTGGGTATACTTTCTGCCTTTTTTGACTCCTCCCATCAGCTGCCCATGTGAAGCGGTTTCTATTGTATGTCGGGCTTTTAAATGACGCTACGTGACGCGAAACCCCCTCGTTCCCGCTTTTTTTCCTGCATCTGCATGGCCTCAGCATCTTCTCAACGTTTCAACCCTTTGTGCCAGGCAAACCTAAACTTTTCTTTCTTTTTTTTTTTTAAAGAAATGCAAGAAGAGATGTGTCATTTTTTTTTTTTTTTTCCTTTTTTTTGTTTTCTTTTGAGAGTCCAAAAAAAAAATGATTGTTGTTTTTTCTCCTGTTGGTTCATTGTTCTAATTCTCTATTCAGATTTTTTTTGTAATGTTTGTTTTTTAAGAAAAGAAATAAAAATGTATCTTGATTTTAAAGAAAAAGCCGACCCTATCCAATCTGTTCTGCCTGACGACTGGCCTGCGAGGGACCAGCCGTCCCCCC
>JAPQRN010000024.1:58063-94311 GCA_037367275.1 Coranthus polyacanthus | reverse complement strand
AACAGGTGATTGTAGTCATGACTGTCACCAAATGCATGAGAAAATGATTGGAAGGGATTTGGATGTTTCACCATCTACGGTGCAGAAAATAATTCAAAGACACTTTCAGTTCATAAAGAGCAAGGGCTCAAGCCGAAAGTGAACACCTGCGATCATCAATCCCTCAAACAGCATCAAGAACCGTTATTCATCTACAGCTGATAAAACCACATGGACTCAGGATTACTGTGGCAAACCTTTGTCAAGCTCTAAAATACTGAGTTACATCCACAAATGTCAGTTCAGACTTTACTGAGCCAAAAGGCTCAAGGCCAAAAGCTTTCTTGACTTTTCTCTAACTTTTCCAATGACATCCATGCATATTTCAACAAGACAATGCAAAACCACAACTGCTTCCCCTGGCTGAGGAAGAAGAGGATGTGGTTGCTGGACTGGCCTGGCTGCAGTCCCAAATCGTACCCGATAGAGAATGTGTGGCACATCTTGAAACGCAACAACAAAGACCACATACTGTTGCACATGTCTGTAGGAAGAATGGGACAAAATTACACCTGAAACACTTCGTCACTTCACATCTTTTAAGCGTTGTGAAAAGAAATGTCAACATTACAAAGTGGTAAATGCTTTGCAGTTCCAACTTTTTCTTGAATGTGTTGCAGCTTGAATGTGAGAAATAAGGAGGAGGAAATGAAATAAGTTAAGCAGACAAATAAAGAAATATGTCGTGTTCATACTGTCTACAGTGAAATACAACTCAAAGTACATTTTAAATATCACTGCTTTCTTTCTTAATTTGTATTTTCCATACGCTCCCAACTTTTTCACACTTTATGTGAGTGGCACACTTAAATAATTTGTTGTTTGATTATTTCAGTCACTTCAGACCTGAAAGGGCTCAGTGACAAAAGTTTAAAATTTATACTCAACTCTTATCTGTAAATGAAGAGCGTCTTCAAAGGGAAATATTCACTGAAAAGAATGTGCCTTCAGCCAAATATCCCTCCATTCCATCCATCTGTTATCTATCGCTTGCAGGGTGATGGGGAAGCGGTGGCTGATCCCAGCTGACATTGGGGCGGGTTGCACCTCGGACACGTGGCCACTTCGTCACACACATAGAGACAGACAACCATTCAGTCTCACAATCACACCTACTGGCAAGTTAGAGTCTCCAGTCAGTTCCAAAAACAAAACAAAGCATCTCATTTGCAAAGCAGGCATATATTCATTATGAGCAGTGTTGGGGTATACCTAGTTACATGTAACAGTGTTGTGTCGATATGGTGCAAAATAAATGTGTACAAAATATGAAAAAAAAAACCTTTTGTGATTACAAAGAGGTTACATATACAAATATATTACTTTTGGTGAAAAGCATATATGTAGAATATAAAGTTAATGTTGTTGCTTTGTATCCTTTCATTGTGCAGGATTTTGGCAGATTTTTGGACAATGCAGGTCAGGGTCAAGGACGGCTTACAAGCAGCTGTCTCTACGTCTAAACAGGCTCCATTCTTTTACCAGAATGCACTCAAATATTGAGCGTTATTTCTCATTTTTTGGGGGGCTATTTGAATTTGCACTGCCTGTTGTCGTGCAAAGTGGCCCAATTTAAAACATTTATTGGAAAAGTAAAAACGTAATCAGACGTGATAAGGTACTTTACGTTAATGTCATCAAAATAGTTACATTACATATACATTTTTGTGGCATTTTTACACTTTATTTGGTTAAATTTTGTGAGGATAAACAGCAAAGGTATGGGAGAGAGAAAGGGCTCAGACTGGGAATTAAACTCAGGACAACCCTGGAGCAAATGGTAAACCATCAGGACGCCCCGCTTATTACATTTTAACAGAGGTAATATGTCATAAGTAACCTATTAAATTTCAAAGACATATAGACCACACACACACGTCTTGTTGTGGTTCCATGAGCTTTATTCACAGCACAATCCAAAAAAAAAATTTCCACTGTCTTCCTTGTGTACAAGACAACATTGTAAATAGCAGTCAGTTGCCATAGCGCTGCAGAGGCTCATTCCGTTGTGTGAAGTGATTTCAAGTTGATTGCCACCCCCGAACCACATCATGTCACCACCTCAGCTTTCTCATTTCCCCTCAGAGCATCCTCCTTCCTACTGTACGCTATCCTACACTTCGGGCCTTTTCCATTTTCTGCTTCTGTTTTCGACTGTCCCTCTGAAATTCGCCCGCACCACTCCTCAACCCTAATTTTCACCAGCACATTGAGCCCCGTGAGCCATGAGTCTACACCCGCATCCCTCCTCTCAACCGCTTTGCCTTCACTGTCACTCAGCTCCTTGATCCCAGGTCCACACCCCACCCCTGTCCTTTTTCTCCTTGGCAGTTTGCCTGTCAGTATTCACTCCAATCTCTCATTCACCCGCACCCCTCCACTCATCGTATACCCCTCCCCCTTATCATCGGCTCCTCTCCAGCCCTGACATATTCTATATCCTGTCTCTTTCCAGGCCACTTTCTCAATGGCAGCTACTGCTCTTTTGAAGAGGGCGAGTGCGCTTGGCAGTCAATAATGGGCCGTGGTTTTTCCTGGAGAAGACTGCAGTCTCCAGCAAAGGCTACCAGACAGAGCTGCCCGTCGTCAGGTGGTCCATACGTGTCTCTTTTAATATCTTCAATAGTGCTCCGCATCCACATCGAAATGATGAAATGGTCTTTTGAAAAGCACTTTAAAGAGTGTGTAGGGTTAATGCCTCATTGAAGAGAACTTCAAATGGAAATGTTTACAGTAAAGCAAAACTGTCCCATTTTAAACCACTGATTTGAAAATGGGAAGATAACCAAAACCTCTGATGTGTCAAACTGGGGTGATGCATTGTTCAAAACTCAATGCGTTGCTATAAACAGAATCCCACTGGGTGTAGGAGCTTGTACATGTAGACAGATCCTCCATGTACAGTTCACTGTCAGTGCAGTGACTCCGCTGTGTCTCCTGATTAGAATTGGGTTTGCTGAGTCTTGTTTTTGTTCTGAACTATTTTCAGAATTCTCAGAGGTAGAGTGGGTAAACTATAAATGGAGCGGTATAATTTTATACATATCGAGTGACGTTATACTGTATGAATTAGACTATTTTTTAATCAGTACTACTGCAACAATTACCTGAAATGACAGAACAGAACCTGTGCTGTTTAATGCTGTCAGTCTCTTAATTTGTTTTAAACATTGCTCTTTGAGAGTTCTTTTAAAAGTCTTTGGTTTGATAAGATGTTGTGCATGAAAGTGATTAAATAATGATGAAGCTAATATGAAAATGTAAACCTTCGAGATGTATCGTATGGCTTTTTATTCAGATTTACACTTGTGTTCTGTTACCTTGGCACACTTTTATTCTTGTGTGTGTTTGATGTGTGCGTTTGTCTTTTGAAGGCGCTACATTCAGTGTGGAAGGAGGCCAGTCCAAGGGCCAGCGTGGTGCAGCATTACTAAGGAGCCCCCTGTTCCCTCCTCCCCTCAGAAACTCCCCATGCAAGGTGAGCATAGTTTCCAGTGTAAACAAAGTCCACTTTTTCAAATACACACACACGCTCAGATGCTCTCGTATGCGCACACTAATGCTTGCAGATACTCAGATGATTGGATGTGGTTCAGCGGTCCAAAGCACATCCAGAGAAACGCGGACAACTGCTTCGTTTAATTTGAACATGGTCTTCTTTTATCGAGCAGATAATGGTATAAATGTTCATTAGAACTTTTCAAATGTGACCCCAAATGTTGAAACTTGTGACAAAAACAAATATTTGTAGAGACAGACTGTTAATTTTTTTCATTTAAGGGAGGAATTCAAATTTTCTAATGTCACATTTGTTTATTTTTTTTCACACATCAGCAGCTTTCCTGTGGTAACATCTGCTATCGCTGTAGTAATAAAAACCTCATCATTTGAAACAGCTCAAAAATCACAGTCTTCTAAGACTGCAGGTTCACACATGTGCCATCTGCATGTCTGAGGAGATACTAAAACAGGAAGGCTGACCTCGGCAATCTCATGCTGTATCTGTTGACCTGCTAATGAAAATATTAGTCATGCATTATTCAGACCTTGCTGCGTGTGTGGAGCAGGTCTGCACAGCGGGTGCAGAGGTTATGTACTTCAGGTATTGATTGATGCTGTTGCATTTCACATTTAAATTTATGTTAGTTATTTTAGTATTGCTCTACGCTGCGACCTTTGCCCTTTTGCATGTGTACTTATGAAGCAGAGGTGAGGCATGATTGGAAGTGGCTGACATGGATTTGAGGGATTGAGGTGGCAAGATGGACCAAAGGTCATGTGATCAGAGAACAATACAATAATGTGAGAGGCTATGGGGAATTAAAGCAAGTCTCCACATGAAAAACAAGCAGCAATGCACTACGAGAAAAACGTAGAATGCTAACAGCATAAGGACTGTGTGTTAGGTGTGAATTAAAGGTGTCCACTACTTGTGGACAGCAGTGAAGGCAGTACTAAGCCACCACAGACCTTCTCTCCCAGCTTCATGGCACGGAGCCAAAGATTAGCTGTGATTTCAGATTAACACTCTAAATCCTCCTCTCTACACTGAACTGGTGCTGAACAATCTAGGCTGTCTGCTGTTGGACAACTATGTTGAGGATATTAGTTTTGGGTATTAGCTATAGACCACATTCACTTTCATGCCGTGCCCAGTGTGAATTGTGCAGTGCTTGTAATCTTGATGTTTAAACGGTCACCATGTGGTTTCACGTTAGACGATAAGGACCACATCCTGTTATCGACAAGCACAATCGAAGTGCTCATATGTAAGTGGATTCATTTGTCTGGATTCTGTTTTCTTTACATGTTCTCACAAAGCTTAAGCTAGCATCTGTTCCACTTAAATGGTAAAGCAAGAATTATGTCCTTGGCTCTCCACTAAAAAGCCGCAGAGGGACGTGGTCACATCCCATGCTTGTTACTAAGCTTCTGATTCCGAGCTCCTGCCTTTTACTGTGTAATTCGTGCAACGGTCCATGTGTTGTTTCATTTTGAGTAGGTTTATACACACCGTATCCACCCTGAAAACCACTAAATGAGATTGATTTGTGCTGAAGCATGCAGGAGCACCAGAGATACCAGAATTCTCGATCTGGGTTGGATTCTATTAATCTCAGAATAATTGGAAGTGAACAGATGGCTGTTGTTGATTGATCTTGGTGAAATTTAAATTGCCTCGCTTCATTTTCTAATAAAACAAGTGGCTGGTTTACCTAAACCCACAAATATTCATAAACAGGAAAAGTGGGTTTAATATTCTATATACTGATACTTAAAATTGTGAGTTGACTTAATTGTTCATTTAAATTCCAACCAGAGTGTTTGGTTTATCAACAGGTGCGGTTCTGGGTTTGCTCCGGAGGTTTGCAGAAGGGGGCGCTGTCTCTGTGGATCGTGGAGAACAGCACTGGCCCTGAAGAGCAGCGCAGACTGTGGCATTCAGCCAGTGAACCCAGATCAGAGAGAGGCTGGAAACTCATCACACTTCCCCTTTACGGGCTGGCAGACTGGTACGACAAACGCTCACCTGTTTCACCACATGACAGGCAGTTTTGATTACCCCAAGAACCCGTGCTTAGACTGTGTGATGGCGTCAAATTAGTAGTTTCACTTTGAAGTGTTTAGATGCAGAGCCGATACCCAACTAACATCCAAACAAGCCTTTGACACGTACAGAAAAAAGAAATATGCTCAGACAGAAAAGAAGTCTAAAGGAACTGAAACAGATCTCCTTTCTTTTTCCACCTCTCATAAATGCAGATTTTCAGCATTTACATAACATTTTCAGGGAAACGTTTCCTCTAAACTTGCAAAGTTAATGAATCCCATAGGGACACGGGTCTTATACCACAGACCTACCATGTGTACAGCCGTATAAAATATCCCTTCTTTTTCTTATTCCACTTGTCTGTGATAAAGAGAACAGAAATCAATACACTAGGCTCTACCCACCCCACTTGCCTTCTAATTAGCTATAGCCCTAATTTCCCCTCAAAGAAAAGACAACTTAGAAGAAAATAGAATAAAACAAGAAAAAGGAAAAGCTCAGATAAGGCATTTCATCTCTGTTTGCCTGACTGAGGGTTTCTTTGCCATTCGAGCTTGGATAATCCGGCTCTCCTGAGAGCGATTAATTTTTTATTCCCGGGTTATGTAGTCAGCTGTACTTGTGCTTTTAATTAGAATGTCATGTCCGTAACGAGTAGGTGAACCTGCCAGTGTTTGTACAGTGACCTTTGTGGAGCTTAAACATGATAAGAAATGCAGCTAAAAGTGCAGGGAAAAGTCATGACAGGCAGTTTATATAGACTCTGTATGTGAGTGTTTCTTGGTTTGAGAGTGTTTGAGTTGACAGCAGAAACAGAGATGCAGTTTAACTGCCATAAAGACTCAAGCAACAATACACAAGTTAAACATTACTGTCTCAGAGCTAGAAGTATTAAAATGAGTCGACAAATACCATATAAAGATAGTAATAAACATTTACACTATAATGAAATAGATCTAAATAGTGCCTAAAGGTTTCAAACACACAAACAATTCCATGTTTGTGTGTTTTTGTAAGCATCTGTGGCTAAATGAATTGTAATTAAGTTTGTCATTGGAATCTACAAGATGCATTTTATCCATAAATTGGTATAATTGCTCTTTCTTTTATCAGCCCTAAAAGATGTAGTGAGCACTTCTTAACAATACAGACTGAACTGCCATGCTCCAAAGCCAAACGTTGCTGACATTCTTCGAAAAGCGGCATGAATTCGCCATCGCATCCTTTCAGTTTGAGGCTGTTCAACCAGTTACGGGCTGTGAGGTAGTTAAACGAGCTCTAACCCTCTGCAGGTTCTGGCTCCAGTTCAGCACAGAAGATGGACCTGGACACGGTTCAGTTATCTCTCTTGACAACATCTCTTTTAGTATGGACTGCTTCTTGGCATGTGAGTACTATAAAACTGTTTACTTACTTCACTCTACTAACTTTGCTTTTCACTCTTCAGATCTCAGTCAAACAAGTGATGGAAATGTTTGACCTATTGATTGATGGTGATAAACACAATGTGGGACAGCTGGTTTACTTTTTCAAACACCGATACAGATCTGCCTTGTGTTGTTGATCTTCAGAAGAGTTTGATTCAGTGGCAGTTTTGTATAGTTTGGGCTTCTTCAAGGACTTCTTTATTCATGATTTATTCATTGCAACTCCCCTGCCATAATATTCTGGCTTCTTTTATGCAACATAACACTTTTTTTCAAGTCTCAGCTAAGCTTATTAAACTATAATAAAAAAGAAGATTCTAGCAAGACCTTTGCATATCAGGATAGATATCTTTATTAAATGCACTGCAGTTTTAATTGGCGATACATTAAAAAGCTGTAGAAATTATAGATACCACTGCATTGTTTTAGCTTCTTTGGGAACCTTTAAAGTGTACTGAAATGTCAGAAATCTATCACAATATTGCCAGGTGATTGATAAGGGCATATGTTACTATGTTGTACTACAGCCTTATAAAGGTCAAGCCTCACATCACCTTTCAGGATTTTTGTTTTGCTCTAATTGAGATGGCTTATCAGTTTCAAGACAGGAGTCGAATGACAACCATGTCTCGCGTCAAGAGAATGAAAGGTTAGGAGTTCAGTGTCTCCTTGTATCTCTGCAGAAACCTGTTTGAACTGTGACAGGAATAGTAATGTCTGAACATCTCTGTCGCCGAGTATAGCTCTGAGAATGAGAAGCCGTTGTGAAAGTGAAATAGCGTTAGACAGACTACGCCCAGGCCAATAATTACATCTCGATTCAGCGGCATTATCGTCACCCTCTGACACAGTTTGATGCTTTTTCCTGCCTTTAGTGGATGCTTTGTGATGGTGGGTAAATTATAA
The DNA here is from genome assembly GCA_037367275.1 of Coranthus polyacanthus. Taxonomy (NCBI): domain Eukaryota; kingdom Metazoa; phylum Chordata; class Actinopteri; order Kurtiformes; family Apogonidae; genus Coranthus; species Coranthus polyacanthus. The sequence continues at coordinate 86,388 of JAPQRN010000024.1, read as the reverse complement.
AAAAGAGGTGAGAAGGCATACATAAAGATGAGATGTTAAACTGTATCATACTGTCGAGCTGGATTAGAGTGTGTTGTTTAGGGACTGTTTCAAATATAAAATTAGAAATTCTAAAAGAATGACTGGCACACATACTGTAGTCTAGTCTGTTTTCACTTCTGAATCATGTTAGTTCTGATATTATCCATCTACTGCAGATAGAATCTCAACGTTATTGCTGTAAGTGTAAAGTCTGATAACATAAACTCATCAGCAGAATATGATATTGAAATTTGTTATTGGTCTAGGCTAGAGCACCCATTTCAACACTGGCTTATTGGGTCAGGGACTTTATTTTAAGAGATGACATTTTCCAAGAGATATTTGCACACCAATTTGTGTTTTATGTCCTCCTGTGCAGCAGCACTGCAACGGCAGCGCTGAAGCATCATCTATCCACGCTTTGCTCATTTTCCAGATAGCAAGTCCTTAATCTAGGCCAGGGATCCATTACCTACAGCCACACTTGACACATACTCATTTTATCGCCTATCAGTCAGACCAGTTGATGGGAGATGCTGAAGCTCAGCAAAAGATGTCATTTTCAAGAGTGATCACTCTGAGTGATTAGCATGATGGATCTCTGAATATTATGACATAGCCCTGTAATATGTTTTGGTGGGAAAACATACTGCATACACATTATGCATAGGATCAGCCATGCATGGCTTTTTTTTTCATACTCTTCACTCACATTTAGTGTGATGTATAGTTTGACGGGCATGTGTGATTGATGATGGATCAGTTGCCCTTCAGGTGTTGGACTTGGCTGTCAGTTTTATCATTTTATCTTCACTAGCATCGTTATATTACTTTATTGGGTTAGACAGCACAGGAAGTTAATCCTTTACTGCCAGGTAGCACCATTTCACCAGCTTCATTATCAGCTGCCTATACAGACATCAGACTGTGACTGCAGTCGAAAAGTGTTTTTTTTTGCTTAGAAAGGTTCCTAACTAAGTGAAATGACCTGAAAGAAAAGAAAGGAGCTTCAATGCTTCCTTTCATATTTCCTTTAGCTCAGGATACACCTTCAGGGCTTTCTGGCAGAAGGACTTTCTGGCAGAAAAGCTTTAGGAAGTCAGGTGATGCAGTATAAAGAGAGATGAAAATGTCCACAGGTGAGGCAGGTCATTCTTGATGAATGACTTATACACAGGACAGTCACACAGGAGGAGACTGCAGTTTGTGTCCTAAGAGAATTTATTATTTTTAGACTTAGAACTGCAGTGCTTGATTTTTTTTTTTTTTTTTTTTTTTGTGTCACTGGGCAAAAATTCTGTAATCACCTTTCAGCATATTGAAATTCAAGTGGTCTGACAGGAAACAAGAATTCTAACCCCTTTTCTGGACTTTTTCTTCAGGCCGGAGAGAATCTACCCCATGACAGAAGCTCTTGTCTGTTCATAGGTGTTTTCAGGTCATCGGGTCATCTTGTGATTTGGAGAAGAGAGAGCTGCAGAAGGAACATGTGTATTTTCAAATTCGGGATCTGTGCTCCCAGATTTGGGCTCCTGCCGCTTTAATAGTTTCAGATTCAGTCACTGTTTGGTTAGGTTTCGAACAATATCACGGTTTGGTTTGCTGTCGTTGGGGCCCTTCAGTCCCTAATTGGTTTTAAACAGGTTTTTGTAACCTATACTCGTTTAGCATTAGTTATTTCCACATCAGGCTGGGAATCAGTGTTTTTGTGAGTTAAAATATTTGTAGTTTGACTTTCCTTATGTGTCCTTGTCTGTTTTACTTCCTGTCTTTGTCTAGTTTTCCCTCCATTCGTTTGTCTCACCTGTGTCTTGATCCCTGTCATCTGTCTCACCTGCAGTTTCCCTCCTTTTGGCCCCGTCTCCACCCACATTCACCCGTCCTCCGTCAGCAATCCCACAGTCATAGTATATACCACTCGCTTCCCTTTATCCCCTCGGCATCCTACCCCTCATCTCCCCACACGTGTCGGCTCTGTATTTCGGTTCCCTCTCCTGCTTCGTAACCCTGCCAGATCTCCTCGCGTCTTCCCTCATGTTGCTTTTGAGTTTTGGATACTATCACCAAATTTTCCCCTCTGTAAGTTTGTGTTTAAGTTGTGATTAAACTCCCTTCATCTGCATTTGGGTATTGCTTTTGTAAACTGTGACAGCCTATTATTAATTTTGTTTGTAATTCAATATTCAAACTGGAGAACGATAATATGTACAGTAGTAGATTTATACATCTAACTCGTTAGATCTATCTTGCATACATCGATTTTCATACAGTCATACTAATTGTAATTCATGTTGATGAATATGACAGGAGTGTGAGTGACTGGCAGCCCTTTTCCACAGCAGCTATTTTGGCGTGTAAAAGCAGGCAAAGGTGTTACTGATACTATTAACAATGGCTCTGTTCCATTTAGTTTTCCCTGGAGGCCGTTCCACCAAACCAGCTTGAACAACTCAAAGGCCTGAAATGATAAACCTAAATGGGATGCAGTCATTTACAACGATAACCAATTACACCTGCGTGTTTCCTGCCTTAACGTGTCAAAATGTGTGCTCATGAATAAGGTCCATTTCAACCCAGGTAATGAAGCCGTAGCGCAGGGCGGAGTAACTGCGGTGCACCTTTGTAGTCCGCGCGCAGAACGTTATAGTTTCACCCACATTAATGGCAATAGCATCCACCTTGTGTAACTCAATTCAGATTCTCAGTGCTCATTTATTCTACTTCCCATCTTTCCTTGATCTGAGTTTTCCATCAAGGTCAAGGAGAAAAAGAACATAAGGAGGTCATTTTTTTTTTTTTTTGGTTTTTTACTGTTTGACCACAACCTTTGTTTACCAGTGAAGGCCCTGCTTGTGTTGTTTGTGATGGTTTTATCTTGTGTGTTACGCTGGGGTTCTGAAATGTATTCTTTTCAGTAATTATCACTTGCACCTGTGGGTGTTAAGAAGCCACACCATGGACCAGTAAGTACAGATGTTGCACAGTCCCTCAGTGTACTCATGGTGATGACATAAAGTGGTAATTAAAAGCACTTGTGTTTTTTTCCCAGGTGTCCAGCTGCTTTGTTCTTTTTTTTTATGTACAGCAGGAACTGGTTTAGCAATCGCGGTTTAACGTTGCTATTGTTATTTATCGACATGATAGGAAGAGAAGCTATTGCTAAAATGAATGTAATACTGTAATTTCAATTTGTATTTCCACAATAATTAATTTAGGTGTTTGTTTAATTAATTGCTGTTAAATACTGTTAAACGGAGCAAATACTGGCAGAAATGTATGTTAAGCCCCATTTTCAAGAGACTAGTATTACCCAGAGACCTCGTGTAATTTAGAAGTGAAAATGATGTCAAGGCTCTGCATATGAAATGAAACAGGAAAGGGTCGTTTTGATGCTCAGACGTCTGTACTGTTTGAATTCAGGACTTTTTCTGGCATTACTCTTGTACTCCTGTATTAAAGATGTGAGTACTTTCACCAGTTGTTAACCTTAAACTTCAATTATGATATGAAGCTCCTGGCTTGTTTGTGCACTATTTTTGACAGATATTGATTGGAAAGTGTTGGGTTTCTTGCTAGATCTGAAGCTACTATTAATAGGCTACCACATAATAACTATTGAGCCTGCCGAAAGATAGAAAAACCATTCCTTACCGTATGATGACGTGCATATCATAAATCTCATCATCCTTTGAGATTTCTCCGTACTGATGGATTTGAGCTTGCTCTTCCTGGAAATGGGTCTGCGTGCTGTGTAGCCTCCTGAATTTGCACCCGAAATGCTGTTGAAACTTTAATTTAGAATTGTCAGTGTAGCCTCTGTAACTCTCGAATAAGGCAGGGAGAAAATAGAGCACCTTGTAAAAGATTAAAAAACACAACCCCGAATTACTGAAACGCCTATTCATACAGGGCTAATATTATGACGGTGGACGGACATGGCAGATGTACATGGGATAACGGATCACAGAAGACCACTGCAGTTATTACAAGTTATCGAGGTCCCCAGATAATACTAGTCCCCTGCGAATAGGGCTTTAAACAATTCTGCACACTAAAGTATTAAAATAATAAAGTATGTCTGTTTTAATTTGTTCTTTGAGTGCAAAACTATTGATTTCACATTAATAAAAGGACTAGGACTGATTTTAATATGTCCGCAGTGTGTACATTTTATAGAGCTATTTCAATCTTGTGATATTTTGGGTTTGTGCCTGGGTGGTAACAAGATGCCCCCCACCCCCCCCGCCCCCCTTCCTCCGTGGCTGGCCTCTGGTGGGCTTCAGGTAGCTTACGGCGCCCTGCTAATGAACAGTGACAGCCACGCCGGCTGTTGCCCTGCCCTCTGGTTCATGCTGCCCTGTGAGAGACCTGCTGAGTCCTTCTCTTGCTGCCGCAGCATACCAATGCTGTGTGTTCCAGCGCTGTCTGTTCTACACTCCTACTGTAGCGTGTTTCCCCATGATGTGAATAACAATGCAGTGGGCCTTATTAGCAACTTTTTTTGGAGGTACAAAAAAAAAAAAAAAATGCAGGGCTTGTTGTGTACACATAACACATCTGAGGGTCTAAACTTAGAGAAAGACACTGTCGAGTAAAGTGCTTCTATTAGCCCGAACAATCAGACCCTCTGTAGTCACTCACGTAGTGTAGGTAATCCATCAAATCTGCTCATAAACTCCATCTGTATCACAGATCCGAAACAGTGGAGACTCAGATGACCGTATTTATTTGAGGATTACATGAGAAGGGAATGAGCTATTGATTTTTCTTTCTGGTAAATTTTAGGTAAGCAGCATTGTGGGTTTTTTTCAAACTTTGAAGCTTAAATTACAAGACTTCTTAATTCGCAAGAAAGTTGTGGAGAAGACCAGCAGCTGACGTCATGGGAGTCTTTACAATTTTAACAGAAGTTCAAGGAGTTCTGATTCTCTTTTAATAATAACATTGTATGAAACCCAAACGAGTATAGTTGTGGCTTCAACTCAAGCACAAATAATATAGGTGTCAAGTTGTTTCCTTTAAATCAAAGATAGCAGGTTTTCTCAGAGCAAATGGCACAGCGCCACACAGTAACTATTCTGAACCATTCAGCTGTTGAGGGAGCCCCCTGCCATATTGTCATAAATGGTGAGCCTTCAGCCTGAGGTGACAGGGGAGCTGCATAGAGAAAGGGGAGTGTTTTGTGGTAAAATGATTATAGAGATAAAGATGAAAAGTCTTGTTTTGATCTTGTGACACCCCCCAGAATGGTGGCGGAAGAAGCAGCCGTGATTTGTTTCCCCTTGGTTGAAGCAAAGAGACAAATGATCCAATATGGGTCGAGTCATCTGCTCATTAATGGACTGTTGGTGTTATCTGAAGTCTCAACTTGGCCAGAGAGAGAGAAATCTGCGACTTAGAAGAGTAAAGCGGGGAAAGAAAATCCTCTTGTAAAACCTTTAAATCTCCTTTTGCTAATATTTGCCATACAAGGCAACCCTATGGAGAATATCAGACAGCTACAGTGTAAACAAACTCTGTGCTTGCTATTCTGCTGTTCCACAAGACAGGCCAGTCTACAACTAGAAATCATCTCTTCTTTCTAGCCTTATGAAATGCAAATTTGCCTTGAAACCATTTAAATCATCTACTCAATAGTCTATTCCATATGCAGAACAGAAATAGACCTTAATATGCGGGTCATATGCACACAGAGTATCATTTACAATGCATTGTTTGCATGCCTCAAGTATCTATGCAGAGCATATTACAATAAAAGTGCTTGATGAAAAGACTATAAGGATGGTCCTGGCTACACCATTTTTCTCTTTCTTTTGTTGTGTATCTGACAAGGCAGTCTAGTCGCCTATTTTTTTGTTCCTGAGCTCTTATAAGTTATAAATCAGAGACAACACTAACACAGCAGCAGCGGGTCAAGATGTTAGCACCTGCCCTTGTTTCGTAGCACACACTGATGACAACATTATCAGCTCCACCAACCACAGTGAACCATATCTGACACTTTGTGAAATAATCTCAGTAGTACAAAAGTCTTTAGCCTTCACAGCAGCCAACCAGGGTCATTTAACAACAGAGCTATAGAGGGTGCTTTCTACTCAACACCACATCAAAGAAATGAGATGCTCGACATAACTCTGCAGCAAAATATAAATGTTCCTTTGAAAGCGTTAAAGAGAGACTTATGTAGAAGGGCTGAGCTGGTGTTGCAAAATGGAAATGTAAAACCTTTGCTGAGAGAAAATGTGTTATATGTGCGCGTGCACGCTGCCCACACAATTCAAAGGAAATGGCGCATGCACCTTTTTAGATTTTATTATAGATTGTTATGTTGATTGATATAATACTATCGGGTATTGGTTTTTGTCATCGCAGTTCTTCTTTGTACCTCAAGTAAACACAGTTAAAATTGGAAAGTATTTTGTTACGTTTGGAGACTTTCATTGATTCTTCTCGTATCTTCTTGTGCAGTCCCTGATAAAATGTTGCTGCTTATTCTTTACCATTCAGGCCAGTCTTTTATTATACACTTGAGGCAGTGTATGGACCTAATCAAAGAAAGTGACTTATCTGTTGTGAGAATCAGTCAGGAAATCAAAGGAATGCCTGATTCTCCATCCACTTAAACCTACAGAGATGGGGCAAGTGACCCTGCTTTTTTGCAGATCACCATCCAGCTGCTGCTGCAGTTAAAATTAGTCTCTTCTACTATTTCTTTCTCTAGGTTTGTGGTTGACTTAGGTGCTCTGGCTGCTGGGTGTGTGGGGGAGGTGTTATATGAGTGAAAACTGTGGAAAATGGAAGGAAAATGATAAGTTATAATGTCATCGTTTTTGACTAACTTTCAATTTGACTGTAAGTATTACAATATCTGTGTTGAAAATTTGGACACCAAACATCCAATAGGCTTAAAAACAAAACTTGATAAAGCAGTCCACTGGGCACCAACTACAACCACCAGATCAGGGGAAAGTCATTTAGTTAATTTTGATGGTCTCCACAGTGGCTTGACATTAATTTGGCTTAGATGGTGCATTTCTGTGAGAGATAGGCCTTTCAAGCTGACAGTCAGTTTTGATGGGTTTTTGTCCCAGGACAGAACCTGTGTTCAAAGTTAACAGACGCTATTAAAATATTGAAATGTGTGAATTTCAATATACTTCCTTCGTGTTGATTCTACATCAATTCCCTGATTTTACATTTAAATATCCATCAGTATAAGCTTCAGTCTTACGGGTCCAGTGTGTGATATTTAGGGGGATTTAGGAAAAGTTAAATGCGGGAATGGAATATACTATTTATAATTATGTTTCCAGATGAACCACATGAAAATGAGAGTCGTTATTCTCATTTTCAGCTTTGTTTTTTTCCCTTAGAATGAGCCATTTATATCTTCAGAGGGAGTGGGTCACCATACACCATCAGGTTGTGTCGCCATGTTTCTATAGTAGCTCTGAATGGATTTCCTCTTCTGCTTGTTGTACTTTTTAATGTTTGAGTGCGGACCAGAGTTAATATCCTCTTAAGTAAAAAGCCCTGTAACAAAGGACTGCAGTCTGCAACTTCAACTCTAGATATCACTAAATATCACACACTGAACCTTTAAGAAGGAAATAGCGATTCATCATGATGAGTCACAGCAAATTGTGCAGTAAATTAGTTAATTTAATAACATGGGTGCCGTGCCTAAGCCTTAAAATGGAAGGGAAAACCCTGCCCTACTTTAATAGGCCGGGCGGGGGTTGGAGGCTTCTCTATCTTTAGATGTAATAACCAATCACTCTTTTGCCTGGAAGATTTAATTCTGGGTGAGAGTTTGAGGGAGAAGAGATCAAGGTTCCAGCGAGCTTATGATCTCGGTCCTGGGAAAGGAGTAAGGCTGGAGGCCAGATGGATTGCTACAAAACGGCCAGGCTGAATATGCTTACCAGTCTACCGTAGGTACGTGTAGAGCCAGAGAGAGATGGAAGAAGCTGAATGTTATGCATTCCACTCTGTCCGTATAGCCATTGGTGGTAAAAATGAAAGAATGACCCCTGCTGGTGGTTTCACATTTTCTCTATCAGTCAGGGGTCTGTGGCTACTGTGCTTACTCAGTTCTTCAATGTAGCAGCAACAGGATTCCATTGCTTCACATGACAGAAAACCGAGTCTTTTTATAACAAATGTATTTTATTCCATTTCAGCCAACGGGGAGTATCCACCACTGGCCACCAGCACAACCAGACTGCCACTTAGACCCACCAACCAGAATATCAAGACCACGACCCCATCCAATGGAAGCCCTTTGATGAACTTACTGCCTACTGATTCCTGTAAGTTGGAGACTGAACTTCCATAGTTGAACTGAAAGTATCCTGCGTTCGACTCTGTAGGAGAAAATCCTCCACATGGATCATTTCTGTCTCTGTTATCGCTTCTGATGTTTCTGTCTCTTCATCTTTCCTGCTCACTTTTGAAGTCAAACCAAACTTGCACACACATGTGGTAATGGCTCACTATTACTCAACACGTGCTGAGAATAGCACAATGCATGGGCTGCAACAAAGTAAGTGTGCCCCCTACTGGTCTGCACCACATCCACATTTGAGTAAGTGCCACTGAGATCTCCTTTGGCATTAAATGGAGCAGGACGGGCAGTTTTGAAGTGTAAAATCCTCCAATTTGTCTCCTGAGAATGTCAATGGAGCCAGTTACACAGACTTGACATTTTCCACCTTGCGCTCGCTCACTTCCTCCCCTCAAAAGGGTAAAGACAAGCAGAGATTCCATTTCTATACTAAAAGTCATAAGTTAGAGTTACTTCCATATCAAACCTGTTCTAAAACACATTTCCACTCCTAGTAGCTTTGTAGTGCATGAGGTACAAGGGGCTTGTCGAGGTTTCTCTGCTGAAAGATATCAGCCTTGACCATTTCAAAGTTAGACAGGACAGCACAGCAATACATAGGTTTTTTTACTCAAAAATCTTGGCACGTTGACATCACAAATCTTGATGAACAAATATACATTTTGTCTCCGGTATTTGTAGCTTTGATGACTCTTGTGGGCAGGTTTGTAATCATATTGATCTATATTTGTTCACTCACCCAGGTGGCTTAAAGGGCTTTTATGAAATGTATAAACAGTTAAAATCCAGAAAATCCATTTTGTGAACTATAGAGAATTGTTTTCCATTTAAATGTGGTTAGACAAGATCATACTTGGGGTGGCTCACGGGCAGACTGATTAAGGTCGACAACCATTAGCTACCATGTCCCCGTGTTCCCGGTCCCACTGACCTTTGTTGCATTCCTCATCTCTTTCTACCCCTTGTTTCTTGTCATCTCTCTACTACTCTCAGTGTATTAATAACGACATAAAGTGACCAAAAATATGTCGTAAAAAATTGATCAAAAGCTGCACCTACGCGGATTGCACTTTCATTTGCTTTCTTCTTTCTGTCAGCTTCTGATCTTTCACTGCACAGCAGAATAGGAAACAAAGTGTGATTGCAATAAATAATTGAAATCTTATTTCTTAACCAGTCAGTCAGATTGCCCTCTTTGATTCGAGACACAGAATTCAGTCTGCAAAATAGCGACTGTTGAATGTGGGCTCGGATTTCCTGGTATGCTATAGAAAGCAGGGGGACGTTCAACCAGAGATGCACAGCAGCAGTCCAGCAGCACCCAACGAGCAACTGACAACTGATGCCACTCAGTCTGAACACAAAGCAGTCTCTTATTTCATGCTGTCCCAGTCAGACAGGGACATGAAAACATCAGACATTAATATTAGCCAAGGAACATGATTTGATAAAATTAAATGATTATGCATTGATCTGCAGCAGTAGACAAGGAGGAGTCGGTAAACAATGTCTACACAGTCTATCTCTTATTCTGAGCAGGAAACTTGGCATTTTAAGAAACATCTGTGCAATGTAATATAATATAATATAAATGGTATTTCATATGAAAAAAAGAGTTCGCTACCACGATTTTCCTGCAAGGGCAGCAACAAAAGGTTATATTCATGTACTTACACAGGTAATACTTAGTATGGTTACAATAAAGCCAGCTGACTTAAATCTCCTGAGAGAAAGATGAGACTGTGAGATCACACTGTTCTTGCCCTTGTGATTATCATAGATATTAACTCAGGGGAAGGAAGTTGAACTTGCAGTTATACATTGGCGATTTCAAAGACAGCCTTGAGCAGTTAACATTCAGTGGGCATCTCCCTTCTCCCCTTCTGGAGCTGATTCACTGACGTCTGCGAGGCAGGACGGCAAGCCTGATGAAGGTTTTAGCTCAGCAGAGCTGTCACTCCAACAAGGCTCTGTTCTTCCCCCGACACGCTCAATGATTAACCCCACAAAGCGTCGACGTCCCTTGTCTCCTCTCACTCTCCCATTCATCTTTCCCCTCGCCTTGCCTCCATATCTGGGCCTAGCACATTTTGTACCTTTTTGTTTCCCATCTTCGTCGTTTAAAAGGCCGTTATTGACTCCCTGTTGGTTCACGTTACTGCCCTCTCACCCTACCGCCCTGTCTGTCTGTCAGCACTGCCTCTGATCATAGTCTGTTGTCCCACATCCTCCCCCTGCTCTTTTTTACCTTCACCCCGACTTCACCTTCACACTGTCTTTCTCTTTGTTCTTTTCCTTCATCTCCATCGATTCCCCTCTATTCTGGCAGTGCACACTTTCATTTCTCACCACAGCCTTACTGTGTGGCACTAGCCTCTCACTACTGAAGCTTTGTGGGGGTGACAAGAGGGGTGAAAAACTAAATCTAGATGAACTTGCTCCTATTTTCTTTCTGTGATTACCTCTCCTGATGAGAAAGGAACGCGTCACTAACCTCAAAATGATCCCCATGCTTGTTTTTCTCTGTATCAGCGTGTGTGCACGTGACCGACCAGGATTAGCGTTTTAGTATCTTTTTAAAACAATGATACGTAGTACTCTGCCACAATACAACAAGCTATCATATGAGCAGCTTATCTGCACAAGTAAAGCAGGGTAGCAAAGCATTTGTGTCTTTGAACAGACGGCATATTTTCTTATCAAGGTGTTCCACTTCTACTCATACAACAACAAACAACAAAAGCCCGGGTTCTGTGAAGTAGAAGAAAACTGGCAACAAATCAAAGACAGAAGGGATGGTGATTGAGACAATTCGATTGGCTCTTGAAAGTAACTGACGGCAGATGTCGTTCCCTAAACGCTCCATGCATGCAGAGAGGAGCTTTGGACATTGCATGCTCACTAATTAGCAGCACAGCGGAGATGTGAGTCTCTACTTTGTTGTTTACTTGTACATAAACACTGGCCTGCAGCAATCAGTTAGCTGGTTGTTGTTACTTTGGGTTTTGGAGGGGGAACATTAGTCACTAAGACAGATATGAAACTGATAATGAGCAGTGCCACGCAAAAGAGGCTTTTGTAATTAATTGGACTCGGGTGCTCCATAAGCTTTGTACTTAACATTCAAATCCGTTCATGGTGTGCCAACCTTGATCCATCTTTCTAATGGTCGGCCCGTGGAGGACAACTGTCACTGGTTAAAGAGGATCCATGCTAATAAAAGAAAGCGGCGTAATGAAATGAGGAGCCTACATATTGTTTATCTCCATCTTCAGTATTTGTTTGTGTATTTTTTTCCAAACCAAGCAGTACTGACTGACATATCTGTCACATCTACTGTATTTTATTTGACACAGGAGCTGCAGTAGCTGATTCAGTGTTTGCCAAGAGACAAAAGTTTTGACAATGTGGAATTAATTTGTTGGGTAAAGTAGGAAGGAAGATATGTGTACTTTTAAACCTGCCTACCCACGTCTGATTTGCTCACTTGAAAGAGACGAAGCTAGTTTATTAAAGCCAACAAATACCAATTTGTTCATTATGTTTCGGAACCTCATCAAATGGTATCATCTAACATGACTTCTTACATCAGCCCATCTGTTTATTTGACCTTCCATCTGTCACAATACACAGCTAGCTTTAGGTGCTGGTCAGTTTTTTTCACAAACCAAAATGATTTATTCTGGCCTTCTGGCGATTTAAAACTACTCACTACTTGTTTCGGACTGGTTCAAGAAATAACCGTCAGTCAAAGTAAAGACTGCCAGACCATTGCTGTCAGAATTGCTTTCCAATTAGAGATATTTTTTCTGAAAAGTGAGGCTCTTCTCATTGACTGTTGGACTCTTTTTCTCTCTCTTATTTGACTTGTCTGGTACAATTCCTCACTGTTGACACCATATTAAAGCATCGCCCCTTGCTTTGATGGAGGCCAGTGTTTGTTGTGATGATGGCATACCACCGGTGGCAAAGTTCACAGGAAAAGAGATTCATACAATAGTCAGACAGTCTCTGAGTCTCCCCAAGAGGGTTTTTGTGCCAGGTTCGTGCATGCGCGTGCGTGTATGTTGCAGGTTAGGAGGATTATCATCTGTGAGAGCATGTCTTGTTTTTGTTTGTTCTGCCAAGGCTTGATCACAGAATGGCTCATTAGGCTGGTTGGGTGGTGTGCTCGAGGGTGTGTGCGTGCGTGCGTGCGTGCGTGCGTGTGCGTGCATAAGAATTCAATCGTATTGATGGTCCAACAAATCAATCAACTGGGCTCAGGTGTGAAACCAACTGCACCCAAGGGAGTTAGAAGAAAGAAATCGAATTTAGAACTTGGATATCTCCAACACCAGCAATACTAATGTCAAAAAGTCAAACTCACCCTACATAACTCGAATCTCCTTTATATCAAACAGACAGAATTTTTGCTTTACAAATAACGAAATACAAAATTACATCCCATGTCTTCACTTCTTAAGCTTTTCTCTTTAGCGTGACCATCCGTCACTGATTGGCATCTTGTAGTAACACATTAAGTACAGTGAGATTTACGTCTAAAGCACCGCCTGGCTTTGGAGGCTTTTCTGCTCCAGTGATGGATCTATTCCCCGCAGTCTTAACTCTTTTTTTACCTTGTTGGGTGTTGAAAATACTGACTGGGGGGATCAATTTACTCCCACTGGATGGAAGCCAGAAAAAACTCAAGTCACCCTGCAATACTTTCTTTTCATTTAATTCATTTATTTTTGTACAGTAGGAGACCTGGGTCATCTCCAAATCATTCTTTTTCCATAGCATTGAAGTGATTCGAAAGTGTGGCCTGTTTAAAATAGTCTCGGCTGGTAAAACACTCAGACGAGAGGTTCATATAGAGACGGAGAGAAGCTCGGTGTGAAGTAGTAGTGTCGGCTCACTTTCCAGGTGCCCTTGGACCGGACCAATCTTGGCGATCAGACTGACAAATACGATGCTCAATATGCAGCTCATCCAAGTTTCAGCAGTGAAAAACTAGTCATCATTTGGACTGACAGGGACAGAAATGAGCTCTCACGATGAATGTTTTTTTTTAGCTTCAACATGATTACACCCTGAAAACATATTTCTTCTTTTTTTCTGGCAAAGCACAATATCTTGCCATAACTCAAGTGAGGGTAATTAATAATAAAACGGCGCATATTTAAATTTTTGTTGTTAAAGGTGCACACAGACACGTTCAAAATGCCAAGATCCTGCTGTTCTTTTTTTTTCTGGATTTTTGGCAGGAGATCCTTGGAAACTGGAATTGATGTGTTTTAATGGGCACTGCACAGCAGGCATCTTGAACGAAAATAGGTGTTGTGTTGATAGAATTATTAAAAGTTGCACTCCTGAGACTCCCTCATGCTGTCACTTCTTTCTTCTCTGCATCCTAATGCATCTAATCAGTCTACTGTCAGTTCTAGTTAAACCATGACCTACTCTGTGTTTTCTCTGCAAGTTTTTGCAAAGACTAGTACAACTACACTGGCCAGCAAAAGCCATCATGTAAATTGTTATTGTTTCACCAATGACTTTGACTTTAGTTAGTGTCAGATTTGCCATAATCAGCCCTGCTCTGAAATGAATGATAAGTAGTCCTGGAGTATTCACAGCTGGGCAGGGAGAGAAAGAGCGAAAGAAAGAGGTGTTTCACTCCCTGGTGTCTTTCGCACCGCTCTGTGTTCACAAGCCTTAAATCAGGATTTAGTACTGCAGCGTTAAGTCCTTCCACGTCCATCTGACAAGACTAATCTTGTGATAATTACAGTGAAAAGAACTCCAATTAGCACCGACACATGGGATTACATGGAAAATGAGGAGAAATGTTTGTCACCTGTGATCCTGTCACTATGTCTCCTGCTGCACTCGTGAAGACGATGATAGCAGCGTCTTAGATGTGTAGCTTCCATCCTGAAGCTTGACTTCCCAATATGTGATAATTTGTTTCATGTCTATGTGTTTGTGTTTTACTCATATAAGTGGAGCAGTGGGGAATTCTGAAGTGGAATGAATGTGAGACAAATAGAACTGTAATGAGTCTGTGGTTCGCAGTGAGTCTCGGCCTCTCCATCATCTTTAAGTTCACTTAAGTGCATTTGTGACTGAAATCAGAATATGCTTCTCTGCAGCTGTGGGTGCTCTATGAAAAGCTAAATGTTATTTTTTTTCTTTGTGTGCAGCCAAAAAATGGATTTTTCATACCTGTGGGGCTGTGGGCCCTGAAGGCCCAACTCCCACTCAGTGCAGCAACTCCTACAGGAACAGCAACGTCAATGTGACAGTAGGCACCCGAGGGCCCTTCAAAGGCATTCAGATGTGGCAAGTCCCAGAAACTGGAACATACAGGTAGGACTGCTGCCAGAGTATAAAGCCTCAGAGCACAAAAACATTACATTTAACTATTCTGTAACAAATTTGTACACAGGCACCACTCTGGAACACTTTTATCTGTTTCTGTAGAGTCTCACTTTTGCTGCACACTCTCTGTGTTGCATTAGCTTGGGGACAGGTACACACACGGCAAACAATGCATACTTAGCCCCTCTTTCTTAGTCGTCAGAACACTCGCATGTTTTTCAACTACGTATACTCTTCCTCTCGCCCACTTCCAGTCCTGTGTGCATCAGCAGCACATCCATCTTCCACAAGCAAACAGAGAAATTTCACTATCAGATTCTTGCAGGAGGGAGCAGAGGCTGGAGTAATGGCAGCTACATAGCATGATTCACACTACACCTGACTCCACAATCCAAAAAACACCCACTTCCCTGTCTCTGTTGGTGGCCTTTAAGGCTTCAAAATACTTCAACAATCAGCGTTACCAGCTTGACCTCACAATGTGTACTGCAACAGGATTAATGCCACAATCTCCACTGCCATGTGCAGAGATCAATATTCCTCCTGTGGGCATTCATGACAACATGAGCCGTTTAACTTGGATGGCTTGAACAAAAAACATCCCTGAAAGCTGCTATGGTAGCCTCCCACATTAAGACAGAAACAAACAAGTGCACAATGGCACATACACCACTAAGCTCAGCCAAAACCCTTGAGTCTTAAAATACCTGACTAACAACAGCGTGGACAGCACTGTCTTAA
The DNA here is from genome assembly GCA_037367275.1 of Coranthus polyacanthus. Lineage (NCBI taxonomy): Eukaryota > Metazoa > Chordata > Actinopteri > Kurtiformes > Apogonidae > Coranthus > Coranthus polyacanthus. The sequence goes on along the minus strand of JAPQRN010000024.1, from coordinate 70,916 downwards.
TACAGTGTCCCGGAGATTCAGAAAAGTACCTTCTGTCTCCACAACAACTCCAGAATTGTGGTCTTGATGTGGCCTGGTTTGGCTGGCAGAGTCTGTAAATGAAGCTGACAGACGGCCACAGAGATGAATATGTGCTCTGCATCTCCCAAAAGTCATTAGGCAAACAGCTGAGGTAGCTACTGAGCACCGGGCAGGGTTCTCTCTCTTCCTATCAAGCTCGACCACCAGGGAGGAGAAATATCGAGGAGCTCCCAAAAACCAATCAAGTTGTTTTGTTTTTTTTCCTGGCAAGAAAACTGGGGCTTTGAAATTAGTGTCTTCTGTTACAAAGGTGTGTACTTGTTTGTCGGTTACTTTGTGCACTTGTGTGTCCATGTTTGCTTCAGAATAATGTCCCATGCAAAGTAAAATATTTGTATTAAAAATACACGGGGTGAAAGTGTATTCGTGTCTGTGAATTAACTTGGTTATTTAATGAAATTGCGGGAGGAATACACGAAGATTGTTTATCAGCTGCAGGTCGTTTTCGATAAACGGCAACTGTATAGTGTAGAATATACAATACAGTAAATGTTCTGCTGCTGTTGGGTGAAAATCTCCCGGAATGTTTATTCTCCTGAAAACATCTCAGGACCAAATAGAAACACTGAAAGAATCATCAAGCTTTCCATTTTCTGTATCATTAAGATAATTAGTCCCCTAATGATATTATTTTGCATGTGTTGTTCCTGTGTGTCTGTGTATTAAACCCCAGAATCACAGCCTATGGTGCAGCTGGTGGTCGCAGCGTATTGGCTATGAGCAGATCACATGGTGTCTACATCACAGGAGACTTCTTGCTAAAGAAGGGGGCGTTGCTTTACATCCTGGTGGGACAACAAGGAGAGGATGCGTGTCCCAATGTGAGTCCTGCTGTTTACAACTATCATAAGATTACTAAATCATACCATGTGAGAAGCCGCAGTCTATAACGTGTCATAAAAGCAAGATAAACTTGCACAGTTAATCAGTAGAATAGAAATTCAATCTCTGAATCTGATGTAAAATAACGGTGGATGCTGCAGTGATTCAGCTTTTTGAACCACGGGTCCAAACATATTTCTTGTTTATGGACCCACAGATACTGAAAGTGGGTTTTTTTTTTTCTCCTAAATGACTCCAGTGTTGGACTTAGAGCTGCTAATAAACTGGACTGAGTTATGCCACTGCCTACACAGTATGATTATAGCTGTAAAAGTGAAGTTTAAACAAAAGAACTGTCATTCTGATGTATTATCCAGATAAGATGTCTGATAATAAAATATTCAGACACCCCATGAAACTGCCCTTTAAGACCCCCGGGGATCCCTTGCCTCACTTTGGGCACCCTTGCTTTAAATGGTAATGTTTTATGGCCACCAACAACTGTTTAAATCTGCCATTGAAGCTCACAGTGGATTTTCCCGTTGTCTGTCTTAAGCTTACTTGTGTTGTTTTGCCAGAGGTGGCTGTCATCCATTATGCTCTGGAGTTTCTTCACTGGCAGCAGCACAGCATGCTTCCCCTCACAGTTCGCAGCACTGAGACTAAAACCTCCCAATCCTTCTAGTCGCCAATGAAACCATCCATCATCCACAATTTAAACGTTTAAGGCCTGTCCCGCTGCTGAAAATAGAGGGAAAATGGTTATATGCTGAAGTTTAGCACTCATCAACCCTGGATAGAGGAGGAAATTATTACTAATCAGAACTGAGTAGGACAAAATACAAAGGGTTGTTAAGTCAGTCTACTATATTGACATTTTATGTCTTTATGGTACATGTTTAGCATTACAATGAAAGCACCTCTTTGTCCTTAATAGATATTTTCATATTCACAATCACTATTAGTGAGTCACGAATGTCAAAAATTGTTGTAACTTTTGATATAAGAAATTGAGTCCAATTTAACACGCCATGTGTCTTGCAAAGGCAGTGTGAGGACCTTGAGAATAATACATTCTAATTAGCGTTCATTGTAATGGCTTATCTTAGGACAGGTGTTTTATAAAGCACACAAAAGGATTACAGTATAAAATATCTTCAAAGACAAGCAGAAACAGGTTTAAGATGAAGTCAAGTCAAAAAAGCAGTTAAAGTGAAGTGTAAAGGAAGGAGCATAATTGTTTTAATAGGTGAATTATACCATGATGATGATGATTTAGCAATGTTCATATACTGTATTACAATAGTCACAGCATGTTGTCAGGCTGAACAGGCACCTGTTGTGTGGTGTTTGTTTTCAAGAGGCAGAATGTTAGCTAAGCACGCAGGGGTCCTGAACACTGTCATCCGGTTATTAGTTTTTAACACAGTGAGTTTTAAAGTGTTCACACAGACAGCAGAGAGGGATTTGGCAGTTTCAAAGTTAGACTGAAGTCATTTAAGGTTCTTCCTATTTCCTCCCGGTTCTGACAGAGAGAGACACTGGCTCTCCAAAGGGCCACTCTGAAAGTGATTTGTGCTGTAGAACCGTGTTTTCTCACACCTAGCCTTCCCCCTGGCGAGGGAAATGATACCCCCCTTGTCCTGACAAATACTCTTTCTGCGTGTGCATGTGTGTGACTCTCTGCCACGCACGCGCCCTGACTGTGAAGCGCTCACACACATCCTGTCGCTTCCCCTTTCACTGACACAAAGTCAACTATAAAGCGAGAAGCGGCAATGACAGAACAGGCTGAGAGGGAGGAATAGTGGGGAAGACTCCCCCAGAACGTTTGAACGCACCCCTCTACCTGTCAATCGCAGCCACTAAAGTCCCGCCCACTCCTCCCTTTTAGACCGCCAGAGCTTCGGCTCAGAAAAATGAGACAGCCGAGGGAGCAATGAGTGACTGTGAGTGTGTGTTTGTGTTTGAGTGAGGTTCAGACAGAGTGAGAGGAGGAAACGTATGCCCTCTCACTCTCAGAGTAGGACTGGCTCGAGGCAGTTCAGCTTGATGGCGCACACAAGGCAGACACATCATTTCACAAAACCTCCACCATGGCTGAGTCCCCTCAATGAACAACATTTTGCCAACAAAACGTCCAGTTCCACTTTAATAGGAGCTGTATTTCTCTGGAAACAACGACAAGCTGACTGACTGACCATTTTAAAGAAATAAATCTGAGCTGATTAACAGTAAAGCATCTTTTGGGCTGGTCATTTTCGTACCACTTTAGGGTGAAATCTCTGACAAGCATGTGTTTATCGTTCTCAAGACATGGGGAGTTTTTGTTTTTAAACTACGTCTCATTCAATCTAATTTGGTTCCAAACAGCGTAGAAAGCAACTCAAAGATGCCTTTTTTACTCGCCAACATGATTCCATTGCTGAACAAGGAGCTGTTGTACAACAGTGTCACAGATTTACATTCTTGTAAAGCACTGAGGGTAAACAGGAAATCAGTAATAACCAAATCACACTGGAAATGTATTTCAAAAAGCGCATTGGACCATGCTTCTCGGTGCTTGAATTTGCTCAGTATTATAATGCTGATACTCACAGCAGCTGTAGTGTGGTAATTTCTCAGCCTTCTCCTACCCAACTGACATCCATGAAAGCACTTCTTCTGTGAACTGACATTTCTCTCCCTCCCTGCAGTCCAACGGCATGCTGAATAAGATATGCCAGGAACAGAGCGGTCCTATGGTGAACAAAACTCAAGTGAAGGGGGGCGGAGGAGGAGGAGGTGGTGCAACGTATGTGTTCAAGGTAAGGAAGTACAATGCACTCAGGGACTTGATACGCTTGCACTTGAACTCCACATTATGGTGACCTATTTTATTTTGTGTTATGTACTATGTCAAATCAAATATGTTGTCCTATATCAAAAGCAGCATATTTTTCCTCTTGCTGTAAAGGTGCAGTGTGTAATATTCAGGGGGGGTGTCTATGTGGGGAAATGAAATGTCATTTTCAATATTATGTTTTCATGAGTGTATAATCGCATGAAAACGAACAACTTGGAATGATCCGTTTATATCTACAGAGGGAATGGGTCGTCGTCTGTCATGTCGTCGTCTAACGTGACCCAGACCAGACGAGCCAAACGCTGGCTTCTAGCAAAGGCATTTTGAATTTTTCACTTCTTTCGCATTTTTAGCAGCCACTGTAGGTTTTTCACCCGCTCGGGAGGTGAGGGATTTTCAGTTTGCAACCTCACATCTGGATGCCACTAATTTCTACACAAAGCACCTATAGGTAACACATTATAGATAAAAGATTAAAGATATTCGGGACATTGAGGTGGTGTGATTACTGCACCAAAAAAAAAAAAAATGCATTCGACGTAGTAGCGACACTTTTGTACATTTGGCTCACGTTGAGGCCGACAAAAGATGATAGCCAAACGTTAAAGAAGAAGTTTTTCTTTCCTTCTGTTTTTTTGACAAAGCCACAGGGAGCCAGTGGAGGCAGGGCTAAAGAGTGGCTCAGGAGCCGCGGGTTGCTTACCGCTGATTTAAACAGTTGATGTTACTGAGACCATTCTAGTGCTCTACTGCCACTCAGCGTATCATGGGTGATGAAGTGAAGGATCAGCCTGGGAAACACGTTTTTCTTTGGTGTCCAATTTGCGGACCAGCAGGTCAATCTCCCTGTAATCCCGCGTATTCCTTTTAAGCTACAAGCAAAGATGACTCTGTAAATATAACTGTGAACCATAATGACCCAGGTGGACAAAGAAGTGTACATTCCCCTCATCATCGCTGCTGGAGGAGGCGGCCGGGGCTACAGCAGCCAATCAGAGACCCAGCTGGAAGACATGGACTATGACCCCAGCCAACCCGGACGCAACGGGAAGACAAACGCTGCAGGTACACTACGCATCACTTTGATGTGTGTGTTTCGGTAGTTGATATATTGGGATATAATATAATACAGTCAGTTCACGGCCTGGTTTACAGATGAGCGTGTTAGTGAGAGTCGTACAGTCGTGTAGTTTCTGAGATACAGAGACCAACGGTGTAGACTTAGACTGATGAGAAAAGTCTTGTTACTGCACTTCGGCGCATGTAGTTTATCGTTTCAGATGATCAAGGCTGCGTGTATTCTGTTCCCCTCTGCGCGCATACAAAATAATAAGCCAAGTGTACACATACCTTCAAGCGGAAGTGTGTATTTGCATGTCTACCTGTACTTGTAAACACATCCATTTATCCTGAAGGTGTTTATTTCTGTCTTAATGCGTAACTTTCACATTCCACCATTCCACCTCTGTGTTTGTTTCGGTGGAAACAAAACACGTAATGGCCTGACTCATGATTATTCATATCTAGCACTTTGTCCCCCATCATTTCTGTACAGAACTACATGCTTCGCTCCACTAGTGCAGTGTTACATCCATGCACAGCCATCCACGATCCATTATTCATGGGCTTGGTGTTGAAGAACAGCCCAAAAAAACATAAGATATTGATTTATACATCTTCACAAAGCCCAAGGTTTACTTTTGAGGAAACGCTGTGAATGAAAAATGAAATATTCAGCATGTCTCCGAGGTTTTGTTGCGAGTGTGGTGAAATTTTTTCCATTTGTTTGTATCTCTCAGGCTTTAGAGGAGTTGGAGGAAAATGAAAGGGGAAAATTAAATTGGCTTGCATTTGGGAATATTTTGAGGATTAGTTTTAACTTTATTAGGTGTAACTTTAATCTCGTGTTACCAGGTCTCTTTTAAGGGATTTGCAGGTTTTGTTTTTTTTTTTTTTAGTGTGTGCTCTAATAAGTGTTGTCCCTATGTGTGTTAAGTTAATATGCCACCATTGCTCTGTCTGTAAACATACTACATTCGTTTTTTTTTTTTTGCATTTTAACATAATTTTAACTTTAAAATTAACTTTAAGCCCTTTAAGAACTCTCTCCCTTTTTCTGGGTGACACACACGCCGATGCACAACCCATCATATCATATCTAATGTATGCTGTGTTTGTTGACAGGTGGAGGCGGGGGCTGGAATGACAGTGTTCCCGTCAGTCAGGGTGGAAGACCGGTGGTGCTGGGGGGCCAGGGAGGGCAGGCCTGTCAAAAGTACTGGCAAACGCGAGGCGGCTTCGGGGGCGGCGGGGGTGGCTGTATGTCTGGGGGTGGCGGCGGAGGCTACAGAGGTGAGTCCAAGAGATTTTCAAGGTTTTTTACGGAACATCCAGTTGGAGTTTATTAAACATATCGCATCTGGATGCCAGGTGGGGCCCAGATATACACCTTGTAGTGCCATAGCTGTTAAATACCTGAAGTGACAGGGCAGTAGTGGAAGAAGCACTCACATCCTTCACTTAAGTAATAGTACTGTGAAAATACTCCACTACAAGTCAAGGTTCTGCATTCAAAATCTTACTTCAGTAAAAGTCTGTATTATCAGCAAATGCATTAAAACTATTAAAGTAAAAGTAGTCATTGTGCAGTAAAATGATCCCTGTTTTTTTATTATATGTTACAGCTGCATATGTTGAATTTTACTGCTGTACATGTTTAATATTGCGCTTGTCTTCATGACGTTATATGCTGTTGTGTAGTTTAATCTACAGCAGTGCATCATATTCTATAAGATCACCACATGTTTGTAGCTTCACTGTTCTGTGAGAACCACGTATCTCTAAAAAGTCTTTCATGATCTCAGAAAAAAAGCCCTGTTTTCAGCTTTGTGACAATATATTTTCTTTGACCTTCAGTTCATCACAAACATTCAACGTCAACACATTTGGAGATTTGTGGTTTTCACAGGACAGATGGGGATGGAAATTTGTAAAAATGAGAAGGAATTAAAGCTGTCAGACAAATACAGTGGAGAAAAAAAGAACAATATTGGCCTCTGAGGTGTAGTGGAGTAAAAATATTAAGCTGTCAAGGAAAGTATAAGTGCCTCCAATTTGTACGTACCAGTAGTGTAGTAAATGTACTTGGTTACATTCTACTTTCGTGACATGGTGACAGAGTTTATACAGATCAGGGGTTAGGTTAAAGAACCACAAACAGCTGTGTTGTCCACTTGAAGCAAAATGTCACTGCTTCCTCTTACGTGACAGCTTGAATATTCCTGAGTGATCGTCAGAAAGCGCTGTGTTTTCTCTAGAAGACTTACTTTATTGATTTCTTGTAGAAAACTGGGTCATTACAGCAGTGGAGACACAGTGCGAGGCAAATATAAGTAATGAAAAATGTAAAAAAAAAAAGAAAAAAAAAAAGAAATAGTATAGCGGTGAGCATAATGCAGATATCTGTTACATGAGAGTGCACTGGGGAAGATGATATGTTACATTATGTGAACATCCACTCATAGTGTCTCCATATAGAACATGTATATACTGGCAAAAGGAAAGAGTTATGCCAAAACACTAACCCTAAACCTAACCCTGGTTGACAGGTGGCAACACCTCTGTGGATAACAACCCCAAACATGATGGTGATGATGGTACATCCTTCCTTGGACCAGAGGGAGAACTGTTCATGTATCCTCTGAAAGGTAATGTTTAGGAACTCTGTAGAATTTCATTGGATAAATACATCTGCTGGTGGCGCCACTGAGAAAGTCAAACATCAAACATCTGTACCAAATTTCATGTCAGTGAAGCCAGTAAATGTTGGGATATTTTAGTAAAAATACATAAATAAACCTTATGGTGTGGCTAGAGATACACCTCTTTCTCTAGATCGTATTTTTTATATTATTTTTAGGTTTATTTTTCAGGGACAAAGCACATTAATAAACACTGCTGTAAATGCACCACAGTTAGACCAGAGGCTGTTTTTCATCTTTAATCCCTGGACAGATGTTATACAGTCACCTAGAAACAGAAATAAGATAGAAATTACACAGATCATTTATATGCACGCAGAACAATAGCAAAAAGGAAATAGAATATTAATGTTGGTAAACAATATAATTCAGGACACCCTTATAGTACATTATCATTATCATATTTAAAACATGCAACACAGAGGCTCATAATATAAGGATAATGAAATGTAATGTTAAAATGTTGGTTAATGTGAGATATTAATGTTAATGCTTGAATATAAATTAAATAAGACAACACTGAGCAGCATTCTTAGAGACTAGAACATGCAAAGCAGAAGCACATGCATAAAAACATGCACTATGTAGGCTTTATGATGATGATTTCTCCAAAGCCTCCAAACCCGTTCACTACTTGGTAATCAGTGTTGGTGGCATTTGAATGGGAGGAAAAGGATTTGGCACGATTTATAACCACTTGTCAAAAGACTACATTATCATAATACAGATAGAATAGAATGCCAGGCTGTAATATCTGTAATTTGCTAACTTAAAAGAATATCTTCCAGGTAAAGGTCAGCGTTAAGTGCATTTGTGGACTTGAGTGGTAATCACAAATGTTTACTGCAGTAATTTCCATCTCAGCTTGAACTGCACAGTCAGGTTTGCAAGCTCAAATAAAGCCAGCAGGTGATGTCCAACAGCCCTGCTGTGTGCATTTAAAGACCTAAAAAAGGATGATATGAAAAAAAAAGAAGAAAAGTAATTCCATTGATGACCTGTATGCAATCCACTAAAGACAGGCCACTTCAGAACGAGTCTGAAGTACTGGGCAACGCTGTAATATCCATTAATTTTACCATAATTGGATGCATGGAGGCACAGTATAGAACACGCATATTAATTGATGCCAGGTCCAACTGAAAAACAGAGCAAATGGATTTTTTTAATCATCTAATCAAACCATTTTCCACTAACTTTCCAGGGGAGCAAATTGCTTAGCTTAACATGATTATTTCCACATTGCACAGGCAATTATACCATTAAACAAAAAAAAAAAAATACATGAACAGAACATCCCTGAAACATCTGTAAAATTCTGTAGAGAAAACATCTTCATCTAGGCTCTTCCTTCATATTTCCGCACTCCATTAAAAATGTAAAAGGAAAGAGTACGCGCAACATGACTTTTGAAAGATCCATAATGCAGAGCATCTCACGTACACATTAGTATTCAGTCAACATCTGTAGTCGACACATTTGTATTCTCCCTTCGAAACCTTTCTAGTGTTTCTGGGTTAGATCTATGTATTTGTGTTTATAGCGCTGATAACAGAATGAATGAAGTTAAGATTACGCTGAAATGAAAATATGCTGGCTCTCTGCCCTCCATCGAACATCCAGACCCAGCTGGCCCGCTGACAGAGAATGAATTTATGATGCCACTTGGATTGACATTTCAAAGTGTAAACCCAGTGTTAGTTTACAGGTGAATTTGAACAAAGTGTCTCATTAGCAGTGAAGCTGATGCCGCCGTTAATAATTGGAATTGCATTCCACTTTTTATGTGAATTACTACCTTTCCTCTAGTCTTTTTGACTATCAGTAACTATAAATGTGTATATGTAATAATACAATCTGATATAATCTAATATAATCTGAAATGCAGCACTTCAGTGGTTTGAAATGAGTGTCAAGACACACACACAGGCAAATATTTGTTGATGTTAACATTATGATGTATATTTTTTAGCTGTGTAGGATATATCACGGGACATGATGGTAATAAGAAAGGCACTTGGGTTGCATTAGTTTGCTTAGATGTGACTAACATCTATTTTTTATGACAGTGCGAACAGCACAAATCACACGGAATATGATCTTTTCTATTCTTCCATATGTCTGAATCAGATACCACAGTCTGAACCGCCATATCGGAATTCATGTGACTTTTATGTCACTCTAGATTGATATTTATTACAGTTCTGCGCTGGCGGGTGTCACTCTGGGAAAAAATGTGTCTCTCTTTCTCCTTGTCAACGGCATTATCTGCTCACAAATTCACTGGCTTCCACTGCACATCATCGTATAAAGGCAACCGTAAGCGCTGACTTCAGTGGCCTCCATGTTTACTTCAGTGCAACAGCAATTTTGTGTGTGACGCCTTTGTTCTTTTGTGTTTGTGGGTCATTTCAGGACCCTGACCAGTTCACTAGAGTAGCCAAAAGAAAATAAAAAATAAAAATCAGAACTGAATTAAGCACTAAGGCTGGCAGTGTGAATGGAGCCTTTTAAAAAACCAGCTTTGTACATTCTTTTATAAGGATCATTTCTTAGAAATTGCATCGTAGAGTGTTGGTCTTGAACTTTTGTTTGCAACCCAATCAAACCTTGGTAATTTTGGTGTGTGTGCGTGTGTGTGTGTGTGAATGCTTAAAGCTATGGAGGGTGATGGTGAGGTGATCATCAGTCCAGTGCAGAACTGCAGCCACTGTGAGAGCGGCGACTGCTATGAGACCAAGGAAGGAATCCGCTGCTACTGTGAGGAAGGCCTCATTCTGGAACCGAACGGCGTATCCTGTAAAAACGCTACAGGTCCGTCATGTACTGCACACAGACTTTACATTTTGTAGCGACGACTCAGCATCTCTGTCTTCCACAAAACCATAGCATACCTAAAATTAATCCAAACAAAGAAACGGTTTAAGCCGAATGTAATGTACCTGTAATAGAGTGACTCATTGAATAGATAATGAATTCTTCCACAGACGTAATTAAGCCTCGGAGGCTCTTTACTCTATTGAATCTTTATCTGAGGAAGTGTTTTTTAAAAGTGTCTTAATCATTCATAATAATTATCAATCTGTAGGATAATCTAAGCTATTAATGAAAATGGATATACCAGTGGCAGCATTAGCTGGTATTTTTTAAGTCTCGAGTCCTGTTCTGTGATTTTTCATTTATCTCTGCGCTGCTGTCAGATTAAAGCTCTTTATCTTATCATGTCAAGGATTTAGATTAAAGGTTTCACCTGGATACTTGCGTAGAGACATTATACAGTGGATTCTGAATGCTTCATAATAGACTTAATGAGCCAAAGTGCATGCAAGTTGCTCTGCCAATTAAAACAATGTCAAGCTTGACTAAGAATCAGTTTCCACACAAGTGCAGCGCCTTCTTATGTGGTTTAACTGTGACAAAGGAATGTAGACAAATCCCTGTGGACCTAAAATCTCCTCTTCAATTATTATTTGTGATCTCAGATGAATAATGAATATTTGAATGTAGATCTGAAATGAATTAATATGGCAGAATGTCACTTTATAATCTGAAGCAAAATAACAGGGCTATTACCATCTCAATAATATCTTAATGACCCAGAGTGTCTCCTTGCCCTGTGATTTGCAAATCTGTTCCCATTAATGACAAGCAGTAGATAATTCTTTGATGCTAGGTCATAAAAGGTCACAATCTAAATACGGTCTCTCTCGGTGTGCAGATTTTGTCCTCAGTTTAGACAAGTAAAATGAGATCTCCCTTCAACACTGAAAAGGAATTGACATGCACCAGCCGTCGCTGCTCCTAAGCTCTGTTGTGTCATCGCTTTCACATCATTAATTAAGTTGGGGATCAGAGTGGCGAAGGGAATGTTAATACTCCTTTGGGGAAGATAACAACTGTGAGACGCCGTTGTTTCCCCTTGTCTCGCAGAGGTGTCCCTGCTGCATCCTCCGCCGTCTCTCTCCCACCTGGCGCTGGGTCTGTCCGTGGGAACCTCGGCCCTCATCGCCGCCCTGCTGCTGGTTGTGTCCGGGGTCATGATCAGTAAGTATCAACAAGCATCGACCGGCAACGAACAGGAGTCAGGGGTCACAGAGTTGCTGGAGACACAATACTGTGACTACACGTTGCCTGCGATAAACGACGGCGTCAAGATACAGCGATTACAAGACGATCATCTACGATATATCATGATGTCTGTTTAACTGACAAAGAAAAACCCCTACCCTACAAAGACTTGAATTTGAACAGAATTTGATGCTTAGTGATTTAGTACTTGATGATTTAGTGCCTCTTTAACACACACTGACTACAGCTTCCATGTCCACATTTAATACAAAAATAGCAATATTTGGCATCAGTGTAGGTGATAGAAAAAAAAAAAAAACATCCAAAATTGAGGTCGACGAATAGTGGATTTTTGAAGGCTGCAATAATAATAATTTTAAGCAGGAAAAAGATGATAATCAAAACTTGGAATCTGCTAAACTGACCTCGAAGTAACTTACCAATAAAGCTGGAACCGAACATAAAACTAACCGTAAAAACTGTAGGTGATTACAGGTGCACTTTTTTATTTTTTCAAGCTCAAAGTCAGTAATTCCACATGAGAAGCTGAACATAAGTGCAGCATGTACACGTTTCACAGCACTTTAACTTCAGGCCTTGACCATAATTGAGCATAATTGTTTCACTGTTTTTTGTGAAAATCTACAACCTGTGTGTGTTATTTTTTATAAACATTACAATGATAATAGTTCATCAACAATATGGACATTTTTAGTCAAATAACATAAACATTTCTTGGGGAAGGTCGTCCCAAATCCCATGACTCCCCCGCCTAATCCCCAGAAACCGAGGGAAGACCCTGCACTAACCATCAGCCGCTATCGTAGCCAAGTTCTGCTGACAGTTTGTAAAACATCTTATTGGCACCGATTGATGCGTCTATCTCTAACTCAAAGACATCAGGAGACTAATACGTCAAGCTACAATGGAAATCTGTTATTAGCTTTTTAAGTGGTAAGTTCTTTTTTTCTTTTTTTTTAAAGTAATTAAAAATGTCACGTTTGGAAGATGAGATGCTATAATTTCTCTGCGTGGGCGAGTATTAAGGAGACTTAAATGATGTTAAGGTTAGGGTCTCCCATAGGAGGAAAGTCGCTCAAATGAACAGGGAGAGTGTATAAAAGTTTAAAGCGGCCCTCAGACTGAGCACTTTGAACGTCTAACGGCTTTATATTACACGGGTACATTTATCTTCTGTTTGTGTTTTCTGTTTGGACAATAGATATGTGCTCTCTCTCCCACACTCACTGAACACACACACACACACACACACACA
>JAPQRN010000024.1:0-18247 GCA_037367275.1 Coranthus polyacanthus | reverse complement strand
ACAGATACAAAGGAGGGGATCGCAGGCTATTTACAGAGAATGTTGAAGGAGTTTATGAATAAGTCAAGTATTGCAATTCAATCATCCTATTACTGTTCGTTTATTAAACATTTATTGAAAGCTGCTCTAAAATCACAAGGTTTTTGTTGCTTTAATCACAGAAAATGCTGCAGCACGTGGGCAGATAATAGAATCAACCAGAACAGAGAATAACATATACAATATGACTCAGTACCTTGTAATTCTCCTGTACCTCTGCCTTTTTTTTCTGCTGTACCTCATACTTGTCTATGTCTATCAGCTCTGAGGATGACCCCTTTTTGCTGTACGCCACTTTGCATTCTGGGAACCACTGTCAGTTTGTGAGCAGGGACCTGATGAGGGACCACAAGGCCTGCCTGCCAGATGGAGCCACCAGACGGCTCTTCTTCAAATGGCAGAGAGGCCACCAGCTGGTGGTGGACGGATACGTCGCAGTAGGCAGGAGAGTCCGATTTCAGGTGAGGAAGTTGAGGGGCAGGAGGAGAAAAATGGACCAAAAGCAGTGCGAGGGGAGAGGACTAACGTGGGTGGTGGGAAAAATTATTCAGATCCTTTGCTGAAATAACAGTACAAATGGATTCAAAATCTGACTGAAGTAAAAGTATGCAAGTAATATCAGCAACTTAGAATCAGCGTTTTACTATTATATGTGATGTTTTAGGATTAACTTTAGCGCTGTATTAACCTGTATGCTACATTTTACTGCTGTACATGATTATGGTTGAGACAATTTAAACTACTGTATATACTGATGAGAATTTAAACCACAGCAGTGCATCATATTCTATAAGTTCATTATGTTTGTTAATCTAAAAAGTCAACTTTTGAGCTCAGACAAACGGCCCTGTTTTCAGCTTTGTGACAATGCTTTTTCCCACTCATCCAAAAAGGTTTTCTCAGAGATTATTAATCTTAAGAAGGGTTAGGGTTATAATAATAATATCGATCATGATCCTTCGATTTATCTCAAAATCAACACATTCTGAGATATGTTTTCAGTGACAAGTAACTAAAGCTGTGAAGGGAAAATTAAGGAGTAAAAAGTACAGTATTTGCCTGAGATGTAGTGGAGGGCAAGTATTAAGTTGCATAAAATGGAAAAATAAAGTACTTGAGTGAAAGTACTTTGTTACTCTCCATCACTGACTATGCGTGTATGTGTGTATTTAGAGTATTCCCAGCTACGACACCATTGTCCAGACTTCAGGAGATTCATGGCATGTTCCCTACGACGACACAGAGGACAGAAGCACTTATGAAGTACCGCAGAGATGGCTCTGCCTCTCCAAAGCACAATGAACTCACACAGTCTCCATTGCAAGGCACTGACTGTATTTGTTGTGAAATAATGTCTGTCCATTGATTATAAATGTGGTCTTGTAAATAAAACATTTAACAAAATCAGTACATGCTCTTTTTTTTTTATTATTTAAATTTGCTCTGTAAAAGTATGTCTGGATTTTTTTCAACATTAATTATAAACGTGTGAAATTAGCAGTAGTACACCTGTAATTCAACTGCAATAATACTGCGGAGTTGACCCGGATATGAAAGCCCTTCAATCAGACTGTCTACATCCGGTTCAAATGTTTGTCATGTTTTGTTTCTATTGCTCATCAGTTTAGTTTCGACTTCAGTCTGCACAAGTTTACCTCAATTATTTCCAGCCGTCATGTCTCGGGGGTCCAGTGCTGGGTTTGACCGGCACATAACTATCTTTTCTCCGGAGGGAAGACTCTACCAAGTGGGTCAGTAGTGAAATAAATGAACGAAAGTCAACCTGCTCTGTCATCACCACCGGCTAACAAGCTAGCATTAGCCAGCAGCCCATTCATCGTCCAGTGTTATGTAGAAAGATAAGATAATAGCAACATGTTAGCCAGAAAAAATAACGTAAAACACAATTTTCTAAATAAGTAATGATACTGTCATTTTATCGTAGTGTCTAAAAAGTTAGCAAGCTAGTTCTGCATGCTAGCTAGCCAATCTAGGTGATAGCTTCATAGCTACTGGAACTTCAACATGTGCAGCTACTAAAAGCCATGGATATAACAAACGTTTTCTATATCTATGCAAATAAAACCAAACAAAACAACTAAACATAACACATATGTCAGGTATTATTTGAGCAACCACAATAATGTCGGAAACATGTCTCTCGTGTTTCCGACATTATAACTGAGTTGTATTGATACAAATAAATAAAGTTACTATTAATGTAAATGACCACTGTCCTTAAACAGTCGTGTACATGACATAATACGTGTGTCTACATTGTTACACTGGAAAGCAAAAAGCTTGCCTCGTTTTAAAAATGTTTAATTTTTGAAATTTATTTAAATAAGCTGATGTATCTGGTTATTTTGCTCAGGATTACATGCTTCAACAACTATGTAAGCCCATCGTCGTTGTTAATTAATGTTGGGAAATCAAACAAACCGATTCTAAACCAAGGACACCTAATTTCATCATTGATTTGTGTGACCAAACTGTGGAAATTGTCAGCTGTTTTTAAGTATTTGCGAACACACATAGGTGATGAACACAGACAATGTTGACTTTATATGCAAGATCACTGGTCAGAGACTTGTTTTTAATTGTCTCATTACATAGAGAACACCCTTGTTTTAACACACCTGTAAGGGCACTTGACTTTAGTAAATAGAAGCAAGCTGACTAGGGTCCATTTGCATAAAGTAAGTTGATCAAGACAGAAGGGAAGATAGCAGGCCACCAACAAAAGACAAATATTTGTCCTTGGGAAGAGTGTAGTTGAACATAGTAAACAATCTGTATCTGTCCTCAGAGTATGCCTTCAAAGCCATCAACCAAGGAGGACTGACGTCTGTAGCCGTCAGAGGGAAGGACTGTGCTGTGGTCGTCACACAGAAGAAAGTCCCAGTCAGTGCAATTAAACATACACAAGTTTCTCTGTCTTTTCATAACATGTGATTAGTTTCTCTCGCTGCCGTTATGGTTGTTGCATCACTGGCGGAGTATGTTGTGTGCACTGATCTCTGAGCAGTGTCTTTCTTTTGTGTCTTCCTCAGGACAAGCTGCTGGATGCCATGACTGTCACACATCTGTTCAGAATCACAGAGAACATAGGTTGTGTGATGACCGGCATGACCGGTAAGTAGCATCTTTTGCAGCTGATTGTGAATACCACACCATTTTTTTCCCATGTACTGTTTCCTCATTTTATATCATATTACTGTTGTTATTATTCTGAGCTGGAGATGGATTTTGACAATAGACAATCTTTGAGCATCTGCAGGATTAGGGCTGGGCAATTTGGAAAAATGTATATCATGATAGTTATTATTAGCATTTTATCAGCCATCCCTGTGTACTACACCTCACTGCACTACTATCTCATGCATCACACGTAGAAGTTTATCTTGTTCTTTTACTGTAAAAATGTTGAAGCTGCTTGATTGCATTGAATGGATTTTTGCATCTTTTTGTCTCTCCAGCTGATAGCAGATCTCAGGTGCAGAGGGCACGCTATGAGGCAGCCAACTGGAAGTATAAGTACGGCTATGAGATCCCTGTGGACATGTTGTGTAAACGCATGGCTGACATTTCCCAAGTGTACACCCAGAATGCAGAGATGAGGCCACTTGGATGCTGTGAGTATACCAGACATGTTCTTTAGGATGGTTTATGTTTAAGTAGGTTTACTAAAATTGTTTAGGGGTCTACGTGTCAGTTTTTATGTCTTTTAAGTCCTATTATGAGTATTAACCAGATGATGAAATTGATTTCTATGTTTCTTACTGTTGTTATTCCCCTTTCCCTTGCTTCCCTCTTCCAGGCATGATAGTGATTGGAGTAGATGAGGAGTTGGGTCCGCAGCTGTATAAGTGTGATCCAGCCGGCTACTATTGTGGGTTTAAGGCCACAGCAGCTGGAGTCAAACAGACCGAAGCCACCAGCTTCCTGGAGAAGAAAGTCAAGAAGAAACTGGACTGGGACTACAAGCAAATTATAGAGGTATGTTATATGTATGATCACCAAAGTGGTCTAAATCTTTTTTTAAAACATTGATTAATGTGTCCATAATTCTCTCCTCCACCTCTCAAAACAGACCGCGATCTCGTGTCTGTCCACCGTTCTGTCCATTGACTTCAAGCCCTCGGAGGTGGAGGTGGGAGTCGTCACTACACAAGAACCAAGTTTCAAGTGAGTATTTTTTAAAGGTGAAGAGGAAATATATCGGTAGTTGTACATCAGGGTTTTAGAGAATGAAAGTGATTTGGGGTGCTAAAGGAAAAAGACAAGGGCCTAGCCAAAATTCCTGGACAAATATACACAAACAAAAAGCAAATTGATCTTTGCTGTTCAACAAGGACACGCAGCTTTGATGAGTTAGCCTGCCTTTCCATGTTTGTGCTGACACTGGAAAAAGTTCAACAGCAAACTGTAAGCTTTAAGAGCGCTTTAGAAAAATGGGGAAAACAATGGAAATCTAACCAAGACCAGGGGTAAGATCAAAGAAAGAGCTTACATGGCCAAGTGTGTTCTCCACATGTCAGTGCCTGTTTATGACCATAATATGTGCCTGCAGTCTGCCAGAAAAGACACTGTGTGTGTGTTTGTGTTCCAGGATTCTGTCAGAGTCGGAGATTGATGCTCACCTGGTGGCTTTGTCTGAGAGAGACTGAGGGAAATTGGCAGCCATATTGCTGCTCTCAGCATTACTCCTAAATGGAAGATGCATGGAATCATCAGAGCGGCCCGCCTCCCTCACAACAAAGGTCTCGTCTAGAAGGAACATAAAGGACGAGTTGGTATCAAACAATGAGGACCAATACGGTGATTTTTGAACCAGGTGGGCTCTGTCTGTGTTACAAACATAGCATATCCCTTTTCAATCCCCCTCGGTCATCCCCAGGACTTTACTGGACACAGTATCCACATATCGAACCCTTCTGCGATTTCCTTTTTAGCAAGACTGAGATATCCTCCCTGCGGCCAGATACCGAAAGTCACAGCGGGTGGAAAGGTACCGGACATTCCCATCAATCCCCCATGACGCGGCACTCTACTATTGTAGTGCTTGCTCACTGTGTATCGGCCAAAGGGTCATCTTTAATTGACTTCAGTTGATGAGCGTGACATGAGCAGATTGGAGGATGGAGGTGTGGTGACACTACAATAGAACTCAGTACCTCTTAAACATGGACCCCGGTCCACTAGCGTCTTGAGTCACTGTATTTAAACAGTGCTTTTTAACCATCTTTACTCAGGGCTGACACCACTTGTATCTCTCTCATCGTATTTATCTGTTTGTGCTCTGATGTAATTTGTTATATAATCCAGGGAATAGCTGTGGGAACAGTCATCATGTCACAGCCCTGTTTATGTCTGCTCAGGTCAACGTCAATGGGAAGTCACTCATTATTTTTTAATTCTGCCCCCATGTTCTCCTCTCCTCCTCCTCCTCTCTGCTGCCATCACTGTGCATCACTGCACTTCTATTAAACACAACGTTTTTACCAAACGCTCACATTTTTTCGATCTCTCTCCTTTTCAATCATTTTCAACCTTGTGCTACTGCAGCCCAGTTATTATAGTTTTGCAATTTTCCTTAAGTTTTTGCTTTTATTTTGTCTTTCAGTTTAGTTTTAGTTTTAAGTGCACAAGTAATTTTTGTTCTTTGTTTGAGTAGTTGGCTAGTTTTAGTCTAGCTTTAATTCAGTTTTTCAGGTATTATGAGGTAAGCTTTGAATTATTGAAAATAAATTGAGAGAATGCCTGACATGAAATATGATTTACAAAATCAAAATGTTTATTAAAGGTCCCATATTGTGAAAAACCATTTTATTCTTGTACACCATGAACTATTACTCTCGGGGAGAAGTGAAAACCTGCAATTCTATTTCAGTGCAGTTTGCGATGTGTTTTCATCGTGATTTTTGAAAACGAATTTTTGTTTTATTTCAGTCACAAATTTTTCACTGGTTTCAGTCTTTAGTTATAATAATCCTGCTGCAGCATCTCCTGCCATTCAATTCACACTTGTACTTTGTTAGAAGTGTTACAGAAATGTAACTTTCATTTCATTTGAAATTGTACTTATCTATTAGGTGACTTGGAGATGCCATCATTTGGTGCTCAAACTTGAAATATATTCACCAAATTGCATAACTGCATTAAGAATGATTTATATTTCTTTCACTCTTATTTAAGCAAAACTCCCTTCCTTCCCGTCACCCTGAGCTTGACTAAAGCATCCTGTTGTTCAGCGGAGATTCCCTTATTGAGACCAGAAGCAGGAATGTCGCGAACAGCTGAGTGTTCTGTTCCTGGGAATTTCCTGTCACTTCCCTCTCAACCCTACCCTCCCAAAAACTTCCTGCTTCAGATGGGCCTCGTTCCACTCGCAAAATTTCCCTGAGCCCTTATCTCTTTTAAAACACACATACACACACACACACACCCAGCTGGCAGGAGGAACTGCGTCGCAGGCTCAATTGGCCGCCAGTTCCTTATTTAGTGAAAGAGTCGTCAGGTTATCAGCCAATTCCTGCGTGACATGCATTATATGAAAATAAAGGCAGCTGGTCTGAACTGAAATTCAGCCATCATGCTTTGATAGCGGCGCTCACACACAGACGAACTGACGACTTCACACTGGTAACACTGTCAGATGCTGTTCATTATATGCTTTGTACAGTCTGTCCTCACATTGTAATATTATCAAAAGGACTATGTAATGTATGTGCGTAATCATTCTAAACTTAGTGCCAGACCTAAGTGTAATTTTCCACTCCCTTCTGTACAAATACATCCACACATTAGTACTGTTAAATATGAGCGTTTTAATTTAACTGGAGTGTGCTGGACTGTTTGCTGTCATACATATACAACCTGCTCAACTGTACACATTCACAGCTTACATAAAAAATACATCTTTGTATACACAGCATTTACAATATCATACAACAGAGCTGTTGCAGGTACATCTGTGTGGATGGATGTTTTAGTGATGACATTTTACAGAGTCCACAGAATAACTGATCCTTTAATCATACAGCAACGTAAGATCCCGCCTCATAATAATGTGTCGTATCTTCACATCTCATCGTACGCTCGCTCTCCCGCAGCCTGGGCCGCCCTCATTGGTTTATACACGGGTCAGTCTCTGATTCGCCTCCGCAGCCGCCCGTCTGTCCTGTCACGCCCGCTCTGTGTCGTTCACGTCGCTGGGCTTCTGTGACGTCACTGCAAGAAGTAGTAGACGTGCCAAGCCACTTCTGTCGTCCTTCACCGTCATCATCACAGCCTCCTGCCTCTTCGTCTTCCCCTCTCACTTTTCCCGCTAATGCCCGTTCCACTGGATGTCGTCGTAAGCCACCTGCAGACACGCGAGAGAAAGATGAGTTTAGCAGGAAAAATATTTCAGTACGTTTTGCTGAAATCTTCCTGGATTTGTTGTCTATTCTCTGCATTTTCAGCACATACCTCTTCGTCCTCCTCTTCCTCGCTGTCATCTGGTTCGCTGTCGGGCAGCTCCCTCAGGCCAGGCTTGGTCAGTGAGAACAGTTCCTTCCTGATTTCGTAATTGTCACGACCGTAAGTGAGGTGAAAGGGGGTGTGGCCTCCGGAGGTCAGGAGGTTGGGGTCTGCTCCTTTTTTCAGCAGCAGCTGGACCAATGAAAGGTTTTGCTGGTCCACAGCCAGATGCAGCGCGCCTCGACCGCTACGCTGTTCCTACAGGACAGGAAGAGAACGTCATCAGATATTCATACAGAATATGACCATGAGCATCTCTGTGTGCAAGCGCCTGTACATATGGACGGTATGCCCAAATACAGACAGAATGTGTTCTGTACCTTTGCGTCGATGTCTGCTCCTAAATCCACCAGATTTTCCACCAGTGACAGGAAGCCATGAACCGAGGCCAAGTGAAGGCAGTTCTGACCTGCACAAAACAACCAGACCAGAACCAGAACGGTTATTTTAGATCACCGGTTTCTTTTGGCAAGTTAATGGCTTTAAATTGCACAAGTTTAGGATGATTCCAATGAATATTCACTTATAACTAGCCAACTATGCTGTACTTGGTTCTAAAACTGGAGCATTCCACTTTCCTAGAGTTGAACTACATGTACCATGTAATGGATGGGTTTTAGTCTGGACTTTAGTCTCCTAACCATAGTGCTCGGGGATAATGGGCAGCAAAATGACTATTTGTGCCCACCATTCTTACATTTAAATAGTAGTTAGGACTAGTTGCGGACTGGACAGTGTGCGGTCTGTTAACATTTGGCAGGGCTGGGCCGTCACACAAGGAAAGTTACCACATGCTAATATTGTTAAAACTTTGTAATTTGACCTGCCTACATTCAATGCTGACAACTTAAGCACTTATCTTAATGTTTTATCCAAAATATTCCAGCTCCGGTGTTTCAGTCTTACCGTGATAGTTGCATGTGGCCATCATGACGCCTAGATGCTCGGGCAGACAGTTCTGTGTGATGACACTGAAGCTGGGCAGGTTACCATGGCGACAGGCGATGTGAAGCGCTGTGTCACCGTTGCGGTCCACCAGCGTGGGATCGCATCCGGCTACCAGGAGGCGCTCACACACATCTGCCTGATTTGTTATTACTGCTAAGTGGAGAGGAGTCTAAGGTGGAATAAATCAAGAGAAGGCAGGTGAGTTATCCAGACAGCTGAACTTTTTAAGGTCTAATGATGATAACGTTTATCTGAAGCTAACCAAGTAATGGACCATAAACATTACATTGGGTGTCCATCTACAAGACAATTGTCGAATACTCTTCAGAGGGGCTTTTACATACCTGTCTCTGGTCATTTTGTGTGTCGAGGAAGTGTGTGTTCTTGGAAAGTTCTATCATTTGCTTTATGTAGTCCTTGGCCTCATGGATGATGGCCAGGTGGAGCAACCTATAGACACAGAAGGGGAAGATATTATTACACAAATACACACACACTTAACTACATCTAAAAGCCAGTGGTGAGACTACAAATGACTACAAACTGTTAGTAAGTAAGCCAATAGCGGAAAATAATGGAATTTAAAAACCACTGCTCTGTGGTATCTTTAATATTTATTCTATTCTATTTATATCCCTTTCTACCTTGTATGGACTGTAAAGCCCTTTGAGGCAAATCGTCATTGTGATGATATTGGGCTATATAAATAAAACTGAATGGAATTAAATCAAGCACAGTATGTTTTATTGCTTGCTTTGTAGTGTATATTTAAAGAATTGTTTTTTTTTTTGTTTTTTTTTTTTTAAAAAGGGATTCTGATCCTTTAAATTTAAATGGTATCGTCCACGTGTGCACGGAGTACAAACGGCCTCGGTTAAAATCGTTCGTCTTCGTGTTGCCAAGTTTTAACACCTGTAAAGCGGAGTGATACGCGCGCAGTTGTAAGTCCGCGCCTCTTGTCCAATCAAATTACTTGGTCGGAGCCAACTAACGTTAACTAAAAGTAGAATAAAAGCGACGTTTGAGGTCTCTCTCAGTGGCGAGCCCCGGGTTTAATGAGCAGCAGACGCACACTTAACAGCGGGGCTTCGCTAATGAGCTCCACGAACAAACGCTGCGGTAATTTCAGGTACTTTTTTTTTTTTCCTCTTTTTTTTTTTTCCTCTTCCTCCTTCTCGTTTCACGGGGGCGCGCGTCGGTCGGATTCCTTGGCGGCGCGCCCGGGACTTTCCCAGCCTGACCCGCGGCCATAGTAGATTCCCTCCTGATAATAGCCTTTTGTTTACGTCCAATACCGCCGCGTCTGACCACAGCTAAACCCATTATTAAACCGGACGCCACCTCTACGTATTGTTAACTCTGAAGCGGCGCAGCTCCTCGAGTCTCGATTCATAAAAGTTGAGCTCCGGTGTAAGTTTTAGGCCTCGGCCTGTACATTGTAATGACAGGCTAGAAGAAGACATTCCCCACAGGAAAGGGATCATGTTACCTCCACAAGAACCGAGCTAGGCCTACTCGGGCAAAACTGCAAAGCTAGCGCGCATAAATATACCCAACGCTATGTCCGTAGCCGTCATTCCTTATCTCACTTACGTGTCTCCGTCCTCTGTGATCTGTGTTGTCCATTTGTGCAGCTCTCCGGTTACATCGGGTTGTTTGGGCTCGCATTCCAGCTGGAGCCGACGGATCTCGGCGGCCACAGCCTGATACTCCTCCTCTTTCAGCGAGTCTAAACCGCTGTCGAGCCGCTCTTCTGTCGACACAGCTGGCTTGTCCTCTTTAGATTCCCGGTTATAATCCATTTGGTTGTATACGCTGGTCCGGTGCAGGTCCATAGCGGTCCTTGTTGCTGGGGACGACGTTTGGATGTGTTCTGTCGGAGTTGTGCAGCAGTCTGTAAATGCCCTCTGTGTGGCTGCAGCGGGGCGGAGCTTACAACTAGGTGGGGGATTTCCAGAAAACTGTCACTTAGAATAACACAGCATAGATTGCTGGCTCCAAACGGGGATTTCTATTGAGGCACACACACACATATATATATATACACATACACTGTCACCAGGAAAGCAAAGTAATTTTGTTGGCTTCATCTGCAATATATAATTATTAGTCTATATAAGCATTGCATGTGCATCTTTTCTCTAGTATGTGTCTCAAACTTGCAACCAGTAGTTAAGTTTAAAGCCACCGAAGGGCTTCTGTGTTGACAGGAACGAGCACTGACATCCTTTACTTGAGCAGAAGTACTAATAAACGTGCACTGCGAAAATACTCCAGTCCAAGTAAAAGTTCTGCGTAGGCGTTATCAGCAAACTGTAAAGTATTAAGAGTCAAAGGAGTCATTGTGCAGTGAAGTGGTCCCCGTCGGTGTTTTGGATTCATATTATATTGTCTCCTTTTAACTTCATACACTGGGGTGGTTTAACCTGCAGCAATGCGTCATGTTCTGTAGCATAGCTACGAGAACCACATATCTCGAAAAAGTCGACTTTCCACGAGCTTTGGGAAAACAGGCCCGTTTTCAGTTTTGTGACAATGTGTTTTACAGCTAATCCAAGAGGGGTTTTAAATAGTTGAAATGCTCAAAGTACAAGTGACTCAAATTTGTGCTTAAGTAGGCTGTTAAGTAGGCTGCAGTACTTGGGTAAAAGTAGTTTTTCCACTACCGGTTGTTCCACTGAGGGGTTTTTGTTTTGACATGTGAGTGAGGAAATAGTGCATGGCCAATCCTTAAACTGTACCTTTTAGTATAAGTTGTTGAATCACTTGAACAGAAGGAAGTGTTGCATTATAGTCCGTCAGCAATAGGGGTCTGCAGAATGCACAGGAGTTTCTCCTAAAAGTTTTCTTGCAACTGCAATGTGATATAATTTTGTTTATCACACTGTAACATGATAAACACAAGAACAAACCAACAGCGCTGCAGTGGAGTTTCCCTAAGACCCACAGGGCCACATGCTCAAGTTCATGTTCTTAAAGGCACATTTCACTTTGTTATGACACTGACAAATTTAAGTCTTGTTCTCAAAGTCGTTCTTAAGACATATCTTTAATTAATATCATGCACATTACTTACTTCTTGCTGTTTGTGATTATTAACACAGTAACTGAGGAGAGAAAAGTTGCCGGTGTCGTACCATGTGTTGCAATTTAAAAAAAAAAACAAACAAAAAAAAACCTTTTGGGATGTTGATACCAAAAGGTTTCGTGCAGACATAGAGATCACAGGTTGCAGCTACTATTACCTGCTCTAAACAGATTGGTATGTATTTCCAAGAGCAGACTTTACTACTGTGTTGTTACAGATCAGTGTGTCGAGTTCCACTCATTCTGACAAAGTGCCTCTAATAACCAAGAATCACACCCTTCATTCAGCGCCTTTGCAGATAAAATGGACGGACTCCAAGTTCTCCATGAGGCTGCGAGGCTTCACAAGGCCGTGATCTTTCCCTTTAAAAACAAACACCGAGCTGAACGTGATGTTCTGGAGGCCTGGGGGAAACTCCAGACTAGTTTCACCTCCCATTGTTCGGTCTGTGTGACCAGTTCAACTGGGAAGCTCATGCTTCTCTCTCAGCACATTTTTAATGTCACGTCTGCAACTGTTGAGCAACATATTAGGATTTCAGTCAGGAATATGTACACATACCTCTATGCAGACACAGTTTTCCTGCTTGTGCAGAACATTGTGCCTTTATTAATGAGACTAACTATG
This sequence comes from Coranthus polyacanthus, assembly GCA_037367275.1. Classification (NCBI taxonomy): domain Eukaryota; kingdom Metazoa; phylum Chordata; class Actinopteri; order Kurtiformes; family Apogonidae; genus Coranthus; species Coranthus polyacanthus. The sequence goes on along the minus strand of JAPQRN010000024.1, from coordinate 6,021 downwards.
TTACATGGCTTTAATTTAACCCATTACTCCCAGTTTACTGCAATAGTTGTAGTTTTAATGAAGCTTTATATTCCAGGGTGTGTATCAGTAAGGTGCTACATTGTAGAGAGAACAACAAACCACATTCACACCCCCACAGTTTTTATTATGTATCTAGACCGATGGCGATCAGCTTTAAATGCACAGTGAAAACAAGGCCTCTGTTTGAACCATAACAAGGCAGATGAATGGAGGAAAGGAATGCACACAGCAGGCTGGAAGAAAAGTAGCTCCATACAGCTCAGAGAACAGAAAACAAAGTAGTTACACGTATGCACACAGCTTTATATACAGTAGATTCAGATCATTATTCTGGAGTTGAATGAACCTCCATTGATCTGGTATTTTTAAACTCATGCACAGTACAAATGTTTCAAATTCCAGAGCCTTTCACGGTCTTCGTGTCCATTTTACAGATAAGTGGCATCTTGATCGGTCCTTTAAGTCGGGGAGAGTTTCAGTGTTCGAGCTGAGCAGGAAGCATCGGGCCGTTTTGTTTTGATTGAACACAACAGATATGATTGGAGTTAGTGGAACGAATCATTTTGACCAGAAATCAGTCAGATGGGGCAGGTGCAGCGCTGCTAACTGGAAGTCAGGGGCATAATTACAATACCATCTGACACGAAATTCTGAAACAAGTGATGACAAGAAAACAAAAATTACGAACGCAAAACATTTTATTAGAAAAAAACGCGGGAGCAAAAGCAAGGAATGACTCTGGACTTTTCGGTGGCGTCTCCCAGCTGAATGTTCTGGGATTTTTACTATGTCACCTGAGTCATCTGCACTTTAGATTAACCAACTAAGACTCAAGTGGAAACTCTGGGGAAAGGAAACGAAAATCAGTCTGATAAGTTCTGCCTGTACAAAGGGTCTCCGAATGAGGTCCTGTATGTCACTGAATAATAAAACATCTTGATTTAACTTTCTACAATATATTTCAGAACAGTTTTTTTTTTTATTTATTGGCTGTTTTTCAATTTGTATACGCTTTATGTATTTTATGGCCTGGCTTTATAAGTAATTTATTCATAAATTAAAGTTTAGTATTTATATTTTACTATTACTGTGGTCTGGAGCAAATAATCTGAACTGAGGTAGTAGTGGAAGAAGGATTCAGACCTTTTACTTTAGTAAAACTACTAATACCACACTACAAAATACTCCACTAGCTGTAACGGGTATGTGTCAAAACCTTACTTAAGTAAAAGTATATAAGTATTATGAGCAAAATGTATTTAAACTAGTCATTGTGCAGTAAAATGGTCCCTGTCAGTGTTTTACTTTTATATATATGATGTTTTTGGATTCATATTACACACAAATGAAGTGGAGTAAAAAGTACTAGATATTGATATAGATAGATATTTGGAAGTACAAAGTTGCATAAAATGTTAAAAGTGAAAGTACTCACATTCAGCTCGCTACTCTAACATTACGGAATAGCTGAGGAAGACGCTGATCACTTAAGACGAAGTAAAGCGAGTTGTGAAAGAACAGTGACAACAGAAAACTGACTGCATCCAGTTTTTTTTCAGTAACTCAGTAAATATTACACAAGCATTTGCTTTGTCACATGAGAATGCGAGTTATTCCTGTGCACATACTGTCACTGGGTGGTTCCATGGACACCTGCTGTTGTATAGTATCTGGATGCGTGTGTGGATCCCTGTGCATTCTGAACATGAACTAACATGTTTAATACAGAATGACTCATTATGCGTGAATCACTAATGAGCCACACACTTAGTACCTCAAGGTAAAGGGTCAAAGTAAATGGTGAGTCATCCCGACACATGCTGAACTGATGAGTGCGCATCGACTGCGAAAGCATGACGGAGACGAGAAACCCCCCTGAACTCTTTAAACGGCGTGGGGTTTCTCTGTTTTTTTTTTTTTTTTTACCTGTTTCTTTACCTGTTTCCTCTTTTCTTTTCCATTTCCTGCTTCCTTTACCGGACTGTGGACTCACTTCTGGTCCGGCAGGCTTTCCGCTGTATTTACTGTCACACGAGGTTAATGTTAGCTCAGAAACATGTGCAGTTACTGAATATACATTTGAAAAAGTTTTTTTTTTTCCCCAATACGAAAAAAAAAACTATTAAACGTACATTGCGTATCGGGCATCGCAGGCAGAAATGAGTATGTTAAAGCAAAATACACAGCAAAGTGTCTTTAAAACAGCAGCATGTCACGTGTAAAGGCAGTAAATATTTCTGTTTTTGAAGATTAGTGGTTCTGATTGTGCTTAAGTATAATTTTATGGCTTTATAATTGTTACTTGTACAGACATGTGAAATGTAACATGCAAATCTTTCCACCAGTTCTCTTTGCAATCACTATTACATGTTAGATCAATGTGCTGGGGAGGTTATACAAATAGCACACTCTGTAACATTCTGTGCATTTTGTGCTCATTTTGCAGCAGTGCTGTTATCTTGTTTTTTTAGGATTTTGCTGATTCTGCTTTAATGGGCCGTAGGGGGTGATACAGTCAGCAGTGCGGACTTCCCTTTTGTTGAAACTCTAGAGTTTTCAGTTGTTTTTCTTTTGTTGAGGTGGTTGATGAAGCGCAGATCGTGATAAATCCTGCAACAGCAGCACTTGTGACCTGAGCTCAAATCTACCTAAACCGTGTGCACCGCGGTACGATGGAAAACTGGTCCTGTTTGGAAACACTGAGCTTCTCACTGCCTGCGCAGACGCACACTTCGTGAAGAAGAATTAAAAGACTGCTTGGACCTTAAAGAGGAAGAATTAGTCAGCGGGATTATTCTCTGTAGACATAAACTCTGTCAGCAGGAGGCGTAAGAGGACCGCTGTTCTGTAAGACACATCGACCGATACGCTGTAAGAATTATGACCTTTGGTTACTTAAAAAAATACAGCAGCAAAGTGACACATAATATTACTGAGTGGATTTTGAATTGTAAAATATTAATTGAAATGTTAAACGTACTTGATGCAGCCTAAGTATTTAATGCAACCAAATTAATTTCACAGAAAAGTAGATTCAAACTTATTTCTCCGAAATGTAGTTAGGTTTAATAAATATTTAACAAAAATGTAGATTTTCTTATGTTTGCTCATGTAATTTTAGTACATTTTAATAATTTATCCACTCAATAAAAGTCTTGACAAGGTTTTTAATGTATGGAAACCATTTCTTTTACAGAACTATCTGCTTGTTAATCATTAAACGTTATTAACTTTATTCAAGAAGAGAAACAACAAAATCAGGTGGGAATTCAAAATGACTTAAATCATCCATTCATCCATTTTCTACAGCTTATCCGGGTCCATCTCGTGGAAATCGTTGACTTTAAACCTATTTAATTACTTTTTTTCTACTGAAATGGTTTCAAAATCAAATCGATAAATGCTTACGTCCAGTTCTTCTTAATATTTGTTAAAACTACCTTTAACCTAGTGTTGCATTGGTTTATTTATCAAGCATTACTTTAACTTAGTATCTTTGTAAATCTTTGTAGTCACATTCTATCACGAGACATGTCAGAGGTCAACCTTAGAGAGGACACACTACACACCCGCTTCGTCTGATTTTATCTGATTTATTTGATCCATATCAGCTTTAGGGCTTAAAACCTGTACATAACCAGCAGCTGATGAAAACCATGTCGACCGTCAGTTTGGGATTTTTATGGTATGTCTAAGTTCAGGGCTGGAGTTTGATGCTTAAATGAATCATGCAGTTGAGGTAGTGTCTCTTTAAGCCACTAGATGGCGCCAGATGAGACTTACGGAGGTGTGACACAAGAGCATGAACACTATTAACACACTATTAACCTGGGCCTACTAAACATTTGTGTGCTTTGAAATAGAGGTGGACCACTGCCCTCTGATAAAACATCATATAATCACACGATATTAATCATCACATGATAAAAGCAATTATTTCACTTTCATGAAATAAAATTATAACCTTCCCGGGAAACAATTCCTGCCAGGACTTTATAAAGATATGCAAAAAGAGCCACTTTGTTGTAAATAATGCTGCTTTTAACACTATACATAATGCTTTGTGTCTGTACAAAGAATATGGATGTGTAAAAAGAAGTTCTGCTTTAACAATGTATTTCTGTCAAAAGGATTCTGTATTTGTTTGTTATTGCCCTCTGTTAGTGATTGATTATTTTATTCCTTCACAAGTATTTTAGAGATAAAGTTGATGAATTAATTGTGCGCAGTGTTTAAAAAATAAAACATTATTAGGTGCACCCGGGATAGACTGGACTTCATCTGTTTTTTTTTTTCTATAACAATCCCTGTAGCTACTATTGAGTATGTTTACTCTGTTTGTATGTGTGAAAGTGAGATAAATCTGAGTCCTAAAATTACCACTGAATTTACTGGGTAAGAACTGGTGAAACACTCCAATAATCACCCTAACATTGTTCTGTTTCTACATATTTTTCTGTACTTTTTTCGATTGGGTTCATACACTCATGTTATCATGTAAAAGTGCACGTCTTCTCAGTCATTTAAGATGTAAACTCCATGTAAACAGACAGGCAGCTCAGCTGTATAATACTGCAGAACGTAAACGTTGGTGACTGAGAGGCACAGATCAATAGTCATTTTCAGCAGTCTGAAGGATTATCCACCTCACTGCCCACTGATGTGATGCAAACTAAAGATACACACACATAGTTAAGTCCTCCGGCCCTCAACCTCCTCAGAGTGGATCCATATTTTTACAGGAGATTGACTGAGAACATTTACCCTGTTTTTACTGACAAAGAGCCCTCCCTTACATCAGCTTCCTTTTCCCCGATAAAAATTAGTGCTCACATATTTTAACCGTTGCAGAGTTGATGTCACAGCCTATTTTTGCTGTTTGCCAAATTAGTCATATCAACAGGTGATTTTAAACTTAGTAAGCTCTTGCTGTGGCAATAAAAAAAAATCAAGAACTCTACTGAGAAACAGCCAAACTTTGAACACTTTACTATTTTCTATATTTTAAAAAAAATATGAGTATAACTTCCATCACATTGATTCGACTCTGTCTCCAGGTATGGGATCATTCTTAAGTCTTGGAAATACAGCTGATCTGCATTTAAAGGCAGTAACTGGTTAAAAATCCACAAACCCACTGTCCAGATACAGAATTGAATTGTTTGCGTTGTTATAAAAACAGTGCATCAGTGTGTCGTTGGGCATTTGAGAAGGATGGAGATGGGGATGTGTGGTTAAAACCATATAACAAAATGCGGAATTTGTTAAATAAAGAGACAAAAACTCTCGGTCGCGTCACACCTTGGCGTGTCTCGGTCAGTGGGGTCAATAACGGTTGAAGCTGGGTCAAGATTTCCTCTGTGGGACAACAGCAACTGACAATTACAGTGACACATAACCTATAGACCCAGCGAGCCTGGTGCTTAATTAGTTTTTAGTGTGGGACTCTCCTGCTCTCATTCTCATTTCGATTCCCCGGGCGGCCCTCATCAAGCCAGCATCCCGACCCTAAAGCTCGTTCTCACGCTCATTCATCTTGATTGATTTCCAGGGAGCCACGCCACGCCGGCTGGCTTCAGCCCCACTGGCCGAGCTATAGAGCGCCTGGCTCGCACCGAGGGGCCGGCCTAGCCCGGGGGAGAGGATGGATGGACGGATGAATCTCCCTCCGATCTCTTATCAGCCAGAGCAGCTTCTAGTGGGGGGGGTGGACGGGTGTGAATAGATGACACTCACACACAGAGATCACCATCTCCCTCTCTTTTACTGCACTGCTCTTCTAATTTGGATGCAGTCACACGCATTAAAACAGTATTCCCACCAACAAAGACAATGATGATCAGACACTTCAGCAGAGTGTTAGATATGATCTGTATCTATAGCTCCCATGGGTGCTGTTACCCCCCAAGTGCGACATAAACTACGCGCAGGCTTTTCAGTATAGTCAAGATTTTCATCTCGAAAATATGTACAATAGTTTGCGTTTTCACCAGAGAAGAC
>JAPQRN010000023.1:0-10085 GCA_037367275.1 Coranthus polyacanthus | reverse complement strand
CACATTCACAGCAATGTTAGAGAAAGAAAATAAAGTATCATAGGAAAGTGTCCTCGCATGCATTGAGGAGACAGACTTTTGGGCTTTTTATCAATCATTTTATCAATTCATTTTAATTGTAATTGGTTTGGTATGTAACTGTTGATTCTTATGTGTGGTCTCCAGTATTTCCACATAAGAATATCAATGAAAAGTCTTAAAGGGCTCACGTTTTATTAAGTATTTAGCTTTTTTTAAGTATAAAGCCATAAAATGTCAACAAAATTAAATTAATTTTGGGATTAAAAGGTTCAACTAACTGAAGACAATGAGACTACAAAGATCATGTTTGAAATATGAAATGTCTCCCATTGTCTGTGACTCCTTTTTCTCCAGTATTTTGCCTGGCTGATGTTGGAGCTGAAGAGGCAACGTACAGTGAGTTCATCAGAGCTTATTTGTTGAAAACAGCTGCCAGCTGTGGCCAAAAACTATGAGCTGTAAGAATGAACCAGTACAGTGAAATTTCTGGCAGGACAGCCTAGCAGTGTGTTGGAACTTGTCATAAGAGGAACTGCAAACTTGGCTGATAATGTATTTTTTTCTGTGGTTTGGTCAAAAGGAGCGACATCTTTCAAAATTACACATTGTCATTTGATCCACTTTTGACAAGCTAGCTAAAGCCTATTATTTGTTGCACTACAGTCACATGAAAAATCAAAAAGTCAGAAAATGCACCAATAGAGTGGCTAGAGAGTTAGACGGGATTGTCATAAGTTGGTGGAGACTCAACCAGAGCTAAATCGTTCTTACAAACCTGAGTGTGTGCTGAATACGATGAGGTGATAGCATGTCATGTGTTAACGATACATCCTTTATACACCTTTTGAATAATAAGAGTCCCAACATAATCAAAGGTAGAAAAAGAAATAACATACATTAAAAAGTATTCCAACAGGAGTAAAAACACTACTGTCTACTTTAATGTCCCCCTGATATTCCTTGGACTTCATAGGGTGTCATGCAGTGCTTAGGTCCAGGTCCATGTGATCAGCTTGTGGTATTAGATTACAGAGGGTTCGCTTTAGGTTGAAGGTTAGGAATGGTTTTGCTGTGTTTTTAAATTGGCTGTGGGCGACACTGCAGTTTCTCTGTCAAAGAAGAAGACGACTTCTGTGTGAGAAAAAAAAAAAAAAAAACCTCAGCAGGTTTTTGAAAACTCTCCTTGTCTATGAATGACCTCACCTACTTGTTTCTCAAAAGCATGCGTTACAATAAACAGAACAATATTCATTATCTAAATATTGATATAAAAACGGAACAATATAAACCTTTTTTCCTCAAATAGTGTCCGGGGCCTTTATTTTTATTATTTATCTGCAGGAGGCACCAGAGCCATTTGAAGGAGGCTTGTATTAGAGTCAGGCCTTTATTTATAATTTCCTCTGTTTAATAAGCAGAAATGATTTGAAGCGCTCCCATTTGCAATGTTAAAAGCATGCCAGTGTGCTTTTGACACATTTGTCGCGCTGTAAGATTCTACAAATGACACTTTAGCTGAAAAAGTAAGACACACACAATACAATAACAATAACACTTCAGGTGATGATCTAGAACAACAAAGTGTTGAAAATAGCCGGAATATATTGTTGAATGTATTAAATTAAACTTATAGAAGTGAACATTGTGCTTAACTGGCCACACATTGCATGACAGGCACCAGGAGTTTATCCATATTATTTTTTTACCGGTCTGTATTAGAGACCCGGCTTTTAATTGACTCCTGGTTTTTATTTGAGTGAATTTGAATTTTGCCGTTTCCATAAACATTTTCAATATAAAACCTCAAAATGTGCATTAAATATGTCGATGGAAATGCACCTAATGAGATGTTTTGAATCCATGTGTCTATGGTAGTTTATCTGTTTTCATTACAGAGAGGTACCGATGATGATCGATCAATATACATAATTGATGAACTTACTCTTGCTGTGCCAGATGCTCCTCTCATGTTTGTATGAACAATTTTGAAGGAATTGGCAACAATCCGGAAAATTAAAAAACAACAACAACATGTCTGTGATTAAATGTGCTCCACAAATAAAATTTAATTGACTATTGCATTGGCAGTGCACATTGGAATTAAACTAAAGTGCAGGGTTGTGTAATTTAAACTAACAGGGATTCCTGGGTTTGCCAGAACTCTTACTTTAAACTTATTTTGTGACAGATGTGTCAAAATGGCATTTCCAATTAATGCGCTAGTCCTCAGATAGGAGCGAAGTGAAGAATGTATACTTTTCATCCACAATAAATCAGGATTTGTGCTTTTAAAAGCAAAAGCTGTAATGTTGCTTCTGGCTTTAATCGGAGCTAAATTAACACTAAATGTGAAAATAAACCCTGTAAAAATAGAAAAATACACCCTTAAACAATAAGTTATTTTCATAAATCCCCTATGCACTTTAATGCCTTCGGTCGTAAATCATGCACGATCTTATGGCCAAAGAATTGCAAAGTCATTTTTTTCCTAAGTTACGCATTAGCTTCATAATGAAAAAAAGGATTAGTTTCAGGGTTAGTGTTGGATGAAAAAAAAAATGTATCGTCTGGTTTCCAACAGATATACGATAGTGCACACTGGGATTTTTCTATCCACTTAAGCGAAAGCTTTTCAACAAGCAGAGTTATCAGTAATAGTCCACATATCATACTCATACACTTTTGGATTGTGAATACGGCAGGAGAGGGTCATTTAAAGGGAGCATTAATCAAATGACGACTGACTCGGGCCTGATGACCATTTCCAAATACCTCATTAAGATTCCTGAGACTTCAGGACATTTGGACTTGTTCACATATGTTTTAGGAATTAGCCTCCACATGCCACTTGTAACATTCGCTTTCCCTTCAGGTCTTAAAGCTGATTGTCTCTAAATGAGCAAAAAAGGCAGAACAGGCCGCGAGTGTTAATATAGTAGCCCTGTGCAAAAGCAAACAACACCTTCAGGCTTCAGACTCAATAAGCCAAGTCTGGGATATTTTTTGACACTTCCATAACTGAGTCAGAAGAGAAAGCGCCTCGGGCTGTAGAAGTATGGGCAAAGATATTTCCCTACCAAATGAACGTCCATTAGTCAGGTCATCTTTGGATCCTGCTCAGAAAAAATACTTAAGTTGGTTCGCAGTGCGTCGGCCTCTCACTCTTCGCCATGTGCCGAGAGAGTCTTGCCTTGCTCTGCTCTCACTCAAATGAAAAGTACCATTGTTGGGAATTAATGTTCAAAAAAGACAGGGAGTTGGAAAAAAAAAAAGTATATACAGAAAAAAAAAGGAGGAGGAGGAGGAGGGAGTAGATCTTGATTTTTACAAACTCCAGGCCTCCAGAGCTAAAAGTTTGGGAGAAATACCCTTGATAGTTCATTTTATGAGGGGTTTGAAGTCCTCGTCTTGTAATAATATATAATGCCTGCCTGGGTCATCTGCAGTGAAGCGGCGGCCGTGACCTGGGGCAATTACAGACAGGCATCAGCGAAGCCTCCCCTTTAAGTCCCGTCGAGTCTGAATTCTCCTGACAGTGCATATTACTCTGCTGTCAGGGCATAGCCGCTACACGGCTTCCTCTGGGCCAAAAGCCTGCAACTTGCTAATGTTTGGCTCTCTCTGAAACTGCGGAACATTATAAATCTAATAGAGAGAAACACCTCAGCTTAAATAAAAAATGGGGTATACAGTATGTCACAAACTACCCTCCCAGTACTTGACTTTTTTCGAGTCAGGGCTAGAATTCCAGGGAGATGGAGATGGAAGGGGTGGCGGGGTCTGCTGGAAATCTGACAAACATATCGGGTTGTTTTCGCTCGCAGGCATGTTTCTCGTTTGCATTGCAATTTGTTAATTCAGCTAACACTCTCATAAAGTATGGCTCTTTCACTGTGTAGGTGTTTGCCAAGTCGAAGGAGGGTATTTGGATTGGAACGCTGAACTAAGTGCTGGTTTGGTCTTTTTTTTTTTCTTTCTTGCCATTACATGTACTTATATTCACTTTTAGCCTGTGATAAAGGTTAAAAGGGCTCTTCTGAAAACCCTCGCCCTGCTGTCAGTATCTGTGTGGCCAGCTTGTAGAGTTCACACCATCCCTGTCCAGCCACCCAGCAAGCATGACAGAAGACACAGCCGACTCACTCTGACAGTAAACGTATGATCCCTGTTTTCAATCCTAATCCTTGCAGATTTATTGGTACCTTCCCCTGTGTTCATCCTGTTTTTTTTACTCCCCATTCTCCTGTTCACCATTTGCACAGGAACTTATAAAGGTTTTACAGGGTTCAGCAACCGTTTATTAGCTCCAGCTGCCCGACTCCATATAGTTTTATGGGATAGTAAGGATCTTCATCCTCGGCAGCGAATGGTGCGCTGTCGGGATTGGTTATGTAACAAATAATGCCTGTTATAATCCTTTTTTTCTGAGCCAAAATCCAATAGACGGAGATTAAATTCAAATGAGACAACCTGTTATTTAGACGAACAATGCAGCAGTTGTAAGTGTACAATTTGTAAAAGAAATCCAATTTACAAAAAATAACACAAACATAGTTCTCCAGATGAGTATCTGTGAATTATGTGGAGTCTGATTTATTCTGCATTGTGTGATTAATGTCCAGTTTCAATGCTGAGTGAAACTACAGGAAACACCCTGTGGCGCAAAGGAAAGTCAGGGTGCGGAGGTCAGGTTGGTAGCGTTATAACATAAAACATCCAGTACAATGGCGTCTACGCACAGATGTCACAGAAAGTGATAATATAATCATGAACAACGACACAAAACAAAATAAAGAAGTAAAAATATAATAAAAGCAGCAAAAAAAGTTGCAATTAAAAATATTCTGAATTGAACTGATTTCATTGATCTAAAGGATAAGTCAGATCTGTCTAAAAATACGAGACAGATTCACATATTAACAGTGGAACACAGTTTACTTCATTACTATTCCTCATTCAGCTCTCCCTAATATGCTTTTGATGCAGGATAACAAGCCATCAAGACAAATCAAGTGAACAAGTATTACATTGCATTCCTTTTTGTTACCAAACACTGAGGAAAGGGAGTCATCTCTGTACTTAAAGGATCAATGTGTGATATTCAGTGACATCTAGTGGTGAAGTTTGCAACCAGTTTTCCTACCACTCTCCCTCCCCTTCGGTGGCCACAAAAAAAGCCAGTGTTTGTTTTGTCCACTGTGGCCCTTTTAGTTAGTGGGATATTAACCCTGGTCGACACTCAAACATAGTAGTTAGCTTAGCTGGATGGAAAAAAGGAGAAGAGGAAGTCTGTCCAGAACTACTGTGAAATGTCCTCCTAAATGCCCATAAATGTTACACATTGGACCTTTAAATGACAGTAACTTTGGAAGATATGAACTTATGTTTATATTTGTTAATATATATTTGTTAATATGTATGTATATATATATATATATATGGTTTATATATGTATATATATATATATATATATACATATATACATATATATATATACACACATATGTATATATATATATGTATGCTTATATTTTGTGAACTCATGCTGCCTTAGAAGCCTTATAATAACTTAACAGATATTCAGATAATAACTTAACAAACTAAATATTGAACTTTTTTGTTTTCAGGCACTGAAAGCACTTTTTCAGTTTAGGGAAAAATTCCAGGGTTTGGTTTAATACAGAAAATGTCTGCAAAGATGTAATTTAAAAAATGATTCACAATTTATTGATTCATATTTTAACCAAATCACTATCTTTTCCTAACCCTAACCACAGACCTTGTATTGCCTAAACCAAAAAACTAAAAAGGTGTAGTGTTATTGTGGATCTTTTAAACATCATTATAACAGGAGGATGATTACTGCAAACAGCCTGTTTCATTGTTCACATCTGACTATGCACTTGACTGGTTTAAATACTGTGAACATATCCTTTAATATGCATAAGTTATATTTGACTTTAAAACGTCAACTGCCAGCCCATTACACTGGTAGAGATTGTAGTGTTTCTTCAATGTTCCTCAAATCTCTGCAGCAATGTTTCCAAAAACAATGTACTGGTTAGTCAGTATAATCCACAGACTTTGCTGTCAGCACTTGTCATAGCGACTATTTCTTTGGTAGAAAGTAGTTCCAGAGAAAACAGTTCACAGTGAGGTCTGTGGATTATCCAGGAACACAGGGTTCTGTTCATCTTTTAACTGACTTTTTAATGCTTTTTTGAGTCCCTTACACACAATATTCATTCATTTATTCTGTATTGAGGTTTAAGAAGAAAACCTCAGCAGATGAAACTGCCTGAGCGATCGTCACTGCCAGAATCAAACAGTAAAAAGACATGTCTTTTTGCTTTCAGCTAAACTGATGGTTTAAAGGTCCAGTGTGTAAAATGTAGGGGGATTTAGAAGGATATAATATTCATAACTATGTTTTCATTAGCGTATAATCACACAAAAATAAGAACTGTGTTTTTGTTACCTTCGAGCAGGTCGCCTTTCACGGAAACCGTCATGCTGCGCCGCAATGTTTCTACAGTAGCTCAGAATGGACTTCCTCTTCTCCCGTTTTCTGCTTCATAGCAGGTGGTATCCAGCGTTAAGGTGCATTACCATCACCTACTATGTTTGAGTCTGGACCAGAGTTATTATCCCCTTAACTAAAAAGCCCAAAATGGACAAAACAAACATTGGCTGCAATGAGGGCTGTCTTACACGCCTATCAATCAAAGCCTCCTATTCGCCCTAAAATCTCATTAATGGAGCAGTAATTTAAAAGATGGACCACCAGATCACTTATTAGAGGTTCCAAATAAAATAAAAAGAACGAGTCAAAAAAATTATTGACTTAGTGTTTTTAGAGAGAAGTTCAGTGTAAATCTAGGACCTTTTGAAGTCACCGCCTAGTGGCCGCCAATGGTATTACACGTTAAGACACTTCTGCATTGGCTTCACTTTCAAGCCGCCGTCCTTGCCCCTTGGTGTAGCATCACTATTTTGTTGTACATAAACGTAATGTTTTTAAGCAGACATACCAGACTGGCACAAGAGGACTTGGCCCGATGCAAGCTGAGATAAATTTTTAAAAAAAAGAGAGAAAGAAAAGACAACCGACAACAACTAAAAACCAAACGAATTATGCTAGATGATGACTGCTGGAATGTCATGCATTTTGGAAAGGGTTTGGAACACTGGTTTTTGAAACTGCACAGGGGCTTCAGTTTGCTTCAGTGTTTGTTGGAAACTCTTAACAGTGTCCAGTTTTCAAAATGTTTTCAATGTTGGAGTAGTGCTGGACGTGACGAGCTCGGATGAGAAGGGATCCAGTAACAGTCACGGCCAATTAATGCAGTGATTGGCTAGATGTAGACAAGTGTGAGAGAGAAGGCACGTTTGTGGCCTGTGCAACAGGTATAAAGATTTTTTGCCTGCAGACACAGCACAGTTGAACCCTTATGAGCCACGAATTGAGGAGTACAAAAATATATTGTAAAAAATTAGAAGCTGCGGAAAAATGTTCAAAACATGCAGCTGTGATTATGACGCAGCTACGGGTGATGACAGACATTGTCTGAACTTTTCTTCTGGGGTTGTGTTTACAAGATATTTTGAATACCTAACAATTACTTGAAGCAAGCCGCAGAAAGACTAAACAGTTCAGCTGCAAACAGTGGTCGTAGCGGTGGTCAGCGGTGGTCTCCTGCAGCTGATTTATCTCTCAACCAGAGTTCAGATGCATTTGTTTAATCAGCAGAAATATTAGCAAGACAAAAGGGTTTTATGAGAGTGTTTGCAGATTCCCCATGTTCATGATTATGTGTTTCAGTTTTTCGGTTATCGGTTTGTCCTGGTCCTTGTACTGTGATGATTGTATATTTATGTGTGTACTTCTCTCTAATCTGGCGGTGGATTACATCACACCCCTGTGGTTTTCCAATTACCCCAGTGACAGGCCAGGCAGTGGTAATGACCTGTGAGAGCTTGGTTCTGCTTTTTGGCTCCGTCGGCCCTCCGTAAACCAGTTTGACTTTGGGTGTCTGTCAGAGCCGGCCTGTATTTACACATAACTCAAACAAGTGGGGGTCTGCTCCCCGTGTGAGGTATTCTGGCTCTCGCTGACAAGACCAAGGTTGCCTATTCGCCGTGCGCTGAGCCCTCGCTTGAGCCCTCGCTGAGCCTAGACATGCTAATACCAAGAGGCTACGCTGATGGAAAGGGATAATAAAGCAATTTCTTTGTCAACAGCCAGACACGGATGAATGTTGAGCTGTTGCATTTGGAAAGGAATGCAGATTTGTTAAGAGCTATCCTTCTTTCTCCTCAGGCCTCATCAGTGCTAACGCCCCAACTCCGGTGCCCTAGAAAATAATTCAGATGAAGTGGTCCCATTTTGAGCCTATCCATCCCCTCCCATCCCCGTCCTACTGATTTGTAGGTAAATCATGGCTGTCAGTATAGTAGCAACCCTGATTAAAGTTCAGGGGTTTAATAGATCATTTTAAATAACCCCCAAATTACTCCCCTCTCCCCAGCCAATCCACCTGGACCCCTGCCCTGGGTGCATGGCAGTTTTCAGCCGTCGTGGGGCGAGCCAAGTCCAGCCTCGTGGTTCCTGCCTATTCCCCCAGGATGGTGCGCTGCAGGCCTAGACCAACATTCTCAGCTGTGTTCAATCTGCTCTGAGACAAGCTGGCTATGAGAAAATGCAAAGGGAAAAGGCACTTGTGCGCACACACACCCACACAACACACACACAGGAGGAGAGACATGGAAAATCCTGGACAGTTAGCGCGCTTTGTTCACTTGGTTCAGCTGGAATGTGTCCAGAAACACCCTAACACACACACACACACACACACACGCATAGACACGCACACACATCTCCGACACCACCACCTCCGAGCTCCCCGGGCGACTGGAGTCCGTTCCAATTAATCGTGTTTAACCATTCTAATCACACTTTAGCACATTAATCCTATTTTCAATCCAAAACACATCTGAGACGACCGGCATGTGGCCCGTTGATTTTTTTTTTTTCTTTTTTATTGCCACCGCAATTCAGATGAAACCCAGAGCCTGCTACAGGCCCCTGCTTCAGCCTGCACTCTCTCTGAACTTGGACTTTCAGTCTTTTTTTTTTTTTCCCCTCCTCAACTCATAGGTAGAATTTATAGCATGATGCTGATGCCTTCACTCAAAATATGTCCCTGCTGAATTTAACAATTACCCTGGGTGAGGTAATAAGTAAAAGGCTCGGTATGAGGAAGTGTAGTTTTTTTCCCTCGTTTGCTTGATTATGTTGTATTATTGTGTATCGTGTGGACACAGTATCTTATCAGTTTGACATCCTAAGTCACCAAGACAGCCAGATAATTTGAGCCCAATCCATCTGCTATTGGAGTACCCCTGGAGGCAGGTCATGATACTGTATCTACGCTCTCATTTAATGCTCTTGGAATACATCTGAGCTGTATAATTTTACTATGGATCATCTGGAGGCTAACAGTTATCAAGAAGAAGGAGGTTGTTGTTCTGTGGAATTAAGTCTTTGGGGTCCTGAAAGAAAAAAAAAAACACAGGGGGTTTTCTGCCCGTTTTTTTGTGTGTTTGGAGGCTTTCACATTGGCAGCAGTGGAGGTGTTTAGCGCCCCCAAGGTTCCTCCTGGAAAAGCGTAGAAAAATCACAGATCTAACCTCTCCTGGAGCTCTTAAAACCTTACAACCAGGGGTCCTGTAAAAGGTGCTGGTGCATTGATAATTGAGCCCCGCAAAGCAAACAAAGCGTCAGAAATGGCGTTTTAATGGGCACTTTTCGGGGGCTTGCAGCAGCACCGGGAGAATGCAAGAGACATTAAGCTAATTGAGTTTTAGAGTCGATGTAAAACTGGCAAAGAGTGATATTCAAAATTATGAATATAAACAAAAGGGCTACTCATAGGAAAACAAATGGCTTGGAAGCTAAGTAAACTGAGTGACATCACTGAGTCCCAGCTCAGCATGTGGGTAAAATGATGTAATGGGAGCTGGAGCAGCTCGCCTGCCATTGACTTTTGTAACCCCACCCACCC
>JAPQRN010000022.1:24587419-24597955 GCA_037367275.1 Coranthus polyacanthus | reverse complement strand
CAACCACCAGCCACAATGTCCAACCACTTACTGGTCAAATCTTAAAGAAACAAAAACAAATTCAATCAACACCTGTGGGTATACAATGTTACAACCACATTATTAGTGGTCCCTGCCAGACCCTATACACTGTTTCTGATCAAGAAAAAATACATATCTACATTTTTAGATAGTTTCTGTCTTGCTACGTCTTCTACGTTGTTTTCGTCTTGCTGCGTCTTATATGTACCTCCCATCTCATTATGTCTTTCACAAGTAATTTAAAACCATAAATAACCATCTGGCTTCTTCTCCAAAAACCATCTGTTAAACAAAAAAAATAAATGAAATAACAATGACATTTATTATGATTTGTTGTTTTTTGGCTATATTGCCCAGCCCTATTTTCTAGACCTAGAAGTGTTTTACAGATTTTATCTTTTTTTAATACATCATGCGATTGTGAAAGTAGATTTTAAAACAGTTACAAACTCAAAGCCCCTCAATGTGGATAGAATACAGGTAAGTGTGAACATATGCAGTTTAACTGAAAACCAATTCAATTCATTTCACTGAGGAAAGGAAGCAATTCCAACACTGTGCCTCTGAATGAGGTCAGCTTTTACCTTTTTGTCTGTCGAGGTTTCTTTGAAACTGAATGCTGTCTTCTAGAATTTCAAACATCTTCACCGTCCCATCTTCACAGCCGACCTGACGGAGAATAAGTCAATCCAAAGTTCATCCAAAACATGTCAAAAATATTTCTAGCAGACAAGACACACCACTGGGCCTGTCACAAATATTGCATAATTGCTTTATTTGAGTTAACCACATTTATTCTGCATAATGGTGATAATCGTCTCCAATCATCTGCCTAAAATTCCCCTGAACGTTCCCAGGGTGAACTCAGAGCTTGGAAAAACTGACTTTTCTCTTTATGACCATGGGCCACGCAAACCGTCATTTCACCAGAAACACAGTTTAAATATCTTTAAACTGTTATGATACAACCGTGTTGGATAAATTCCAATAAATAAATAAATAAAAACAGCTGGATGTTGTTATTTTTCATCACTACTTATACATAATTTACTACTGTTTGAGATATTATTACCTGCCACTGTCAGGATTTTCGTTGTATATTTACGTTATTTATGTCAAATTTATGTTAAAAGCCTAAAAGGCAAAACAGACACACAATTTTTTATTTATGTGTTCCAGTGTTGTTCTTCTTCATTAAGTATAGACATAAATACATTCTAGGCTGAGACTACACTAGGGCACAAAATGAACAGAAAAAGACAACTCATTAATTGCAATTATTTGTATGACAATTAATAGTCAACTTAAATTCAGCCCTTCACGCCACTTCATAGTAAACGGGTCTTCACTGACCGCTGACAGTGTTCCCTGGTTGTTGCAGCTGATTGTCCAGACTGGTCCCCCGTAGGCGTCCACGGTGTACTTGGGCCTCAAGTTCTCCAGGTCGTACTCTGTAATCTTTCCGTTCAGACCAGCGCTGAAGAGACGCTGGCCCACCCAGCACAGAGCCTCCACGGCCCTACCATCCTGTCCTGGGATCACCTGTACATCCGAACACATGTGGAGGTTACAGCTGCACAGCGTAGGACACTTTTCTACTTCTAATGTTGTATCATCAGATGCATACAGTGGCTTAAGCCACTTTTTACAGAGTTCCCACACATTTTCACAGACAAAATTTAGAACTTTTCCATGACTTTTCAAGGACCAATAATATAAACTCCATGGTCATTCGCAGGTGTATACTTTCATTCATTACTGTAAGAAGATTAAACTGTAACCTTTACATTCTCTTACTGCCGCATATTTTGAAATTCACTCCAGTCACTTTGTTTTACAGAAATAACTTTACAGGCAACAAGGAGAACACAGAGTTTCTGCAGGTTTCAACTAGGTCAATTTAAGACTTTTCGAGACCTTTGTGAACTCAATCCATCTATTGTGATTTCGGCTTTCATAACAAGACAAAATGACACACAAAGACGACAACATTGTAAAACGTGACACAAAAGAAGCAAACTAGAAAAAGATGGAGTTGAAGTTCTTATTCAACAAGATGAAAACATGGAAACATTTTGAGCTTTGAGTAAACTAAATAAACCCCACAGAAAGAGAAAAACACGTATATCACCATGATTGCGATATAAAACTATATGGTAATAAATATTGTTTTATCGCCTAGCCATACTTTCTCTGGTCTTGACTTTCTTAGACAACAAAATTAAATTATATGGTTTTTCCAAAACTATAGATATTTTTACTTAATTTCAGGACTTTTTCAAGGCTGGAAAATGATATTTTAAAATACAGTGACGCTAGTTTTCGAGGTTTTTCACGACTGTGGAACCCCTGTTTTCAATACGGCACATGGCACCCCGTTAACAATGTTATTTCTTTTCATTTTTCTCCCAGCAGTAGAGTGTCAGACCAGGGAGGACAACTGTCATGTTGTTACCTTTTCTTGGAAGTAGTTGTCTGCGAAGTTGAAGACCTCCAGCGCTCCGTCAGCCCGGGCCAGAGCCAGTCGTTCACTGAGGCTGTTGAACGCCATGGCTCGGATGGCACTGGGCATGTAGTCGAAGAACCGAACCCGGTGCACTTTAAACTCGCCCATTTTCGCTACGAAAGGAAATACAAGCTTGCGGGTTAGCTAGCTAAGATGAAAAAAACAACATGTAGACCTGCTGTGTGTTAGCAAGTCCTGAGAGCTCACTGGTTATAAACACCGCTGAATGAGCAGCGGAACACAAACTGTTTCTTTAAACATCCGTTTCAGCGCCGCGGCACTCACAGCCGCTATAGATTCACGTGTACCTGTTTTAATTCTCGGCCACACAACTTTTTTTTTTACAATTAACTCCACGACTCCACACGCCAGAAATTATCAGTAGCCACGTTGAGGACCTCTGACCCGGAAATGAATGACGCAAACACGCTAGATTAAACGGAAATACGTCACCTCGTTGCCAGTGCGTTCAGCCGGCGGGAAACTTTAGCAAAATATGAACGAATGCACCGTGTTTGGTTATTGCTTTACGAGCAAGATTTGCGTGTTGTGATTACTTTATTGTAAAGTTCAATTATTTCGTCCTGTTCTGTTTTCGGCAAGTTGTGTAAAGCTGTCGGAGACAACGATGGTTCAAATAGTCGTAAGGTAAGAAATGCGAATGAATTGTTGTTAACGCTAATTATATTTGCCTGCAAATTTTGTATAATTTATCGTCAGGGTTTAGCGTTGGTTATTAGTTTACTTCAGCTAGTTAGGTTTTGAGTTAGTGCGTGTTTAAGCTAACCTAGTTATAACGTGAACGAAGGCTGTGTTTTGACAAAAGAAGTTTTTGGAACATTATGTAAAAAAAAACATTTCAGATACTAAGTGGACTTTGATTTATGCCAAAGTAAAATGCAGCTTTTAAGCTAACATAACATAAATAAATGGCAGTAATGGTGGGAGAAGTGTTGAAATGTTTTCTTCAGTAAGTTTTCTTCTTCAGTTCTGTGAGAACCACGTATCTCTAAAAAGTCAACTTTTCATGAGCTCAGAAAAACAGTTTTCAGCTTTCTGACAATGCATTTTCCAGCTAATCCAAGAGAGTTTAATTTAGGAAGGAGGCCCAAAAGTAGTGTCAGTTAGATAGTGATGGCCCTCTGGATTTCACTGATCTATTTTTAGTTATTATCAACCAGTGAGTCGTGATATGATGTGATATGATAGGACTTGAACACAGCAGTGTGACGATATACTTCTGACAACAGCATTTGAACTTCACACCCTGAGCATGACATCAAAGGAAAATGGCAGTCTTGTGAATGTGGTTCATTGTGTAGGAAGAAGTATTTTGCTCATTCTTTGACTTGACGTTGTGTGTTTGCCCATGCAGAAGCAGTGTGGATGGCAGTAGTCCTCCAGAGTGGCTGCTCGTGGAGCTGCAGGGAGAGATGGTGTCCAGGCACAACTCTGGTCTAGCAGGAGATGTGATGGGAGACCTGCTGTACACCAAAGAGGTGAGCTGCACACTCAAACACAACAGAGTTTTAAACATCATGCTTTAATACAATGGAGGGTGCGTAAATGACACTTTACATTTGTTTCTCACATTCATTGTAAAACCTATTGGGGTAAGGCCACAGCTGTTCCTCTCCCTGTCAGCCCTTATACTCAGCAGTAGGCCATGTATGATGGTCACATTGAAGGTCATGTGATGTCAAGTAAGGTAAATTAACTCAAAAGACGTCATGCTACAAACTTTTTTTTTTCAACTAACCTACAAAGGAAGTCTGTCTGACAGAACATGGTTTACTTTGATTGCAGGATACTTAGTTATATAGAGTTCACTTTGTATTCACAGCAAACTACCAATCACAATAATTTCTGATCAGGCCTGCCGTGGTTAATTGATAAACTGATCAGAAATGTAGGGAATAGGTGAAAAGTAAAAAAATATCAAAAAGAAATACTCATGTAACAAATTATTTGTACTTCATTACTTCTCAGCTTTTTTATTATTATTATTTTATTTTCTATTCAGATGATCAGCCCAGTCATTCTATGATGATTAATTCAAGTCATCTGGTTAAAATTCCTGCAGTTTTAAATCTCACAATATATATTGAAAAATATATTGCAATGTCAGTTTTTCCAAAATGGTGCTGCCCCACTCAGCAGTGGTTCCTCTCTCCACCAGGGGGTGCCAGTGCTGATTGTAGGACATCACATTCTGTACGGGAAGCAGGTCAAACTGGAGAAACCATTCGCCGTCCTCACCAAGCATCCCGGCCACTCACAGGACACCACGGGCAGCCATGACAACGATGCCACTCAGGTCCCCATGGAAACAGAGCAGCAAGGACCCTCCTCCACCTCTTACTCCGTGTCTGCCCTCATCAAGAGGAAACTGATATTCAAGACACGACCCAAACCCATCATCACTAACGTACCCAAGAAGGTGTAGGGGGGCTGGACCTGGACTGGACTTTTCACTTCAGCCAGTGTCATTGACCTTCATGTGACAAGTTATTGTTGTACAGTTAATCAGTACTGTCACTGGGAGGAGTTTAAACTGGGGTCTGCATCACGAAGCAAGTTCAACAGAACCAGGATCTCTTTCTGTTACCATGTTATTGACCAAACCTAACAATCGCTCTGCACTAACATAAAAGGGGCGGAGTTGGCACCAGAAGAACCAACCACAAACATGGACAGGTCTAGAGCTGTGTATTTTTTACAACAAGGACATGCTATGATTATAATTCAACTATAATGCTCTGGTAGATCTGTCTGGTCCTGCTCCCATTCAAACTGATTTCCACTCAGACTAGATCGGGCTGAGCTAATCACAACCGTTTATCTGCTTCGGGGTGGGTCATATGTGTTTGAAGCGATGATGGGCTGCTTTTATATGTTTTGATCTGCTATCTCGAACATAACCTGCTCTGGAGCAAGTTACCATGGTGATTTACCCTGGTAAGGACCGCCTTCATGATACTGAAAACCTGGGGTTGAACCAGAAGTTAACTCACTAACCCCTTAACCCTGTTTCATGACACAGACCCCTGAACTGATTTAATGTTTTCTTGAGATTCAAAACTGGACTCTAAATGCTTTTCCGTGCTACATACTGTACATGTTTCCAAACTCAGCACAAAGACAAAAATGGATACAAATGAAGATACAGAACTGTTTCATTAATAAAGTTTTATGAGACCTGTCAGCCACAGATGAATATGACTTAAAAACGTGGTACTTGGTTTGACTCTACAAACATGAAAGTGTGTGTGTGTTTGGGGGAGGTGTCTGAATGAATCAGTCCCTTCAGTCAGCATGCTAACAGGGCAGCTTTTGACTTCTGGGGTTACACCTCAACATGGGAGCCGCCTTCATTAAACACACATATGCATATGCTGTAAATATTTTTGGCTGGTTATCAAATGCTGCTGAACGTGGTCTGAGTCAAATATATGGAATGTTTAAGAACACAGGATCTCAGCTTTGTGTAATCACTCCTTTATTCTTCATGCTTTAAGTTTTTTTTTTTCCACTACCAGTCAGTTTTAGAACACCTCCATTTTCTCTAAAGGAAAGACCTACACTTTTAAGGGTATTAATGCTCTGTCCGTCTTTAGTAATTGTCTTTTTCCTCACCAATACGAGGGTGTAGTAACACGGTCTGTTGTAACACTGCTTTTATACGGGAAGTAATCAACAAAAGTCAAGAGTCCTGTGGGAGTGGTTTGCATCAGTTTTCAAGGCTTCCTTTACAAACTCAGAAATTTCCAGATAAGGTTACATTTTCTAAAATGCAATAAAAACTAAAATGTGATTTGTTTGCTTAAACCTTTTATTTAATTGGCAAAATTACAGTGTTTTCCCTGATTAATTAATCTAATTTCATCTGAACACCATGGGCAAAAAAAAAAGAAAAGATTTTTCATATAGCAGGAAAAATCAACAACAATCAACTGCATTGTCTGATTCTTCATAGACTTTATTTTAATATTGAAGAACCTAGGCAGTCCTTCATTCTTCCGGTCTTTCTTAGGAGACAGCCCTCTACCATTTCTGGCACCAAGTTTTAAACTTTGGAACGAGGCCTCTGTTTTGTTCCAGTTCTTTCCATGTCCTCTGCCTCCTGTGTTTTTATCTCCTCCTCCTTTCTTTTCAGTTTTCTCTCCTTCTTCTCTCTGTCTTTCTCCTCCAACCATTTTTGTTCTTCCAGCAGTTTCTGTCTTTTAGCCTGTGTGTCTGGATGTCATCTGAAAGAAAACAGTGGTAAGTACCATACACACGAAGCAATAATAATGGATTTAAAATGACACAAAATGAGGAAATGTGTAACACAAATGAGCAGATTCCTTGTTTGCAACAGACGATGCATGAAGTGAGAGGCATGATTTTACCACAATGTAATGGGCAACATGATGGGGAAAAAAGTATTTTCCTCTTTTTTAACAAAGGTTCATGTAAAGGATCTAATTTATCTTTGTGACAGAGTTCAATCAGCATAAAGTGTGCTTACCTTTCCAAGGGTCAGGTCAGAAAGTGCACGGAATTCTGCGTCAGTCCACATATGGAATGTCACTGAGTCCATTCTGAGCATTCTGTAGAACTGCCTTTTCCAAACTTAGGGTCGAGACCCAAAATTGGTCATGAAGCTGTTTTTATTGGGTCCTCGAATGGCAGAGTAAAGTACATAATATGATACGTGAGTTAATTTTCTAAATGGTGATCTCGCCAAAGCTATGTGAAATGCATCGGAGAGACGTAACAGGGCGAAAGTGACATAAAAGACGCAACGAGATGCAAACATTGTAAATGACATAAGCCAAAAATTATGTCAAAAAACAAAAATGGTGCAAAAGATGAAAACAACTGAAAAAACACAAGAAGGTGAAAACGTCGTAAAAGACAAAAATGTTGCTTCCTCGCTAACATTGTGTGTTAGATTCCACGTTAGAGCAAAGCGCATTTAATTCAACATTGTTTGGATGGTGAGAGAGTCAGTAAAAAATGTAGAGATTAAGACATTTCATGATGTAATTTTGTACATTTGGTTCCTGTCATGTACTGTGATTTCTGAACACATACTGACGCCTCCTGGGAATATAGCACATAACATGTAGAGGCTGTGAAACAGTACTTAACTGTTAGACAAGCAATAAAGGAAGTCCACCTGCTGCGCTCAGAAGCCTGTCTCCAGATGATTCATGTTGTTACTTGTAGTATAAGTTGAATTAATACACAGGAAGATGCGACGGGTCCCAAGGAGACACGAGTTTTATCTTTTGTGTCTTGAGGTGAAAACTGCCCCTGAACACTGTGCTGCCTGTTGTTCTGCCATCAGCTCAGCTACAGATTAATGCTGCTGTAAGATACTCAGAAACTGTAAAAGGTGAAAGGTGTCACTGAGAAAGTCACGGAGAATGATCGCATATGAGAAGTTCCCCTCGACTCTACCGAGCTATTTAATAATAATAATGATAACAACCTTTATTTATATTGCACTTTTCTTTATCAGAGTGCGTCAGGAAGATCAAATAATGACACAGCAATAAAACAGTAATAATACATCAATGGCAAACGTAACGTCATTTGTCTAATAGGAGGAATTATGTTGTGGATGTGAAATGACAACTGTGTCGATGTCAGGATCTGAAATGTTCTTTTTAACTATAGGAAGAACTAAGCCTGCCTCAGTCTGAACAGTCAGGTCAGAATTCATGGGACTTTTACGTCACGCTAGATTAGATTCATCACATTCATCACGACACAGTGACTCAAAATGAAAACGTGTTAGTGCCTATCAACTAAAAGGAAAAGAAAAGTTTGTTTTGTTTTTTTTCTTTTTAAAAAATGGGTGTGTGATTTCTGTGTATTTCTTCAGTTACAGACTCCAGTGAACGTTACAAACTATATACAATAAAAAGTAACATGCTGCTTTTCCTCATGTTGACAAAACAAAACAAGACACTGTGAGAATCCCTCAGTACTTGTCTTGACGTCTCTTAAATGATCTTCAGAGACCATGGCGTTGGAGCCTGTGTCTGCTGATGCTTTGCTCTTTAACATCTCAACAACAGAGATCGATTCTTCCAAATTGAACTGTTACTATATCATACCAACTTTCAATGATACATGTTGAATTATTATTATTTATTATAATTAATATTATTATTATTTATTAAAGTTATTATTGTTTATTAACTTATTTTAACTTTTTTTCCTTGCTCTTTTCAAGCAGTATCCTTACCATACTTGTGCAAGTTTGTTTGATAAAAATGACACATTATTTTGGGCCGTTATTATTACCAACTCTGTGTATAGAAATTTGGAAAAGCTAGAGTAGATAATAAATAAGCAACATCCAAAAAGCTTAAAAACAACACTTGCTAAAGTAATCCACTGGAAACCAACTACAACCCTTAGATCTGGGAAAAGTCATTTAGTTAGTTTTAATGCTCTCTGCATTGATTTTACATTAATTTGACTTTGGTGCCACCCAAAATGACTCGGGCGCTGCGCCTAAACCTTATAATGGCAGGAAAAACCCTGCAAGAAAGATGATGATGACTCCAATCAGTATTTATCATCCCTAAGCATTTAGGCCTTTAATGTTTAACCATTGTTGCTCTGCTGCCAGCCATGTCTTGAAAACGCATTTCTCCTTTTAAAGCAAACAGTACAGTGAATGGAGATCATTCAGGAAACTGAAAAAGATAGCATGAGCAAAATGTCAATGCAGTAATTTAAAACATGGGGACATCTGTATTTTGGTATGAATGGGATGACTGTGTCCAAAAAAGAAAGCACTTTTAATGACTAAGGAAAGTTCCAATATCCTGCGACAGATGGAAATCTACAGCCAGAACATGGTGAAACAAGACCTCTTGCATTGCTGGTTGAGCATCAGAAAAACTGATCAAAGCCTGTAAACGCAGTTTTCTTTTACTGTATGTGTCCTTTTTGAACTTTCAAGTTTAAAATTACACAGCCCGCTCAAAATAAAACAATATGAACATAAGTTAAATGTTGTCTGCCCCACAGTTAAGAGGCAGCTGTCTACGAAGATTTCAATCCACTGATTTTGAAACCAGGTTTGGAACCAAAGCTGTTTGATCACACATTTTATCACATTTCCATACATTAAAAAAAGACACAGTTAAGGCAATGCTCTCATATTTTCAGTCTTTCACTTCAGAAGAATCTCTTTGGTCTTCAGTCTTTATAATGTACATGATGGAATGAATGAACAATAGTGACAAACAGCATAAAAGGACATAAATTGTGTCCAGTAGTAAAACATTTTGTCGCACAAACATGATTTGGCACCTTTATCATATATAAAAGTGACCATATATATAAAATTGCTGACTTTCTAAATGAAACCGTGACCCACTGCTAACTGTAAACTGAGAGATTAGACCAGGATGTACAGTAATAAATCACTTTTTAACACAGATCAACAGCACCAAAAAGTACAACTGCATGTCACATGTTTAGAAATGTTCGATTGTCTGTTCTGGTAAATCATAGCTGCTTCATGAAATACAGCTGGAGCAGATGATTGTGCTGTTCATGGCTGACGAGCAGTGAGATTTGAAGAATTACCATGCACGCCTTCTCCACTTCTGACCAAAAAACATCCACAAATTTTGATAAAATCGGGTCGTTCCTGTTATCCGGTAACATGTTGGCTTCATAATCATTGGGGGAAAAAATTACATGATTTTAGCAATCTTTCTGAATGGTGACATGTTTTACATAGCTCAAGCTCAGAGGGCGAAAAAGTAATAATTATTAACAATTATAAAACATGAAGCCCAGAGAGAAGAAAAAAATATTTGCGTTCCATTCCAAGTATTCCATTAAATTCCATTATATTGTATAAGAACATCTAACAGGGTGGGAAATTTTGAACCTTCTTCAAATAAACAGAACTTTTATAAAGATTCAGATAATGTTTTAAAACGGTGGAACTTTGTGAGTGTGACGAGCAGGATAATGTTTTTTTAAAAAAA
>JAPQRN010000022.1:24571318-24582532 GCA_037367275.1 Coranthus polyacanthus | reverse complement strand
ACTAACATTAGGGATGCCTTTCCCAAACTTAGGGTCAGGACGCAAATGGCAGAGTAAAATACATAATAATATGATATGTGAATATTATTTATTATTATCATATTTTCTAAATGGTGACCTCACCAAAGCTATGTGAAATACAATGGAAAGGCCTCGGCCATAAAAGACGTAAAAAGACAGAAAAAAAGACATAACCCAAAAATAATGTAAAAAACAAAAATGGTGGAAAAGACATAACGAGACGTAACAAGATGAAAACAACACAAAAGACAAGAATGATTTCAAAAAGGCAACAAAGCAAAAATGGTGTAGAAGATAAAATTGATGTTGCTGCTGCCTAGGTACCACTGTGTTACGGTATAAACAAACTACACCACAGTCACGACAGTGTCACACCACTAAGTATCCAACTTGTGATTTAATTTAACACTTCTTCTACATGAACTTTTCCGCTTTGCGTAAACTGCTCTAGTGAGTGAGTAGAATAGTTTGCAAGAGCGCTACACAACAAGGCTGTAAAGGTGAACTAGTGAGTAGATTAGTTTTTGCATTCAGCATGATGATGTTTAATTTCCCTGAAAACTATATAGTCTCATTTAGCTACTTGTTAGCAAAGACCATTTTTAAGGCACATAAAAGCTTCAAAATTCACAAGTATCGAACCAAAAAACAAATCACTTCAAGACAAGAGAACCAGGAAGTTCAAACTGCTAGCTCACTTCTGGGATTTAAGACTTATTTCTGCAGTGCTCTGTAGGTCTCAATCCAAGTCAAAATTATCTGGGTTATATTTTCAGGCATGACCAAGTTCTACTAGTGCAAGTTGACATTTACAATTGTATTAATGGGCTGAGTAGCACACCTCCTGATGAGTAAACTGGTCTTTGTACTGGTTTATTCATAGTATTGTAACTTCTTTACCTGCACGTAGTCCACACTGTCCCCCAGTGCTTTAAAGGCAGTGTACATCACTTCCCTCTTCCCTCCCCACTCCTGCATGATGCAGGAGTAGCGGCAGCCTCTGACCAGCCGAGCCACTCGAGCTGCCTCCTCCATGTGGACTGTGTTCCTCCCTCCACCTCCGACACCTCCTCCACCACTGCCATCACTGTGGTAGTTTCCCTTCCACACCATACTTCCAGCCTGGTCGGCTCCCCCCATCACCTCCTGGAAAATGTCCATCATGTAGCGGTCCTCTGGCCGGTTCCCATCCACCACCAGCACCACCTTCAGCCCAGGGAAGGAGATTCGGCGGATGCTGCGCAGGCACTTCCTCAGGTAGTCTGGGTCCTCCTGATAGGCTGCAATGCACAGGGCCACTGAACGGCGGAGGTGCTGAGGTCTGGCAGGGCTCCTCATCCGCCGGTGCTCCAGGAAGGCAAACAGGCTCTGTAGAAAGAGGTGGAGGGAGAGGAAGGCACCATAGAGGCCGAAGGAGAGGTGGTGCTGCTCTGTGTGGATGAACTGGTAGCCTTTACAACAAGACAGAACAGTGGAAGCAAGTAAAAACAATGTCTTGATCCATAAATACATATTTTGATTTGTATATATGATTTGTAGAAAAGGAACCATGATTAGTTATAATGAACACATTAACCTGTCACATAGGCCAGCAAGATGGTGAAGAGGACCACCGCAGCAAAAAGGGTGGTGACCACGATGTTCAGCGCATTTCTGCAGCGAGAGGGCATCTGGAGGTGGAAGAAATGTCAAGGAGACGGAGATCGCATTTAGGGTTGAGGCCGAAGTCAAGGGTTTGGGATGAAGATGAGAGGACGAGGGAAAATGAAAGAGGTGAGATCCAGAGAAGATGAAATGAAAAGAAGGAAAAGACATAAGGTATGCGAGGGAAAAAGAAGCATGAAATTACAAGTAGGCAAAGACAATCCAATTGCCATGTATGACTTTTATCCATTTACTGCAATGGTCCTGAAAAGCATGCATGGACATACACATGAGAAACTTGAGCATGTACGGTACACGAAAGAAGCAGTATTAGCACATATGTGGCCTCTGCAGTCTTTCAGACAGCTCTGACATAGAGAGACCTTGTAACTCCTCTAAGTGCCATTTCCTGTTTTGTTCCGGTAAAACCTTTTAACCGCCCCATCAGCTGAAAACACACCAGCATTAGTCATGGAAACATGAAGGTGTAAGCAAAAGGAAAACACCAATTACCAACCAATTGCAGTGAGTTGCTAATGCTACCGCTACTTCACTAATACTAATATACTAGCATAATACTGTATATTTGTCACAGCATTACAGATAAACTGGGAAATGGGCAAACTTCATACATGGGACAACAGAATGTCAATCTTAGTGTAATATATCACTTTACAACTCTAAGGTTATCATTCCACAAATCTAAACATTTACAAGTAAATCCTATAGGTGGTAGGACTATTGTTGTTGATATAAACTAGCCAAACAACACAGTATTTTCCCCTCTATTCCAGAATGATAGTGGATGGTGCCAGACCTATATCCAGTACTGGCATAGCATAAAAAAAGCGTGGACATAGGTCTGGCTATACAAGACTACTACCAGGATACAGTAACCTCTACTAACTGAACTAGCACTACTACTAATAGAATCACTAGTAACCTACAATTAAAGTTTCAGTGTGTAATATTAGTGTTACAGGTTGGAGATTGCAACCGACTGAATACCCCACTCACCCTCCCCAAAGGTGGCTGCAAAAAATGCAAAAGGCCCACATTAGTTTAATAGTCTTCATATTATATTAATATGACATGAAATTCAGTGCACTTTCACACAAACAACAGGTATAAATGACCTTTAAAGGCCTATTTTTCACTGTTCACACTTTGCGGTCATTTCAGAGCCTGGACTTTTTGACTTTTACTGCAGTAAAAGCTCGCTATGGGAAAAGTCTAATCCCTGCAGCCATAGCGGCACTAAACAAGAGTGCTTGATACAAATGATTGGATTGTGCACAGATTTATGTCAGTATGTTATTCATATTATTAGTATATTCATACTAATGTATGTGTCATGTGCTATTGCTATTGTAACTGTATGTACAGTTTGCGTAAAAGAATTTCTCTTTGGGACAGTAAAATCTAAAATCTAAAAGAAAGAATGTAGTTTGTACATCCACTTTTACCAGAGTATTTTTTTTCACAAGTATGTGCACTTCAATGTGAATAAACAGTGTGTGTTAAACAGTGTTTTGCCACCTCTGCTACCTCCTACTACTGCTACTGTAGCTGCTACTTAGTCTAGTCCTAGTGGTCAGAGAGCATGTGGCTCAGATTTAATGCACATTCAATCACTTTAAGTGAAAGAACTTCCAGCTGAACACCTCCTGCCCCCTCTGTTCACCACTCCTTCATCTTTTCCCTCCTTCCCCTCCCTCATCAGCCCTCCCATCAGCCCCTCTGGCTCTCCCTTCTTCCCTCTCTGCAGGTTAATAGCTCTAATTAAAGGCCAGACAAGGTTTGGCCAATGCTCGGGACCGGTTGAAACGGGGGAACAATTCTGTCCTTTCATTCATGAAATTACTTCTCTGCTCCCCCTCTCACATCCCCCTTCCATCTAAACTCACCTGGGCAGGCCCATGCAGCGACAGAGACAGAGCCATATTTATATCATTGCACTGGCACAGACAAATTGAAGCGCTTCGCTGAGTGGATGTACACATTCTCGTCCTGGCACCGAGGTACACTACAGATCTCTACTACATGGCAGATAGGCTGGCCAGGAGAAGCTGTCTATGGGACATTCAGCCACTGACAGATAGGGGAATTTTGGAGATAGAGGGTTTGGAACTCATACAAACACTTTCCTTCTCAAGCATTGTTTTCATGCATCAACACTGTCATTTTGAGGTTCTTTAGAATGATTTTGAAATGAAAAGTTTTTTCTGGCAGTTTAGCTAATTTCTCAAAAATCTCTTTTAGCTCCCTATCTTTTCTGTATTTCCTTTTGAGCAACTGCAACTTGTGCATTCCTGTACTTCTTCTTGATTTAATTACATTGTTAGTAATATTGTTTGAATAATTCTGCATCCATCGAAATGATTAAATATCAAATATAATGGCAAATCTAAATTCAGAAATGTTCAGAGTCAGTGCAATCTTAAAGAGTTGGTTTATGAACCCATTTGTCATAATAAAATGTTGCCATTGTACATTTCTGCAAAGCATGGATATGCATAAACTCAGTGTTTCTGATACATATAATCTAAACTAAAAATACGTTTCATTTCAACATTTCTAGATACTTGTATTTAAATGACATTTATATTAATTTCTATGGTTAGGTTTTGACACTGACAGTACTTGGTTAGGTTTAGGGAGGGAATAAATAAAGAAAAAATAATGTTAAGTAAAGTTGTGATACACAATGAATCAATGACCTAAAAAGATCATGGTCTGGCAATATTTAAACTTTTTGTAACCCTAATCAAAGTACTTTTATTGCCTGAACTTAAAAACCTACAGGAATCGGGATGCAAAATCCACTCCCTGATGGGACAGTCCTAGATTTTGTAAATTCACTATCCACCAAAAACTACGTCCTGTCTATTGGGGAAAGGCAAAAAAAATAATGGATCCTTCAATAACAAATTACATTGATTATTTGTATCCATGTTTTGCAGACATTTACAATAGTAACATTTTATTCTGCCAACTGGGTTGGGTTCAGGCTATTTATATTAGCATTTAAATAACATTATTTGGTTTCATTTTCATCTGTTTCCACCACAACCCCATGCCGGTGAATGGAACCAACAGCAATCATTTTCAAAGACGCTATTTCATTTAATTGGTGTGAAGAGGTTATATGGGAAATAAAAATGAAACAACAACTTCAAATGAAACCCAAACAATATTAAAAAAAAGCTTTTTGGAAATTGACAAAACTGACCTATAAGCTTTTAATGATCTTTCAGTGCCAAGGTCAAGGTTATAGTTTGTCCTGCGTGTCCTTTATATTCACTTAAAAATATAAATTCCATTTCTCCATAGAAAGCAAAGAGCCTCTATTCAATATGTGATCCATGATGGATTAAAACAGACTGAGGCAGCGTGGTCTGAACACCCCGGGGCCACAGACCAGATAACAAGCACACCACAACCTCTGTTGTTTGATTAGAGGGCCACTGTCACCAGAGGGGGTTGTGGGCAGGGAGGGAACTGGGATTAGCCCCTGGACTGGGAGATGCAATTACTATAGCTCCAGGCTTACATCTGCAGGACAGTTGACTGCTGCATGCTCACAACCTGGTCTTGAAATCTGTGTCCTGGATGCTTAGTATACTATATATTACTACTACATATAAACTACTGTATTTTCTACATCACAGTGGGAGGAACAGCAGTAGCACCAACTTCCAGAGGCAATCAGAACTGCTGAGATGAAAGATTAATGAAAAAAATGCACAGATCACCTTTGTCACCTTTGGACCTCTGGAACAAGGATCATGTGTCTCAGATAAATGTAGTGATAATGGCACAATTGACAGGTCTATCCAAATTAGGATCTATCCTTGTTAGAAAAGCTATCCACGAACGCCAAGCAGTCATTTTACAAACGCTCGAGACTGGCAAGAGGTAAGGATGCATGTGACAAAACAAACAACACCAAAAATAAAATCAAAGTAATCCAGAGCCAATCCGTATTTCCACCAAAAAGAAAAGAAAAGGAAAAATCACAGCAACTCAAATCCTTAGTAATATCCCTAGGTTTTCTCCAGAGTGGCAGAACCACATGGGAAAGATTTCCTCATCCATGTCATCTGACTCAGTGGGCTGAGAGTTCAGGTGAAGTGGGATGTGGGACTGAAGGACGGTTTTGGCCCTGAGACAGGGGACTTTACACAGAGACAGGAACAAGGGAGGAGGGAAAGAGAGTAGAAAAAAACCTTGGAAAATCAAAAAAAGAGAGAAGAAGACAGAGTAGGACTGTGTGTGTTAACACCAAGGATCAAGCACTGTGGCTCCAAAATGAAGCCAATGTGAAAGTATGTTCAAATGTAATAACACTGATGGTCTCATTCCTTTTATTTGGACCATCTAATAGGTGTTCTTGTCCATTTGTAAATTCTTGCTCCATTTTAGGGCTAATAGAAGAGTTTGATTTCTGCTGTGTCTGGCTTTGATTGACAGCTCGACAGCTCGACTGTAGTTGTTAATAAGTTGCACCAACAAGACCGCCAGTAAGCTAACATTTAGTATTAGCTCACCCACCACCCCACGTGTTCCCTCAGCTCGGCCCTTTTGTCCAAACATAGCCACATCTGGCTTCATGGAGCCAACATGGTGACGGTAAAACGGCTTAAGTTCAAAAACCAATGAAAGACGTCACAGAGGGTCCGTTCACTTCTAAAATATGCAATATTGCATAATTCAATAATATACAAACATTGAAAAGTGGAGCTCAAAGTTTGGGAATTGAAGCGGAAGAGGAGCACTAATGGCAGAAACTATTGCAATGGTTGAATTAAACTTTGTGTGGGGAATGGGAGAAATATGAATGTCATGCATTTCATTTCTCTATCTGCTTCTAAAAGTATTTTTAGGTCTGGCCAAGTTGCTTTGAATCTACTTGTTTTCGTTGCTTGTGTCAATAGAGTGTACTTGTAATTGTGCAAATTCTTATTTTTATATATTACTTAATGGTTCAGTAGTTTGACATAGCATCCATTCCCTCCATTCTAGAGATACTAGGATAGAAAATGGATTCTCTGTTAATTTTAAACCTATGCTCAATAAGTGTTTGGACACCTGGATAGAATACAGCCAGTTTTACACAAAACAGTGAAAAGTAGTTAGCTAATGTGTTAGCATACAGTTGTATACAGTTCTTCCTGTGCTGCATCCAAAATGTCTCCCTATTCATTATCTACTATATTTTAAAATCTTTGACTGACTGTGTAAATGCATCCGCCTCAAAAATTCTACAATGACAGGAAAAAAATAGTGTCCATGACATGTACACTGCTTTCTGCCATCAATGCTAGAATGCATTTCATTTTACAGAAAGACTGTGGTTATCTTCATATAGTCCATTATCATGCTAAATTATGCTAATTTCAATTTACTACTCACAGCTGAATAAACAATTGAGTGTTTGTGACATAGGGAGCAGTGAATGAAAGAATGAATGATTGAATGAGCATAAGTCCAATATCCACTCCCATTTAGCTCATTTTTGATACTGAGAAAGAAGGCTTTTATGCTAATTCGCTAATTAAATGCTAATGTCACGTTGTTTTGTTTGTTTGTTTGCTTTAGCTAATTTTATGCTAATTAGTGTCAGAGCACATTGACAAATTAATTTTCACCTCAAGTAGTTTCTGCACTCTTTTCGAACTGCATCTTAGAAAAACAGCTTCAACAAATAATTCATTTGGCTGCAGATTAATCTGCAGATTACTTTTTCAGTCAATTGATTCATCATTTGGTCAACAAACTGACAGAAAGCAGCAAAAAAAAACAAAAAACAACAACAACAAAAAAAAAAATGTGCCGCAATATCTGAACCAGCAGATGTTGCTTATTCAATTTAAGTACTAAATAGAGGGGGAGTGAGAACAGCAGAGGTTTGAGAAAGGTAAACAGAATGGTGCAAAGGACAGGACAAGCCCTGCACAACATTCTCAATACATGATCTCATGTGAATATGTGCTCAATCACACCTACAGTAGTCACCTGTCAGCTTCCCACAGCCTCACTTCCTGTCGTGATATCATCAATAAGATGAGCCAAGGTCAAAGCTGAAGAAGGCTGCACACAACAGATTACTAAAACACACTGGAGAGACCAGAGATAACCTCCTTTCATATGGAAATCGTGAGATAAGGACAGAGAGCATCAGTGGAACTGAGATCAAATGATGTGACGAATCATGGATAGGCCTACATTTCATTGCTGTAGACAGGCTTAAGGAGTATAAAAGCTCAATTTGTGAAATATGTCTGTGTTGTAATATTCCACCAGAGGGCTCTCTCTGTGCCCCCAGTCAGATTTCTCCTGTGAGTGTAGCACAAAATCCTCTTTTACAGACCCCATTACACAATATAGGAAGTGATGTAGCAAGGGAAAATCTAATAAAGTTCTTCCAGCTGAAGACGTGTGTGGTCTGGGGGCTACTACGAATCACTTTTCAAAACAAACATACAAAAAAGGAATTCCCATATTCATACAGTATATATGCTGCTTAGTCATTGACTACTACTGTTAAAATGGGCCTAATGCAGCCTTGGACTGTCCATTCACATAGAGCGTATTCAGTGAAGAGTAGGTCAGTTTAACAGTCTAATACACCTTCTACCATTGAAACTTCATATGAATTCTGCAATGTCCAATATTCTATAATTGTCTTAAGTCAGGTCGTTCAAAGAGTATTTTATATTCACAATAAATCTAATTAGCCTACTCTGTGCAATGTGAAAGTAAAGGAGCCGTATAAACAATTATCACTCATATGCAGCCACAGGACAATGGAGCTTTAGCATGTTTTAGCTAGTTTTGGTTGTACAACTCAACTCATTTGGCTCATTCTCCTTTTGCTTTTATTAGTGTACACATTCCTGGTGGATTAGTTTGTAACATCAACATTTTTGGATTTCTACATTTCACATTTTACATGTCGAAATGAAAGATAAAATGAACGTGGCTAACCAAATCAAAACTAGAGAGCACTTTGCTTCATTTTGTTTACTTATGTCTGGACTGCTACTCGCTGACTCTTTTAGAGAGAAGTGATAGTTTTTCTGTGCGATGTACGTTATGGTTCACTCATGTTCAGTTATAGAAAGATAAGCTGTGAGTATGAGGGGTCAAAAACATCGCATGCAGCTTCAACTAGCTACAAGCAGGTTAGCAAAAGTAGCATTTTGTTTTTCAAGTGGCGATTAAAAATATTTAACACTGGAAATAAAATTGTTATAATATGAATATGATAAAAAAACTATTTAGGTTACTAGTAAATTAGCTTATATTAGTTAAATTATTATATTTTAATTTAAAGTCTGTAACTCAGGCTATGGCTCAGGCTAGCTTCGTCACATCAGTGTCATAAAAATCCAGTGCTACTAAGTACATTTACTCAAGCTGTACATGAGTTCAATTTTACAGTATTTTTTAACTTTACCTGAATATTTCCAGTTAATGATAGTTGTACTTAAAGCCTCTGAAAATGTGGCTTGAAATAATAAATATGCATATATGGTTTGTGGAATTAATTATGTAATGAATCTGTAGTCTAACCATGCCCAATTCAAACCCAATATCAAAAAATTTATAAAAAATAAACTGACAATATTTAGAATTTAGATTGAAACTTCTAATTGAAACTTCTAATCGTTTTTGTTGTTTACTATTATGTACATAAGACTCTAAATGACATCCATACCATACCATTAACAGCACTTTCAAGGCACAATATGTAACATTCATGCAGGCTTGTGTGAACTTTGTGCTGGAGTCTGTTTTGCTCTGGGAGCCAGTTGTTTGTTGACATTAGCTGAGTCCACTGCTGAGCTAACGGTAGCTAGTGTTGCACACTATTGGTGTCATCAGAAGGTGGCGCTATAAGCTACGTCACACATAGCTCTAACAAACAGAGGTAGAGAAGCAGAGCATTCTGTTGCTGTTCTACAAATAAAATGGTGTTTCAGTTTATGCTCAGATTATACAAACTGGACCAGAAATGTCATCCTTTGGATTTTTGCAGGAAATTCTGCCCAAGTCCTCTGCATGGAAATCAGTGCACAGGCTCTTATTATGGCCATTGGATGATGTTATGATCCGTTCACACACTCGAAATGAAGAAGCAATTAATACATATGTGAATTTCTACACATTACATATTGTACCTTAAAAAATTATCCTTTAATGCTCACTGCTCATGTCTACGTTCGATGTGACGTTACTTAACTGAAACCCACTCACTGTACTGAACTCGCAGAGGGCACTGCAGTTTTACCACAACTGAGGGATTTGGTCTGAACACAGCAGTGAACAGCTGTAGCTGCAAACCCCCAGAGAGGCTGAGAAGATAGTTACAGGACATACTTGTGTGTTTCTAGTGCTTTTATTCCTTCTAATGCCCATTATTTAGCCCATATTTCATCCACCTCTCTGGCTGGATCAGAGTGTCTGTTGTGTTTAACAGGTGTACTTCACCTGAGGTCTAACTGTATGCATGTAGTCTGTCAAATACCCGAGGGCTTTGTCTAAAAAACCACCAGACCAGGCTCCAGGTTCAGAACGGCAGTGATGCCATGGAAAAGCAAACAACCCCCGACAGTTTTCTTTGGAGACGACAGCAGCATTCATACAGCCGCTCTGAGGCGTTCCTGTAAACTGTTTCCTAACGGACTCTGTGTGTCTGCTT
Organism: Coranthus polyacanthus; assembly: GCA_037367275.1. Taxonomy (NCBI): domain Eukaryota; kingdom Metazoa; phylum Chordata; class Actinopteri; order Kurtiformes; family Apogonidae; genus Coranthus; species Coranthus polyacanthus. Next base: position 24,572,160 of record JAPQRN010000022.1, on the reverse strand, counting down.
CTACACAGGGAGAAGGCACCACGTGCCAGCAAATAACACACACACACGCAGTTATTGTACATACAAAGATAGGAAAAAACACACACATGCACTTCTTTTGCCACCACTTCAAATCTAAAAGTGAGAAAGAGCAGGATTTCTACCTTTCAGATGATTAACTGGTTTACTCACACAGACACTCTCAGTGTCAGAAAAAAATATTCTCTCTACCTCGCATTGCAAACACACTGACCACACAAGCCCAAAAACACTCAACTCTTTGTCCTGCTGTTTCGAACTCAGTTTTAATGGTGCTTACTTCCTTTTTTTCCAAAAACTTTTCCATTCAATTTCTCTCTCTCTTTAACATGTTTGTTCTCTTGTGAGAAAAGTTTCATTCATTCATTCCCTTGGCACTACATGAAAAACAGGAGTCATTATTCCAATTTAATTTTAATTTGAACCTTAAACCCAAATCTAAATGTTAAATAAGCCTCTTGTACAAATGTGGACAAGCAAGTAAAAAGAAAATTCCTCTTGTTTCTGTCCTTAGTTTGGCAGTTTGAATCAAAGTCCTTTAGTGTAGAACATTATTAAAGGTCTTACCTTCCTGATCCAGTGGACCCTGTGTGTCCGGCTCCCCCTCAGGACTCCCCCCAGATCTCAGTCCTCCTGGTCCGTCCGTCTAGGCAGGACGTCCAGCCCTCTCGTCTCCTCTCCTCTCTCCTCTCCTCAGCACAGCGCTCTCCTTGTTCTGTCCCCCTCCTTCCACCAGCTCACACTACATCTTTATTCCAGCTTTGCTCGCTTAATTCAGGAGATCCCACATCCAAAAATACAGCAGGCAGACGGGTGGGCGGGTG
>JAPQRN010000022.1:24547370-24571218 GCA_037367275.1 Coranthus polyacanthus | reverse complement strand
AAAACTACGGGAAGGGGAAGACACAAAGTTAGTAACATGTAATGGAGACATATGTAGTACATGGAGAGAGAGACAGAGAGACATAAAGAGATAGAAGAGGAGAGATGCTCGATGCATCACTGTCCCCTGGCAAACTAACATTATACAGCAGAATTTAAAACTAAGGGATGGTTCAGGGTCACCTGAGCTAGGACCTACCCGAACTATACGACTTAGCAAAAAACAGTCAGTAATTTTTTATATTTTATTTGCAGCTTAGGTAAGATATGGCACTGCAATAAAATGTGTTATTCTTTGTTCTCTGCTGTTAGCTTGTTCACCAGTAGGAGTTTCTGAAGTAAACACATGATTATTGTGATACCTGTAGGTAGGGCTGTGCAATAACTAGACAATAATTGACAAGAACTAAATGAAGTAAACACTATCGACATTTTCCTGTACATACAGCTGCAATGTTTCCATTAATTACCTAGACAGTGGTGGACTAATTTGTCCCGCCAGAGTTTTATAATGAATCAAAAATGTTTTTACACTTTAACATAACTCTGAAGCATCTGTGTAAATCAGACTCACTGCACGTCAGAGTTCAGAACCTGGACCCGCAGGTCACGGACAGTAATTCATTATTTCTTCAGCAGCAGCAAAACAACACATTACACAAACTCTGCAAGTTTTGTAACATGCTCAGAAAATTACAATGAATACTAAATTAAATATTATCACAGTCAATATGGCAGGTCTGAGTAGATCAGGTTCAGATTATCTAAAGAGACTGGATGCGGTTTTATCACATTAAATTCTGTTATTAGGCTGTTTATGTGAAGTCAAATCAATGCCGCCTGTGATAGAGCTGCACAAAAAAGTCCTGTGGCAAGTTTGAAGTGTAGCTGCTGCAGTAAAGAGAGCACGAGGCAGAACGAACAAAGATGGCAGGAAAGAGAAAACGAACAGAATCCTTCATCAACTAAAAGGATATACTGGTATTTTAGCTAACTCTGTGCATTCATGGTGACAATAGTGAAATACAATCAAAAGTGAATAACAAGTTTATTGCAGTGCCATATCTTACCTAAGGTACAAATAAAATAAACTATGATAATAATATTCACTGTTTCAGGTTCCCTCTAAAATATTATTCTCCATGACTGTAAATGGTATAAAACACATTTTCTATGCTCTTACTTTGTTGACACATTGATACATAAAAGTTTTGATTATGGTAAACAAAAGGTCTGCAGTGGTGGTTTGGTGGTTTGTTAAATGTTTCTTCCAAAAGTCCACTTAATAAACACTAAATAAATATCTTCCATGTCCTCAGTATAAATTCAGTCAGTCTCCTTCTGGTATCCTCCTTTCAACAATATAGCCCTGACATGTAGAGCCTATTATCTATTGAGATCTCACTAAAATGTGTAGGTTAGGATGTGTATGTATGTACTGTAATGTAGTATTTTACTTTCATCAGATTGAAATAAGGTGCAATAGTCTTATAGTGTGCATAGAGTAAAATGTTAAATATCAGTTGTTTTCTTTTTTACTTACAGATAAGCGTATAATTGGCTGCTCTCCAGACAGGCAGGAGGAGAGAGGAAGACGGGAAGTGGAGGATAAACCAGTGGAGCTGGCCCTCACTGAGGAACACATGAGTTGTGTGACCGGTATGCTTCAGAGAATGGGACTGTTAAATAATATTCAGAGTACATAAGACATATTTAATACTGCTGCTTGAATCATTTTGTCCATATCTGCTTATATAGATAAGTTTTGACAATTTATTCTGAAAAGCAGTGGAGTTATAGAAAGGGCCAAGCTAATTTTGGTTAGAGTGAGCCTATTGACACTGCCATTCTAACTGCGGATTCGGCAGCATCATGGCCGCCGGAGTTGATCGCAGCTACTCTAAACAGTGCTCCTGTTTCCACACACAGTGCTTGGCTGCAAGGTAGCCTCACTACCTGTTCACTTCCTGTAGCTAACGATGTAAATTTATTTTGGGACGTATTAGGAACGTGCTGTTAATATTACAATGCCTGGTGATGAAAATGAAACTAACTGCACATACATTTTACAATATACACATGCGTGCAGGCACATCACCGCCGGACATGACCACTCTCACAAGGTGAAAAATAACTTCAGAACTGATAACTTTGTAAATGGATGACACTGATAGAACATAATACATTGATGAGATGAAGCAGAACAGCACACGCAGGCAGAAGTGAAAGTTAATTTCCATGATAATGGGGACACCCTGTGCCTGTCTGTATGCCTGTACAAAATCAGGAATACTTCATTGGAATATATAATAAATTTACATTTTTAGTTAATATCATACTGTGCTGCAGACTAATCTAATGTCTTTGTCAGATCATTTTAATTAAATTTAAGGTCCCCCACCGTAGTCTCAAAATCCAGAGTAATGGGAAATTGTAAGTACCAAGCAGGAGGCGGTATCCCAACCAACCAAAGACAACTTGGTCCTAAAAATGGTGCGATTTCTGTCATCTGGGCATTCTTTGGATTTAGGAAATCTGACACTGAAGTACACTGAACTGAACTTTTTTGCTCGCCAGCCACTGGGCTAGTAGTTTTCCAAAGTTAGTAGCCACTCAGCATCATTAGCCACAATTTGACTATGGTGTGCTAAAACTTACTTTAACTAAATTTACAATTCTTTTTCAATGTAAATGACCACTGTACACACCCAAATCAAGACTATATAAGATGTATAACACAACAGTCATTATCAAATATTTAGCTCTGGTAAGGTTGTGTAAAGCTCCTTTTTTATGAAAACATGCATCTATTAAGACAAAGACATAAAATGAGTACTTATTGCATATAATAAAAGTGGTGCAGTGGCGTAGAAGATTAACTGAAAAGATAAAAACTAAACTGAAAAAACCAAGCAAGAAAACACTTTAAATATTTATTAGCAGTATATTTTATATAACAGTTAGCTCTGTAATGCAGAGTAGAAAAAAAATCTGCACTAGAAACAAAGTTCTTTTTGTTTCATCAATTACAATTCAGAAAACAGAAAAACTGAATTGACTTTGTATTTTATGTGTGTATGTGTGAAAACACAATGTTTACTTATACAAGTTTAATTTAAAACATTCAACAATATAATCCCAACTATTTTGACACTTTGTTGTTGTAGATCACTCATCTGAAATGTTATTGTCCAGTTTCAGTTTGTAATGGTAAAGGAAGTGGCACGTCTGTAGGAAAGTGCACTACATTACTTTTCACATCGCAATCAAAATAAGGTTTCCTACTAAACACGACCATTTCTATTTATCAAACAGAGGAAATTAGAAATAAATACCTGTATACTTGTATAATACAAGCCTCCTTCAAATAAAAGCCTGGTACCTTCTACAGCTGAGAGAAATAAACGCCCCGGACACTATTTGAGGAAATATGTATATATAATTCAACCCGCCAAAGTGGCTAGTTGGAGTGACTGTGTTGCCCACCACTGCTGAAATCCACCCTCAGTTGGCGGGTGTTAATGTCAAGCCCTGTCTGTTACCGTGATATGAAATGACTTATACCGTGATAGAAGATTTTGACCATACCACCTATCCCACACTGAAGCCTTAACACTGAGTGAGCCAAAGGTGATGAAAGCTGCCACCAGATCAGCCAGAAGGAAAATTAAACTGCAGTAGCTGGATTTAAACCAGTTGAGGGCAGTTGCTATGCACAACATGTGTTAGAAATCTGTGTAGAGATTTGTAGAACTATTAATACTACCTGAATCAACAACATATATACCTCAGTTGTCAGCTGAAAATGTGGTTTTGTGGTTTGGTTACTCTTAAAGTACACTAAAATGGGTAATGGGCACAAATTCACTTAAATCACTCAGACTAAACTGTCGTACAAGAACAAATCTTCATGTTACTGCATGAAGACCTTTGAAATACTTTTTGGATTTTTGTCTTAACTGGATTAATACTTGATTAATTAAAGTAAAGAATATTACAGCATAGAATGAAAATACTGGCCTTTGGCCACACTATGACCAGCTTAGTGTGAAGATGCTGACGTCTTTATCATTTCCTGTTTCTTCCTTCCTTTCTCTAGGAATTCTTGAAGAGTCTTTGCAGCAGTATGGTAGTCTGATCCCCATCCATGTGGACGACATCATTGAGAAACTTCAGGACATTTTTAGTGAGACATTCTCACAGCCACACAGGTCAGAATTACTGCAAGGTTTACAGTGTGAAGTGATATCTTTTGTGTGGTCATGTGGTATTCAAATAGTAAAGAAGTCAGACAGATAAGATGATTTACCCATTTATTTGGTACCCTCATTAGCTAGTGCTGCTGTGTGTTATTGATTGTGTTATTGTCTCTCATCTCAATTTTCAATTCATTTCTTGATGAATGGAATTTTTAAAATGTCACATCAAATATTAAAAATGTTAACAGGTAGATGTGCAACTGAGAGGAATTATCCATTATTTTTATTTTACATCATGGTTTGACTTCACAACATCAAGACTGAGTTCAACCTAAATGAATGAAACAATAACACAAAGAAAAGACAATCCCTTGGCGAATCCATCTGTGAATATCACATGAAAAATGCAACAAGATGAAATGAGATGTGAGGTTCAGTCATGACATCAAAATGAACAAAATACGTGCAGTTATAGTTCTTATTCAATGTTCTTATTCTTTTTGTTTTCAGCAGCAGATAAAATGCCATTCATTTAATGTTTGAGGCTTTAATGCATGATCAGAATGACAGATGAACACATCCAAAGTTTGTATTGATCGAATTACTGCTAGATTATGAAGGTAGTTGTCAAATGCATGTCCAAAACAATTCTATTATTCAGCCAGTGACCTATTTCTCCAGTTTTGCAGTTTTTACAATGAAGGGGTCCAAGATTAGCCATTGTGCTGTATGTATCATATATTTAGCTGTGACAGGAATTCTTTTAATCCTGTTGGCAACTTGACAAACAGACCCCAAAGATAATGAGTGCAACAAAGCCTAAGTGTACAGGGTACTGTTACATACACATACCAGGGATCATAAGCAAGTTTCTTTAAAAATGTGTTTAGATACAAAAATGGATAAACATTTTAGTTATATAAACCCAGTAATGTTCCTCTGGGTCAGTTTTGTTTCTTGAATACATTATATTGGTCACTGTTTTGTTAATAACAAGTCATGTGACACTGTAGGCAACTAATGTGAATAAAATAGTACATGTGTTTGGTTTGTTCTTTCTTAGGAAAGCAGTGGTCCAGCACCTAATACAGTCCTTCCAGCGTTCATCAGGATCAGCCCTGGCTAAAAGCTTCAGAGTCAACTACAAACGCCATGTTCTGACAATGGATGACTTGGGAACACTATATGGACAGAACTGGCTCAATGACCAGGTACATCAGTACACACTCACAACATTGTACAGAATTGTACTTGGATTTCTAATGATGGCTGCAGGAATTTTTAAATTGTGAAGCCACTTGTGTTCCATGTGTACAACAGCGTATTAGGGAGTCTTTAGCATTTACAGGTATGAGTACGGGGGTAATATTTGTTTGAAATATTCTCTGAGAATACAATACAATTTACGTGGAAGAAATATGAAGAAAAAACTCCCGACCGCTGGGGAGCAGTGTTGTAATCCATCTTGAGGATGGATCTTAAACCAACCTAAGCCAAGACAGGAAGTAGCTATTGGCGATCATAGCCAAAATCAGTACTTGCAGAACTTGACAAATCTGAGCACAGCTCCATTCTGATGCTGTTATGTTAGCTACAGCTAATGAAACAACAAACGGCTAACATTATACGAGTGGACCGTGGTGATACACACACTGTCAGATAGATAGATGGGCAGAAGGAGTCAAATATCTGTCGATCAAATTCTTGCAGATTCAGCCATCAGTGGTAACATTATTAGTCAGATAAGTTTGCTTTATCTATGATGCTAAAACTAGCTGCAGTATGCTAACGCTAGCGGCAGTATGCTAACTACTTCCTGTCCGAGTTTGTTTTATCAGTGGAGCTGTCAACCTCCTGCTGCTCAAAAACATCAAAGCATCAAATCAAAATAGTATTAATTATACACATCCAGAGACTTGAGGTACTCAGGGCGGACCTCATCCACCCCCAGTGCCCTGCACCGAGGAGCTTTCCAACTACCTCTGTGACTTCAGCTTGGGTGATGGACGAGTCCGTCTCCGAGAACCCAGCCTCTGCTGCTTCCTCAGCAGAAGACGTGACGGCAGGATTGAGGAGATCCTCTAAGTATTCCTTCCACCGCTCAACAACATCCCCATTTGAGGTCAACAGCTCCCCACCTCCACTGTAAACAGTGTTGGTGAAGCACTGCTTCCCCCTCCTGAGGCGTCAGATGGTTTGCCAGAATTTCCTCGGGGCCAACTGATAGTCCTCCTCCATGGCCTCCCCAAACTCCTCCCAGACCCGAGTTTTTGCCTAAACAACAGCCTGGGCTGCGACACGCTTGGCCTGCCAGTACCCGTCAGCTACCTCAGCTAACAACGTTTGATAGGACTCCTTCAGCTTGACTTCATCCCTTACTTCCGGTGTCAAACACTGGGTTCGGGGGTTGCCGCCATGACAGGCACCAGAGATCCTGCGACTGCAGCTCCGCGCAGCAGCTTCGACAATGGAGGTGGACAACATGGTCCACTCGGACTCAATGTCTCCAGCCTCCCCCGGGATCTGAGAGAAGCTCTCCCAGAGGTGGGAATTGAAGGCCACGCTGACAGAAGGCTCCGCCAGACGTTCCCAACAGACCCTCACATCACGTTTGGGCCTGCCAAGTCTGTCCGGCTACCTTCCCCTCAGCGCACCCAACTCATTACCAGGTGGTGATCAGTTGACAGCTCTGCCCCTCTCTTCACCCGAGTGTCCAAGACACGCAGCCAGAGATCAGATGACACGACTACAAAGTCTATCATCGACCTCCAGCCTAGGGTGTCCTGATTGCCATATGCACTTGTGAACACCCCTGTGGTCGAACATGGTGTTTGTTATGGAAAAGCTGTAACTAGCACAGAAGTCCAATAATAGAACCCCCCTCCAGGTCTCACTGTCATTGCCCATGTGAGCGTTGAAATCCCCCAGTAGAACAATGGAGTCCCCACTCAGAGCACTGTCCAGCACCACTCCCAGGGACTCCCAAGAAGGCCGGATACTCTGCACTGCCACTCGAACTCCAACACATGGTGGCTGATGTTAGGGGCTGTGAGTAAAGCCGCACCAGCCTGCCACCTCTCTCCACAGGCAACTCCAGAAAAGTGGAGGGTCCAGCCCCTCTCAAGGAGCTGGGTTCCAGAGCCCAAGCTGTGCATGGAGGTGAGCCCGACTATATCTAGATGGTATCTCTTGACCTCCCGCACAAGCTCAGACCCCCCCCCCCCAGTGAGGTGACGTTCCACGTCCGAAGAGCCTAAAGTCTGTGCCCGGGGATCAGGTCACAGAGGCCCCCGCCGTCGATTGACACCCGATCTGCACAGCACCCGATCCCTATGGATCGCCCTGCAGGTGGTGGGCCTACACTAGGTCGGGCCCACATCGCCGGTTCGGGATAAGGCTATGCCGGGCCTATGCCCAGGGTGGGGCCCCGGCTGCGCCATGCCAGGCGACGTCACGGTCCTTGTTTTCTCTAATTCCATAGTGGTTTTTGAACTGCTTTTTGTCTGACCCGTCACCAAGGACCTGTTTGCCCTGGGAGACCCTACCAGGGGCATAAAGCCCCAGACAACATAGCTCCCAGGATCATTTGGGCACTCAAACTCCCCCACCACGATAAGGTAGCAGTTCAAGGGGGAGGGGGTTTTAGTTGTTTGTAATAAAGTATGTTATGTACCAAATGCTTGCTACCATCAAATATGATGTATTCTTTATGATCTTGAATGTTATTTCTGACTAATTCAGGTTATGAACATGTATGGTGACCTGGTCATGGACTCCGTACCAGAGAAGGTAAGGCATTTTAAAGTACAACTCTGCTTTTGGTAAAAAGTTGTGTAATGTCCCCTGCAACTCTTAAGTCTAAAGAAGTTTTATTGTTTGGACATTCTGAGGACAAGCTGGAGTTATGTTTAAAACTTTATATTAAGGTCCTTGTAATAATTTTTAGTTAATAGGTAATAAGAGACCTTGCACTGTTTAACAATGGATTTATTAACTTTAGGGAATTTTCACTTTAAACAGAGACCTACAAAAAGTGTGTAATAAAGGTTTATTAACTTAAAGTTACAATCTCAAAGATTTTCGTTTAAATAGACTTCTGTTATGTCATTCTCTATCGGCAAATGAGTTTGTGATCTGGGTTTCTGTGGCAACATTCCCACGTAAAAAATATATCATCTGCGAACAGTACTGACGTGTGTTCATCACCATAGTGACCAGAGTCACCTGTCACTGCGTGTGTGTCAGTGTAAGGCCTGGAACACACAGCGGCCGCTGTCACACAGAGGTGAGGCAGGGTTTCCCACACTAGACTTTACTTGGCCTCAAATGATATTAACAGCCACCAAATTCTAATTCATTTCTAGTGAGTAATTGTAACATTTTTACCTCTGCCAAGGAGGTTATAAAGCACAGCCCACATCTAATTCAACTGGCCACAGTAAAATAATAAGCCTAAATACCGTGGCGGGCGGTGACTTACTTACCAGAAACAGTGACAGAATTTACATGTCTTTCCACAAAGCTTTTAATTTAAAGGGAGAGCGTCTCACCTTTTTCTCTCAGTCGGTGAGGACAGAGGCGAGCTGTGAAGTCCAGCTCCAGGACAGTGACAGGTGAGGAGTTTGAGTAAGGTGGTTAGGTGTTACCTGTCATGCAGGTGTCCAAAGATGAGGTCAGAAAGAATAGGCACGTCTTCTGCAGCCAAACATTTATGGACACAGGGACTGTGGCTTCAGTCAGAGAGTAGAGCCTTTCATGCACTGTGTGCATATGCAACTGGTTTTCATTTTGAAATCCTCAGAACATATGTTGCCATAACTCTGCTGTTGGCTACCTGGCCTACCTAATTATGAGGAAGGGGCAACCCTAGTGGCCTAAATACAATAAACAGAAACAGAAGAAAAACACATGTAAAGCTTTTGCTACTGTGTTCACTCACTTCACACTTATGCTTTTACATTAATGCAGCCTATATTAAACTGTACCAACAGAAGCTGGTGTTATTCTATTAGCCTATTACTGTTAAATGTAGTTCTAGTCTACTTACACCAACAGAAACTAGTCCTGAATGCAACATCAAGGTGAGGGAGAGAGAGCGAGAGAGAGGGGGGAAAGAATGAGAGACCCACAGCCCTGCAGTAGCATACACACAGCAGTTTGTGATATGACGACTTATGTTAGCTTACCAGCTGAGGCATTGATCATGATGTTTCAGCATTGACCACCAACCACCCCACCCATGTATGATATCTAATTATGTGGGGAAACACTGCTTCATATACAAAAGTGGACTAATCAAACACTTTTAGTGCTGACAGAGTGGACACACTGCCTCAGATAAAATCCAACTCTATGGGAATCACTGTGGGGTTGTTGCCACAGGTTCTGCTAGCTGACTGATGATACTGGATGATGTCACACAGGCAATGGTTCCAGTCTCTATTAACTGCAGTTCAAAAACAAACCTGTAATTATCACTTATCACCAATAAGGGCCGCCAAAGAGAACAAATCTGAAATCTTCGAGACTGCTACTTTAAATTAGTCATTGTTTTTACTTTAGATCCTGTGCCTGTAAAAACATAGAGCTTACTGCCAGTAAATGTATAATAAAGCATAATCTTAATAAAGCAACAAAAAAAAGCTTTAATGGGTTAGTTGAACTCAATGTGCTAAAACTATGTATGTATATGTTACTCTGGCATAAAGCCAATGTCCAATATGTTATGTTCAGTGTCTTCTGAACAGAGTTTCTGTTCCCAACTCTACTTCTGTTCCTTTAGGTAGTCTATGCGCTGTGCCCAGGTAGAAGCAACAGAATGTAATCGACTGAAACTCTAAAAAGTGTGTGTTGAATGTCTGTAGGGAAGTTTCAGAAGTGTGATGAAAGATCCGTAACACTGAAAGAATTAGAGTGGGGTGATTATTTCAGACATTGAAATTATGTATTGTAATACTGAAATCCTGATTATCAGTTTTAAAACCACATTGTAATGTTTCAAAATGTACCAATATTTTATTTTTCTACATTTCTACATTGTGACCATTTTCTGAATCTAATTTTGATTTTTCAGACACCATTGTATTCCACTTTTTTCTCAGGTTCACTTTTTCAACAGCTTCTTCTATGATAAGCTAAGGACAAAAGGCTATGAAGGAGTGAAACGGTGGACAAAAAATGTAAGTGTATGTTAGACTTCCCACTGTTGATCTGTTTCAGTTGAATTGGTAAGTGTACTGATTTGCCATTAAGGGCCTGTGTCCTCAAGATGACGCCAAGACTGTTAAGATAGTGTCCCATACTCAATATTATTGTTAAGGCCTCTGAAGTTCTATGAGATGCATTTAAGTACATTCCTTGCTGAGCCCAGACAGGTTGGACTACACTGTAGAGTACATATTAGGAGGGATGCAGCTGGTTCATATTCTGGGTAAACATATTAAAACAATAATAATACAATTTTCTTATTAGGCACTAATATGTCAGCAAATGAAAAATTGTGTGTTCCTTATCACAAGCACAGCATAACTTTTTATTTTACTATGTCATCAGTTACTACTTTGTTCCCTTTCTCACTATTCATTCATTCTTTTAGGTTGACATCTTTCAGAAAGATCTGTTGTTGATTCCGATCCACCTGGAGGTGCACTGGTCACTGGTCAGTGTTGACATTTCTCGTCGAGCAATCACTTACTTTGACTCACAGCGGACCCTCAATAGACGTTGCCCAAAGGTAGGACAGCATAGGATCACTATTCTCTTACTTTAGTCAAATAATTGAGACAAAAACTGAAATGTTATGGCATCAGTAAATTAATAGTTGTATTCTGTGTTACAGGTAAATTTCATCCTGCAGGTTTCTATCCAAACTGTGTAGACTTTCCTCATAGAACTGATTGAATATGAAGCTTAATAGGCTGAGGAATGTTGAGTGTATTATTAGAGTAGTCTATATAAGTAAGTTTACATTAGGGATGAGTTTTTCCATGAACCTCACACTAAACCCAACTGTAAATCTACATTTTAAAGCAGTGCAGGCAGTACAGCCTGTGGCAGACATCCTGGTCAGTGTGGCTGCTGTGGAATGATGTTAGCACTCCTTTTTTTATTTAAAATAAGTGCACTGCAGACAATTGTAGAATATATCTACTTAAACAGAGACAATGCAGACATAATAGTGTCATTTGTTCTCATTATTAAACACTCAAATAGTTGGCGGGGCCTTTATTGACCTCCAGGTCTTTATTTGAAGGAGGTCTTTATTAGAGTCAGACCTTTATTTCTCATTCTCTCTGTTTAGTAAGTAGAATTGGTCAGGTGAGCCTCATTTTGATCTGCTAACATCTGTTAAAAGTACTGTATTGCACTGTTAAACTCTAGGGGTGTAAGGAAATATCGATACACTTAAATACTGCAATATTGCGTTGCGCGATATTGTATCGATACGCAAAAATGCAGTATTGTTTTTTTCCAATTAATATTTTACATGCAAAGATATGGAGCAGACAGTTAATTGTGTGCCGTGTTTAAACTCCAGACCGCTGGGGAGCAGTGTTGTAATCCATCTTGAGCATAGATCTTAAACCAACCTAAGCCAAGACAGGAAGTAACTGTTAGCTAATACCGGCTACCGCTAACAAATGCATAAATGGCTGAATCCTCACGAGTTTGACCAGCTCCCACGGTTCATTTTGGCTTTTCTAATAAAGAAGGCACTAAGGAGATCAACTAGAGCATTTTGAAAATGTACTGTGCCAAAATCAGATACTCGTGGAACTCGACTAATCTGAACACAGCACCATTCTGATGCTGCTATGTTAGCTACAGCTAATGAAACAACAAACGGCTGAGGTTATACAAGTGGACCACGGTGATTCACACACTGTCAGATAGATAGATGGGCAGAAGGAGTCAAATGTCTGTCAGTCTAATTCTTGCAGATTTGGCCATCAGTGGTAATGTTATTTGTCAGATAAGTTTGCTGTATCTATGATGCTAAAGCTAGCAGCAGTATGCTAACACTAGCGGCAGTATACTAACTACTTCCTGTAAGAGTTTATGTTTTATCATTGGAGTTGTCAACCTCCTGCTGATCAAAAATGTCTAAGCATCAAATCAAAATAGTATTAATTATACACTAAGTTTACATAAACAACTACAACACATAATCGACATCACATTTCTATTTCTGCACATCTATGTCCAGTTCTTCAAAATGGTCATTATCTTTCATTTGTGTTTTTATGAATAACTCTTAATGTATAAAATACAAACAAATAGCTGTATTAATTAATTACTTTGCTTACATTCTGTTGCTTCTTTATGATGCTACTACAGTAATTATGAATATGCTGGTCTGTTCTTTATACTAAGATGGTTTTGTTAGAATAGGATTTTTTTTTTTAATCGCTATATATTGCCTCGCCTTATGTATCGCAATATATGTATCGCTGTATAGTGATACGTATCGTCTTGTCAAATACTTTACTTTAATACACAGCCCTATTAAAATCAACACTTTCTTAACTTCTCACATTCCTGTGGATTCATTTCTTAACAAAGCCTTTATTGGGAAAGTGTTGCCATCTTGTGGTACTTGTAAGTAACTACAAACTGCTTGTTTGGCTGAGACAGTTTAGACACACTCTTAAGATAACAACAAAATGTTTAAGAAGGTATGGTTATATTGTTCAAAGTATTAAATTAAAGCATACACATGCACATTATGCTTAAAGCTTCACAACATGATAATTTGATGTCAATGGGGAAAAAAAACTTTCAGCATATTGTAAGTCAGGTGGTCTGAGAGGAAAAATGAATTCTACATATACTCCTTGGGTCTGTTTTTTTGGCTGTAGAAAATCTTCCCTGTGACAGGAAGTTTTGGCAGGTGTTTTCAGACAGGTAGGAGGTGAAATACGTGATTGACCACTCTAATGACTGTTCAGATTCATTCAGATGTGGTTTCTACTCCTTTACTCTGTGGCTCTACACAGAACCTTGGAACAGTAGCTTCACTTTTCCATAACAGCATGCACCAGGTATCTATCTCTATATTTAGTCTTTTAATTTGGACAGAGAAGATAGAGCTGCAGAAGGAATGAGTGTATTTTCAACTTCTGCTGTTTTTTCCCCTCATTTTGACTGGCACCAGGAGTTTGTCCATTCAGATTTTTCCCCCAGACTGTATTTGAGGACTGGCAGTTATTTGTTTGTGTAAACTTCAACCCCACCATTATCAGAGACCCGGCTTATAATTGACTCCCAGTTTTTATTTGAGGAAATATAGTAGGCGCATTTTGTCATATGAAAAAAAGAAAAACAACAACATAATACAGTATCATCATTATACTGCCTATCAGTCATCGCCTTCCCTGCTCTCAAAATAATCATCATGGGCCACTGAAAAACCCAGATGATTATTAACATTAAATACAGAGGTTCTTCAGTTGTCAGCTACACATATACGTCCATTTATGGCAGTGGCATCATATACTCCTCATTTGTTTTATTTCAGACTATGGCAGAAACTGGCTCAGGTTTGTGTGGACTCTTTGCAGTACTGATTAATGAGAATGTGACTGCTGAAGAGCTATTTAAATCAGAAAACAGCAACGTTACCAGCACTCTACTGAGAAATATAGTTGAACTGGTAACACCACTACTAGACACTACTGCCCAACAATGGTCATATGTCAGCAGCCACAGGAAATAAATAAAACACAGCTGCATTTATTTGTTAAATATTTAAATTAATTATATATGACACAGAGAGAGCATAAATCCCATGCTGCTTTGCTTTATCTGTATCTTTCATTCATTCTTTTGTTTGTATTTCTAGCACATTTTTAAGTATCTCCAAGCAGAGGCAATCAAAAAAGACCAACAGGAGTTTTTGACGGGATGGAAAGGATTCTTCAAAATGGTAAGGTTCAGCTTTACTATGACTATGACTTCCTGTACAGATTCATCATTTAAAGGCATAATATTTAAGATCTTCTTTAAAAAGAAAAAGAAAAGAGATGTATGGACCATCTAAATACAGAATGACTGCTGGAAAAAAGTATTGACGGTTTAGAGAGAAGTTCAATGGAAGTCTATTAGAGCCAGGCTATGTGAGAGCAGCCGTCAGTGTTATTACACTTAAAGATATTAAGCATTGGCTTTGATTTCAAGCTGTAGTTGTTGCCCCTTCATTGAGGAGGATGATTATTGTATCGTGTTGATTTTATTGGTTTGTGCTGCTTGTTTTATTTTCATGAAATGCTTATTTTGTTCATTTTATTGATTTGGTTCTTATTTGGCATATTTTTGTACTTAATGTACGTACGCTGGCTTTCACACCATTAAATCGTTTGAATCGTTTCTCAGCATTGGTAACATACATTTTCCCACACAAACAAACTCTTTACTCCACATTTGATTTGTTGGAATCTGGTCACTATAACCTCATCCGTGGATTGGAGAGGAGGGACCAACTTTGACTTGCACCTCTATAAACATTACATGGAAAATCTTCCACATTATGTCTTTAACGATCAGTGTGGGGAAGGTGAATCCTGAACTGAACTGCTGCTACAAGTTGTACTTTATTGTGCTGCATTAGGCATCTCAACAGCTGTACTGTTTATTGCTAATGTGTGTTGCAGAATGTGGGTCGTCAAAACAACGACAGTGACTGTGGGGCATTTGTGCTTCAGGTGAGTTGCTCACGCATGTCTTGGCACCCATCCCCTTAGTGTTACAGCTTCACAAAACATGTATTATGTTTTTTTTCTTAGCAATTCTGAATCCAGTGCAGTGTTTCCTGTAGGATTTTTCAGCAGCGGGTTTTCTTGTACATGGGGGGTGCACGCATATAGCACACACCAATAATTAGAATTATTAAATGGGAATTTAAAATAAAAACAAAAATTGGTAAATTAAATGATCTACATTTTTAATTGAATGATTTTAAACAATATTTAATAAAAAAAAAATACCAGTAATCATTTGTTGTTGTTTTTTTGTGTTTTTTTTGTGTTAATAAATAAATATTGTAAATATTCAAGGTGATTGCAGTATGGTTGCAAACACAAACATTTATGAATGTAGCGGTTTCTACAGAAGTGGGTGAAATGAGAAAATAACATACCAAAATTTTACACTGCAAATTTTGCAGAGAAAATCTTAAAACATTCACATAGAGTGAGGAGAGAAAGTTACTGGACACACTGACATTAATTAAATCTACCTCTGTCTCTCTCTCTCTCTCTCTCTCTCTCCCCTCATTTTCTCTTTGCGTCTTTTCCTTTAATTTTGGCCAGATGTCACCACATCAACTTAAAATGTCATACAATTCTGAAGCAGCAGCAGCAATAATCTTGCAGTGGTTGGCCACTGCACATGTTACATGTGACGAATAAACAATGTAAAAGTGCAAAATATTGACCGATGAATATTTCACCCTTTGCACTTGAAGAAGTGTAAATACAGGGTTTTTGTACATAGATATGCTAATAATAATGATTCAAAATGATGTGACATCATATACCATTTTCTGAATTTACTTTACATCAAATGTGCTCACAGGACCATCCAAACCCCCCTACCTTCTTTTTTCATCTGCCAGTCCCCTTGGCTGCTGACTCAACAAGTTAATTTGGTCTTTTCGTTCAGTGTGGTTTATACCAGTTGTTTATAGATATACATGTGGTAGCAATTCAGGATGTATTTTTGTAAATTTTGGTCCTGGAAGGAAAACCAAATGTATCTTTGTATCTCAAGCTGAAAAAGGTTGGGAACCCCTGTTCTAGTAGATTCCCTAACCCAGGCCAAGACCTTTTCTAACACGTATTTTTTCTTTGTTTGTCTTCCGTCATCCTGTAGTACTGTAAGTGTTTGGCACTCGGGCAGCCATTCAGCTTCGGCCAACAGGACATGCCCCGGCTGAGGAGGCAAATGTACAAAGAACTGTGTCATTGCAAGCTCACCCTGTGACCCAGAACCCCCACCCCAACCCAACCTGCCATCTTCACCTGCTCCCACCCAACCCCAACAGGATTGAGGGACAATAATAAAACAAGAAGCAGAAGAGGAGGAGGAATGGAGAATATGATTGACTGGAAAAAGAAGGATTTTCCATTAAAAAAAAAAAGTTTTTCTCTGCCAACATCCAGAGAAAGTGCTTCTTCTACTGGTGTTCCCCTGTAGGTGATTCATCGTCTCACTTTGTTTGATCTCTCTTTGCTTCCCCCTCCTTGCCTTATGACAATTCTGATTTTATTTCTTTGTCACGGTTATTCCTTTGTGGTTGACAGTGGCCAAGACTAGCTTCCGTTTTGGGAATGTCCTAATCTGTCATCCTATTGTAGCCGACTTGTATTTATCCTTCTGAAAGGGAGCATGAAGGTAATGAAAACCTCTACAGACTGCAATCCAGTTAGGTCAGCCTGGCTACTGTTTTCATCTGAATTGGTCTATCTTACGTTCATTAATTTTTCAAAATAAAACTGAAACAAAAATCAACTTGTTTTTTTTATGCGTTTCCAATACCAAAATGAAACAACAGATAATGGCTTGTTGGCCAGCTTTCAATTTTATGCTCAAATCAGAAATGGAAACGAATGCACTCACATTCCATTCTGGTATTTTTCATTGGGCACAAGTGGCGTGACCCGGAAGAAATCATTACTTGTGGAAGAACTCTCAAAAACAACCCTGTCCGTTAGAAATTACATGCATATATAACTAAAGTCAAATTACATTTTGTTATAAACATAATGCTGCCAATTACAGTATTTGTTCAGCCTCAAATGGTTCACAACTACCTAATGTAAAGTTAAAACATAAGTTACTTATTCATATTCAACCATCTTTGGTTGCTAACAATTGTGTGCTTATGTTGGAGCAAATGAAGGAGTTTTCTAATAAGTGGACGCTGTATTGTGGATGTAGCTCTCAAATGCAAATGCTCTCAAATACTTCTCTACTTCTCTCTATATTACAGAACTATTATTAAAAAACTTAGACTGACCTGAACTAAGTTAATGTGTCATTCCTTTTCATCAAATTGCCCAGCATCAACTGCCATTTTAGACTGAAAGCGGTTTTCAAAAAGCACCACAGCTTTGTCTTCTTCCTCTAATCTCTGTGTCTTTACTCTTTGCTACTGCAAAACAACTTATATTTGAATATGTCTATATATATGGGAATTTGAATTATTCCATCATTTATACATTTGTTGGTTTAAAAGATAATTTTACTTCTACTGTAGAGAGAAATTTAGGAAGTCATTTACATGGATCTTTTAAATGAACTAATATATGTGTAATTGATGGCATGGTTCAAACAGAATCAAAGACATATTTCTCTTGTTACGAAATACTGTAAAAACAAATTCCAAAGTAAATGGAGCAGACCTGGTAAGGGCAGAACTTCATCTCTCAACAAAAACAAACAACCAATTTAGTGTTCAATGAAGATACCGAAATGGAATCTGAGTACTTTTTAACTATTTGTTCCATTTTTGATTTGAGTTCTGATAGAAAGGCATAAAATCTGAAATGACACAACATCAGTGACCCATCAGACATTTTCACCCAGTAAGACAAGTATGGCATATTGATGTGAGATGAGATCAGCTTCCATAGTGGCAAACACAAGCCAGATGAACAAATTGGCTCAAAGGGTTCTCTGCATTACATTTATCTTTTTCCATGTTTCTCTGTCAGTAAACGTGTTGCTCTACTTATTGTTTAAAACAAGGATGACTTTTTTTTTTTGGAAGTCTAGTAAGTAGGTTTTGAGAGCCAATATGGTGAGGACCACAACAGTTATACAGATCAGTATGTCAAATGTGGAATTGCAAGTAACCTCTTCTACTCTTCTTTTTATAACTAAAGACAAATTTGTTCATAGCTGTGTGTTTTGTTTTGTTTTTCCAAACAGGAGTTGATGCAATGGAGTTGACTGTTTTATATCTTCTAAAATGCATTATGGTTGCTTAAAATAAAAAATATGTGGCAAACAAGTGATGGTATCACTTTTAATGACACAAAGGATACATTTTTAAAAGCTTGACAGTAAAGAGACTAAAAATAGGAAAGAAAGAGGAGCTTAAAACATGCGACATAAGTTCCCAACAGCCATGAATGTGACTAACAACGTAAGAATATTCAGGGATGCAAACTTCTCCTTTTGGTAGAATTCACTGTCTTGAGATCAAAATAGGTCGTCTGTAAGACTTCATCTGAGGACAAACCTGACCTTTAGATCAGGTCTGGAGATATTATCCACAGCAGAAAAAAAAAGTATTAAAAGTGAAATGTGAACAATATTATCCATGTATCATTCATTTTTCAGAATAAACCCAAAACAAAAAAGTGGTCACATTCCATTTTGGCATTTTCATCTGATACGAGTGGCGTGACCCAGAAGTAACAGATACCTGACTCTCAAAACAACCCCACCTGTCAGAAATCACATTCATATTTAACTAATTTGCAAGTCAAATTACATTTTGTTCTATACATAACACTGCCAGTTCCTTTTTATTTCAACTAAGTAATTAAATGTGTAATTTTTTTTTATCTCTTCTTCCAGGACTCCATGGAAGAAAATATCCTGGTAAAGGAAAGTAAAAACACTAAATGACATGAACACTCCCCAGAGCCCCTGTGCACTATATGTCTTTTACAAGTTTTTAACTAAATCTGACTTATACTTTAGAATTTAAATAGCTGACAAAATTTTAAACATAATGGGGACAGTCAGAGGTACAAACCTTCTTACAGAGGCACATGTAGAAAGCTTGCAGGCTGTGAGTGTTTTTTTACCCTTTACCATATTGACTTTAGTTGCGTTTGCATCCAGTTGTCTTTATTTGCATTTCTATCTGCACATAAAAAACCCAAATGGAAATGCAGAATAAAATAACAAAACAAATAAAACTCCAAACAGTGCAACATTTTTGATGCTTGGGAGAGGTGGAATAGTTGGTGTATTGATAAAATATAAATGTGAATAAGTGCAAGGGACACAGATTTAGTGAATAATTGTGAATGTAATGTTTACTGAATACAAGACACAAACAAATCACATTTTCAATGGAAACAGCAACAAAACATCACCATATATAAAGAGCTGCATAAACAAATGTTAGACAAAGGCTTTGACAAACTGGATGAGTTTGAAACAATGTTGTATTATCCAGACTGGAGGTTCATTTCAGTTCAGGGGTAAAAGCTAAAGCAGCAGCTATGTTACACATGACTATGTAGATGAAGTATAGCATTCTTTATTCAAGAAGACGCGAGAAGATCAGTCAGCTGATCAGTCATGTGAGTTAATTGTTTGCTAATTCAGAATTTCTTCAAAAAAAGTGTTTCCATTTTCCATTATGTGCATTTATTCCTTTTCCAACAAAGTAAAAACCACCTTCAAGTGAACATAAAAACTTTTTTGCTAAATTGAGGAACTGTTTTGAATTTTCTGTTTCCATAAATGTATTTAACAGACACAGATAAACTTCATTAATCGCCAGGTGAAAATTAATATGTCCATCAGCTCAAGAAAAGAAAAAGAAAATTTAAAAAAAAAGGTCCAGAAGCACATTTGTAAGGCGAAACTGAAGTTTGAAGATTTGCATGAGCATCTTAAATTTTGCAAAAAGGTTTTTAGGCTCACTTCTAGTGGGTTTTGCCTTGTTAGTAAAAGAGCACCTACTATCTAACTGATAACCTGTAAAGAAATTGCCTTGAGATTTATTATGACTTTGGAATGGCACATTTGCTTAAATAAAGACGATTTGAGTAACATTAAAATGGCTGGTATTTGAATTAAAGAAGGAGGAGCCATGGAGTCAGACAGAATGCTCTCCCAACAAACTGGTGTACCCTGATGTGATTCAACAACCAGCTAGCGAAGATAAGAGAAGGTCCTCGTGAGACAGAAACAACAAGTGACCGATTAAAAGGTGAGCAGACACCTGTTTAAACAAAGTTCTGCTATTGAATATACTCAAATTATAGTTGTTAAAATCTCACCCAGACTTTCTCGATAAAAGGCAATGAGAACTGTTATGATGTATTGATCGCGGAGGCTTAAACACCCTGGGGTTAAAGTCCGAGAACTCAGAGAAAACACTTCTCTGAGTTTTAGGGTTCGCCACAAGTGGCGAACCCTAAAATAGAAAGTGGTCACTTAGGGTGACACTGGGCGGCTAGGTTTAAAGTCCTTGGGAAGTACGGTTTCCTAAAATTAACAAGCCGAGGTTGGTGGCCTTTCTACTGATAAAATTGACTATACGAGGTAGATAAAGTACCTGAAATAATTCTGTTTTAAGGATTGTGTGGGTGGTTTCCAGAAAATAGACAACTTTTAAAAGAGATCTCTGGTTCTCTGGTCATTTTCTGTTCTGTGGGAAACGGGGTGGTTTGGGTGTTGAGACCGGACGTGAATTAAAAGGGTCTGTGGATTTGGGAGCACCCCTAGTGTGAAATGATAAAGAGGGGGAGGCAGCAGGACTAGAAGAAGGAAAAAAGGAAGTGATGAGGGTAGGAGAGGAAGTAGTGCTAGAATGCAGTGAGATAGAAATAATGCTACACAACAAAGAAAAAACTGAAAAATACCTCCGTGTAGTGAAGTCATGAAACTAACGAGCTACATTATATTATGTATTATAAACGTAGGTAAGGCAAGTTTATTTTATATAGCGCTTTTTATACACAAAGGCAACTCAATGTGCTTTAGATACATAGGGAATACAAATCAAAATGCTAAAACAATGAAAGATCAAAATGTTAAAAATTATAAAATTAAAAGCTGATGATTAACCCTCAGACCCTCAGAAATCATCACACTTTTCCTCTTAGGCCAGTAGCCAGTAACCTGAACCCAGAAATGATTAAGTTATCCAGATTCTAGAATGTGTTCTAAATTGGACCACACATGCCAAAACCATAGCCCATCTTAA
The DNA here is from genome assembly GCA_037367275.1 of Coranthus polyacanthus. Taxonomy (NCBI): domain Eukaryota; kingdom Metazoa; phylum Chordata; class Actinopteri; order Kurtiformes; family Apogonidae; genus Coranthus; species Coranthus polyacanthus. The sequence goes on along the minus strand of JAPQRN010000022.1, from coordinate 24,550,066 downwards.
GTAATTTGAAAAAAGGAAAAAAAGACACAGACAGATGTTTATTCTGACCGAAGAACAGGAGGAAGCATTAAAATATGTGCCATAGCATCTATGATATAACAAAAAAGCAGATGTAGAGTTGATTAGGGCATAGAACCTATTTAGATAACAGCAGAATCCTCATATAGGCCACGTCAGAGACAATTGGAATATTCGTTCAAAAAACAAATATTTTTCTGTGGTAGACATAAGTAATGCTTTCTTCTTGATACCATTATACAAAAATAGTCAATGGTTTGCATTTACCTACAAGACAAAACGGTATGCATGGACCAGAATTCCCCGAGGTTATTGTGAATCTCCAATAATCTTTTCTCAAGCTATGTTGGCTAATTTAGCCAAGCTCACACTGCTAGAAAGGGAGTCAAGTACGCAGCTCCAGACGGCTCAGTGACTCTGGCCTTGGGAGGACAAGAACAATGAAGAGGTGGTATAAGTGGTCACTAGTGTACTAGTGACCAAAAGGGGGAATTGTGAAGAAATGATACCTTTATAATCAAGCTTATTACATAATTCATGCAATACTTAGAATAGAATAGACTTAGTAAATACAAAATCAAAATAGCAGAAGCAAAACTTGTTGGTGTGTGACCTACATTGTGAAGCAGGATGTCGTGTGTGTGAGTGTGCTTTGTGTCAAACAGATATTCCAGATCACAAAGCCGCACAGAATGTCCAGATAGTGTGCTTTGTGTCAAACAGATATTCCAGATCACAAAGCCGCACAGAATGTCCAGATAGTGTCCACAGCGACATGGATAACGGTTGTCAGAGGGGCGCAAATGTGGACCAACGGGAGAACGACACCACACATAGTGCCACCTCGGACGCCAATGTCAAGAACACACCCACCATCTTGTCGTGTATACTTACTGGGTCTAGGGAAAGTATAGTTTGTCAGACTTCACGCCCTGACACCCTCTGTTGATGTTAGGAGTAGAACTCTGGCCCAGAGCTCTGTACAACTTTTCTTATTGCCTTTGCCTTTGCCTTGAGATTTATTATGACTTTGGAATGGCATGTTTGCTTAAATAAAGACAATTTGAATAACATTAAAACGGCTGGTATTTGAATTAAAGAACGTGCAGGAGGAGCTGTGGAGTCAGACAGAATGCTCTCCCAACCAACCGCATGCTAATGATGATGAGAACAAACTGTTAAGATTCACCTAAGAGTAGTTCATGGAAGCACACATAAATTCACATTTTCTTTTGATGATTTTTCTGAAATATTTGTCATACACTTGGATAGAAACCTGTCTTGTGGTGAAAATCAAAGTCTTAAAGTCTTCATATCTCTCTATTATGAAGGCCCCGGACTACACTGTATATACAGGTGACAAAGAGCACCTCAACCTTCCAGTCAGTGTTTACACCACTGCTACCAAAAAGCTGTATGAGGAGGTTTGAATTGTGATACTGAGTATAAATATTCTGTGAATCTTTCTCATCTGACCTTCACAGGAGGGAGTACAATTTTAGTTTTGAACAAGTTTTAATGTTTTTTACAATAGAATTTGTGAGGAGTCTCTCCCCCTTCAAACATACACAGTGCTCTTTAAAAGTTCTAGGGGTTTCCACGAAGACAGGAGTAGACCTTGTCCTCTTGAGACCCTGCATCCACAAGTGAGAATATTGCATTTTGGGATTTCTGCACCTCATACTTTATTCTTCTTAGCTTAACCCTTGTGTCTCACTAAGGACATTTTGTCCTTTAAAATGTATATTTTTTGATAATTTGGCCTGCATTAATGTAAATGGGATAAATGTTGGTAAAGGTTTGTCTGTTTACTCAAATGTTAAAATTTCAACATCAGTTCCCATAATACGTCTGTTATAAGCTGTGTATTCTAAATTCTACCAACTGGTACCATAAAGACTAAAGTGTTCCCATTGAAACCCATTAAATGTGCACTTTTTGATCCTATGATCATTACACCATAAAATCATGTATTCTGTTATATTAGGTTTTCAATCTAGAATAAGGTCTTCAAATTTTTCGATTTTACTATTTGTTTCCACTTTGAGTGATTTTCTCATGTTTGGCCTATGAGGTGAATACATACTATTTTCCTAGTCTCTACTATGTGAAGCGTTGCTCTGTTATAGAGGCCTGTGGGTCAATGTGTGACACTGAAATTATGTGTGTGTGTGTTGATATGGATGTGACAGAGTGGAATGTGTGTGTGCATGTGTGATTATATGTGCAGTTTGATACACATAAATTATGTCGCAATTTTATTCTCTCTGTCTCTCTCTCTCACACACACTCACTCACAAACATACACATGTGCACACACAGGCCTTCAAGCTCAATGGATATCATATTTTATGCCTCCTACATGCAGCATATTTCTGTATATGAGTTTCAGTAAAAGCCATTGTGCTTTGAAGACACAAAAATATAAAAATGCCTTTAAATCAATGATAAAAATCAGAAAATGTATGAATGTTTGTCATTTATAATCCGAACTGATGTTGGTTAAGATATTTAACTTGAAAAGTGGAAAATCTTATTAATATACACTAACACTCAAAAGTTTGGACATACCTCATTCAATGTTTTTTTCTTTATCTTTACTACTTTCTACATTGTAGATACATACTGAAGACATCAAATATATGAAGCAAGATATATGGAATTATGTAGCAAAGAAA
>JAPQRN010000022.1:24518086-24547270 GCA_037367275.1 Coranthus polyacanthus | reverse complement strand
TGTAGATATATATGTAGATATATCTATATATATATATATATATCTATCTATATATATATAGATATATATCATGTCACTACTTTTTCTAGTCATTGTTTTTTAACTCCAGATACTGTTGTAAATGACGTAAAAATACCGGTGACAGGAAGCACTATTTTCACACATGAACAAACAGAGTAGTGACAAGAGAGAAAGATTTAAAATAATATCAAGGACAGGAAAAGAGCACTACAGCAAGGTTTTAGTAGCATGTTACCTTTTTCCTCCTCACCCTCATCTTCTCTGTAATGTTTGTGGAGTTTTTAGCTTGTTTTTGCTTGTTTCTGAGCCGACAAAGTGTACATTAATGCTTTCAGTACATCCTGTAGAACGTCTGTCCTTCAAAATATGAGTAAATGATCTTAGACCTAGACGTCATGCTGTAAAAGCTTTGTTATTACATTAAATATTGTCATTATCACTAGTTGCTTACAGTTTTGTTAATTTCTTTTTCTCATTTCACTCACTACTTCTAGTAGTAACAGTTACACTCTCATGTCTGAATATTTCAGTCAAACTGTCGTATGTAGAAACTGAGGAAACAGATGAAATTACAAATAAAGGCCTGTCTCTGATATGAACTTTCTTCAAATAAAGACCTGGTATCTTCTGCAGCTGAGAGAAACAAAGGCCCTGGACACTATTTGAGGGAATACGAAGCAATGTAGTGTTTTCAGTTTTTTTAAATGATTTCCTTAAAAAAGGTAAATTATTTCAATAAACAAATCATTTTTAAATGATTTAATTTAAAAGTGATTGGCTGTAGTGCAGGTGCACCGCAGGTACAACACCCACCCCTGTTATTAAAAAACTCAATGTATTTGGACAGTGAACGGCCGTAGTCGGCCTGAGCGTGTCTTTACCTTGTGGCTAGCAGTGGGTGTGTGAGCAGAGGCATGGCCCACGACTCTCTGCTCCACGGCACCGACTCAAACAGCAGGATGTCCTTCTCCGTCAGCGCCATCACCACCGGCCTGTACTGCTGTCGACCGCCTTCCAGCTGGACCTTCAGGGGAAAGTCAGGGAAAGTCATTATTCACATCCACTTACTTAAATATTACAGCAGCATATTATGTTTCCAGAACTTACATTAATGATCTCTGTCATGTATATTAAAAACAAAACTACTGAAAAAAACAAATCAGGTTTCTGAAAGCATCAGGAAGTGTGCAGGCGATGCTCAAACGGTTTGTTCATTACTAAATGTTATAACAAAATGTAGCCAACTAAAACACTACATTTTTACTGGGTTGCAGCATGGAAAGAGTTGAATATTTTGGATCTTAAAAGGCAACAGGAACAACCTGCGAATGTCACCTTAGGACTGACAGTAACTGCAGAGGGCATTAATCAAAGCTTAATAACACTTTTGTTAAACAATACATCGGATACACTTATTGACAGTTAGAACTAAAAACTCATTATTGCAGCTGTAATAACTGAATTATAATTATGTAGTTTCTGAATCTTTTTGCTGCTTTAAAACCCCAATAAAGTGGTGAAATTGATGTGAGTTAGCAGCTAGCTAAAAGCGTAACAACGTGACAAAAATGACATAAAAGACGTGACAAGATGAAAACGACATAAGACAAAGATGATGTAAAAGATGCAATAAGACGAAAACAACGTAAAAGATATAACAAGACATAACAAAACCAAAAAGATGTAACAAGAGAAAAAACGGCGTAAAAGACGTAATCAGATGAAAATAATGCAACAAAATGAAAAAGATGTAAGAAGTTCCACATATTATAATTATAATAAGTAAAAGAACAAAACATTGAAAGATTGAAAATGATGTTAAAGACAAAACACAATGAAAACAACATAAAAGATGTAATGAGACTTAAAAAGACGTAACAAAAAAAACAGACAAAATGAAATGTAAGTGTTTTAGCTGACAATGCAAATAAAATAAATGACAGTTTGTAAAACGTCCTGTTGGTTTTCTCAATGAATAGCTCTAGCTCTACCTGCTACTATACATGAGTGTACAGTTCATAAGTACAGATACTGTGGTAAAAGGACAGTGCGAAGCGATGATGATACAGTTTGACACATTTAAGCGCATGCAGCTGCAGATCAGTCAAGTAGCTCAGCCTGACGGCCTGAGCTGAATTTGTGACAGTGTTGAGGTGAAAGTGGGGCGGTGTGAGTCATCACTGAGTGACTGAAGTGTTGGTGAAGTTTGAGTGAAACCTGTGGCGAGCAGATGGGTTCTACAGGATGTAATGTAATGCAACAGAAACGTCCATAGGTGCTTCCTGTTTGAGGCGGTCCAGATAAACACAGGCCAAACCTCCATACATTCGAAATGACTTTGAATTAACACTTCATCGCTGTGAAAAGATATCATTCAGTGTCAAAGAGTCTTCCTGGATTTGAACTGAGCCATGTTTAAATTTAGGGCTATGTGTAACTCAGGAAAACAAATGTCTTCCTGTTAGTTGTGGCAGGTTATTCCGTTGGAGCAGAAATGCTGGTCTATATGTTTGGGGTCTGGGTATGTGCAGTGACGTAGGAGTCATGAAAAGGTCCTGTAGAGGACTAAGCTGATCAGAACTGAAGAACCACTGATTCCATTTCCTTCTGAAAGCTTTTGAGAAAAACAGAAAAAAGCTGATAATCTAAGCCAGATGGACTATGATAAAAGCTCATAACTGAATCCTCAAGTGGAATATAAGATGCTCTCAAAGCTCTTTTTGAAGGGACATGTAAGATGACTTAATCTACTCTAACTAAACAGATGTCTTCATAAACCTTCTATCTTTCTTTTCTTCAAAAAGAACAAATAGGATGCCAACAGAGGTGAACCGATAGTGGGTTTTTTAAAAGGCTGATATTATAACGATAGCCTGGGGCATGAAAAACATGATTAATTGGTCGATATTATCCCACCTCACCCCCAAAAAATGTTGATACGGAAAACGCATTATGCATGTCTGAAAGGCTCTTGAACTGGACATTAAGTCACAGTGATAAATAAATCTGAATCATCAACAATCAACATCAAACTCAAAGCAACTAATCAATATATGTGGGAATGAACATCAAACTAACTGAATGTAGCTGTTTATCTTGATAAATAGATTTGAGTCTAGAGCCTCCTTGCTCCAACGACGTTGCGACACGATGACACACATACGTACATATGGACGCAGCGATGATACTGGATCGACCAATCTCTGACCTGCATGATTTTACTTCACGTTTAGTATCGCTTTAGCTCACGCAAAAAAAAAAAAAGCCATGCCATGCCGAGGGCAGTCGAGCTGATATCGTCAGTGGAAAAGCGGTATTAGCTACAGCAACACACCGAGACCAACTAGCGGAAACAAATAATTCAAATGCTGACATACACAAACATGACTGACTGACTTTTCCACCATCAAAACATTGACTGAAAGTCTCTTTTTCACATTGTGTCTTTTGCATAATTTTTGTCTCGTTCCATCTTTTCTGTTGTTTTTGTCTTGTTACGTCTTAAAATCACTTGCATGAGTGCTAATCAAGTTGTCATGGATGTACCTGACAACAAACAGGTAAAGACATTGCTCAACAGCGCTACCAGAGGCAAACACCCACACCTTTAATAATATCCACAACCTGTCACTTCAAAATGCACGGCACAGGATATGAAACACTGTCTTGTTTTATAGTATATTTTAATTTGCTGTATTATTTTCGGTATGTTTGAGTGTCTTAGGACTCTCAGTTTCTGTTATTCTTGTCTTCATCAAGCTCTATGATGTTGCACTGACTAATATTCAAAGATTAGCATTAAGCCTTAAGCAACTGAGGGATTATCACATGTATAATATAGCATGCAGCTGTTAACGCTGAACAAAGCTCCAAATACCTGTTCAGCCAGCCAGCCAATGTGTTTGAGGTGGGGGTGCGTGGATGCGGAGGACGAGGACCCAAGGTAGGAGTTGATGTGAGCCAGGGTCTGTGGGAGCAGGGCGGCGATGTTGGTGTGGATGGCGGTGAACCAGGAGTTGGCGGTGGGACCGTCTTTACAGCGGAGCACCACCGTGTGCTGTCCATCTGGGGAATGGAGCTCCAACAGTCTGGAGACAGGAGACAGGAGATGGAACAGACCACAGAATGTAAACACCTCATGGAAAAAGAGCCAATCGCACATCACTTAGTTTTAGTAGGGGTGGAGCGATTCTTTATTCTGTTCTTTTTGTGTGTGTGTGTTCATTAAGAAATGAACACACCGAGGTGAAAAATTCTCTTAAGACAAGTGAATAAATGAAAAAAAATCTCTTCAACACAGTGTCCTGCTGTGTTGTAGATCCACCACTTCTGTTATTACCTTCCACAATAAAAGTCCTAAACATTTACAATATGTGACTGAACTTTGTCACTCAGAGGTAGTTCAAAAGCTCAGAGTTTCATTCACACTGAAGCTTTGCTGTTAATTCTGCACAGCGTCTCTGCTCATTGTTCAGTCTCGCGTCAACTCGCATTGACCTTTTATGAGAGTAACATTGTAGCGTAGGTAAACAACATGTTCAGCGACTACGCGGTGGACAGTGGACCATCAAATTTAAAAACCAAACTTTGGAAGAGATTTGGATTGTATAAGAAGGAAGGAAAGTTGGATAAAACGTTGGCTGTTTGTAAACTCTGTATTAGTCCAGTGGTAGCACAACAATTCTGAACTCTCTCCTGGTCAGATGGCATGGGGGAAAGTTAGATGTAATTTATAATGGAAAATGAATGTCTAGATTAACCAAATGTTGGTAAAAACTGCAATCACACTGCATCGAAATCAAGTGAATTATTCTGTATTAAAACGTATAATTCCTGAATGGTATGGTAGCCGCATGTATCTAGATGTGTATCATATTATCTTACAATGTCTCCATTGTAAGACAATATGATACACATGGATGTACAGACAACTGATGGATTAGTGAAGAAAACATAATGCTTTCTAAACATATGCAATGAATGATGTTTTACATATAAATGAATGGACATCAATGATACCGCCACTGTTGAAAACAGGACGTTCTGTAAAATCTAGGCGTTTGTGCATGACTCTGAGAAGAAGGGTGCATATTTTGATTCAAATTGCCTCAAATGACATTTTCCAAATACAAATGCACGTGATCAAAAACCTGATTCATTATATCATTAAAAATGGTTACCACAATAAGTAAGGCAAACACAGAATGAAACACAAACACCTACTGTTTATTCTCTGGTGCTCATATTATTTTATCACTGTGGTATAAATCTTGCTGGTCTCCACATGTATCTTTAAATCTGCCTTTGGAAGACCATCTGTTTAATAAGCACGAGCATGTCTCTTTCATGTTCATTATCCTTCAATGAACAAACATTCCAATCTAATGAACATCAGTTGGACAAAAAAAACACCTACACACAGAACCACACCTAACTCCCACATACTCTGCTATTTCTCTCCAACACACTGATGAGTCTCATATCAGACCTGTTCTCCAGATCTGGCATGGTGAGATTCCTGCTGATGAAGCACATCTTCAGACTTATGACCTTCCTGTCTTTGGAGGAGGAGGAGGAGCTGCTGTGTTTGGGAGACCCGGAGTCCTCACTGCCGCTGTAGCTGGGGGACTGGGGACGGACACCGTCCCACGGCAAGTCGGCCACCAGGGACGGCTTCTTGAAGAGTGGAGAGACCTCGCGGATGTACTTCACTGGAGAGGAACACAATGGGAGAGGCGACATATCAGCTGATGTGCAACCAACAAGAGGTACTAAAACCGACAAAACAGTATAACATGACATTTGACAGATCTGTGTGGCAAACGGGACATTCTTTTCACACTGTCACCATTCAAACCATACCGGAAACCTGATTTGTTCAACACACGTATAAAAATGCAGCTACTTCCTGTCACCCATAGCCCAGTGATTTTCTGGTATTTAAATAAAATATTATCTCTGGTTTTACTCATTAAATAGAGATGTGGGCAAAAACAGTTTCCTATCAGTCAATATCGATATTATCGTGATAAATATCTTTGGTCCTGACTGAAAGTAGAAAAACCAGATGGGTATTTGTGGATTTAAATGATTCATGAAGTACGCACAATACAAGACAAAAACGTAAAAGACTCAACAATATGAAAACGATGAAACAAGATGAAAAAGCCATAAAAGACAAAAAATGGCGTACTGAAAGTTTACTGTAGTTCAACGATGAGCCTGAACCTGGTTCCTCTAGTCTTTCCCTCTGGTCCAACCTGTTCGCTGTCCTCATGCCTCCCACTTCATCCCTATCATCCAATCACTGCATGTGTTCAGACCTTCTATTACGTGTCTTTCATTCAAAAGTGGAGCTCTCTCTCTCATTGTCCCTCTTGATCGTCTCGCAGGCACCCTTGGCCACCCCAACTCCACCTTCCACCAGGCGACTCTAGACCCCTCGCTGGGCTAGGCTCCCCCCTCTGCCAGGACCTGCTCCAGCGTCCTCGGAGTCTGAGTCTGCGCCAAAACCTTTTCTCAAATAAATCAATAATATCGTTGCATTTCTGTGTGGTGAAGTCTCTTCTAGTTGAAATGATGTAGCAAGATGAAACAAGATGAAAATGACATAGAGAGTGTACAAGACGTAACGACACAAAAACGGTGTAAAGGACAAAACAAGACAAATATGACACAGAAGATGTGGTAAGATGAACACATACAAGACAAAACAACATGAAGATGACGTAAAAGACGTTACAAGATACAACAAGATCAAAACATCATAAAAGACGAAACAAGCTGAAACTAGATGAAAAAGAAGCAAGAAACGTAACAAGACAACAACACACCTGTGATTTGTGATTTTGTGGTTTAGTGCTTATTTTTAGTGATTTTGATGTGACAAGCGATACATTTCATAACGTTGCTGTGAATGCTGGGGATGGTGTGTTGTTGTGGCCTTGGCAGAGGTTTGCACTCTCTGACTGCTTTCTAGTCAACATAATGCTGCCTTTTTTTAAATTTTTTTGGGGGGTCCTTTTATTTTCCTTTGAGGATGTTGTAGGCCAGATTTTGGAATCTTAGCAATTTGTAGACGTCAGCTTAGCCTTTGGGAAATTACGATGGTCATTCTTTTGCCCATTTTATGACATTCATTGCTAATAAAAACAGTCATTAGATTTCTTTACTGGAACAAATGACAACCGTATAAATTTTCATTTTAAATTATTGTAAAGCTGTCAAAGAGACTGAGTGCAGGAGGTTTTAATAAGTCTGAACCACTAATGGCTCCAATACCACCACCAAAGCCCCACGAAAAAAATCTAAATAGTCCATGACCCCATGCTTTGCCTTCCATATGTAGAGCAGCAAAAGCAAGACAGCTGTTGAATATCTACAGTTCGCTGGCAAATAGTGCGTTGACAGTTTGACCATCTGTGGGATTCCACCCAATAACAGCCAGTCACTCAGGATATATGGTGTGGCCAGCCATAAACCGGGCCATAAGGAAACACTCTGGGATGTTTTCTACAAGAAGTAAGCATTTAATCTGCCTTTAAATACACTTGAGGGGCCTGTTAGGGTTTGAGTTTTCAAACACACCGCGGTGTGATACACTCAACCATCCTCTTGTGAATTTATGTGGAATGGGAAAGAGATTTGTCTCGTGTTTGTCCAGCTTGAAGTTTAAACATACCAAATTATTCATACGAACAGGACGCTGATCATATTCCAGCCAAGAATTCGGAATGTAAACAGTTCCTTCTATCCTACAGCATGTCTTAAAAGGACATTATGGTCGCGTGTGTGAAATTATCTAAGAAAAACATGAGGCGACTTGGCTGTGAGCTTGAAAGGTTGGCTGTTTGGAGAAAGAGCAGCTTTTGCTCCAACGCGATGGATTCACTTCCCAAATTTGTCCCCACTGCCTTGTGCACCTCCCGCCGGCCCACAGTCACGTGCCCCTTATCCTCCCTTGTTCTTGCTCATTTTTATCTCCACAGTGTTTCCTACGTCGCATTCTTCTAGTCTATTGGTCCCGTGAAATACAGTGTGTGCACAACGAGTGTGAAAAGACGGAGCGTCTGAGCATGTGTGTATGCTGGACCACTGACGTGGTCTGAAACGTGAGACGAGGCCCTTGAGAGGTGAGGTCATACTTGAATATAGACTGAGATATGAGGTTTGTGAAGGTGTGTGTGTGTGTGTGTGTGTGTGCGCATGAGAGAAATATAACGATGTCTACAACGGTGTGCTTAAGTATGCCTCTAAAATAAACTCGGCAAGAGATACAAAGAGTGAGAGAGCTGCAGCGCCTCAGTACATGCTCATATGTACATTAAGCTATGAATGACTCAGAGTGAAGGGCGGTGCTGGTTGTAATGTTCAGCAAAGAAATGCAGCTTCAACTCACATGTCTCCTGAACCACAATGTTAACTGGAACAGCACTACTGTACTTCCCTCAAAGCTGCCTCAATATTCATGAAGAGATTTTGCCTTTGGGCATAACTCAACATTTGCAGGCAGAATTTTGACTGCAGAGTTTTGTTTTGGTTTTTATATACACAACAGTTTGTAGGTTGATACAGATTTCTTAGTCACAACTGTCAAAAATCTGACAGAAACGCAAAAGACTCACCAACGCAAAAACTACGTAAAAGACATAAGATGAAAACAATGTAAAAGACATAAGACATAAGATGTAACAGGACAAAAACACACCTGTCGTCTCTGATTTTATAATTTGATGCTCATTTTGTTTTTAACGTGATATAAAAACAAATACAAAAAGAAATGAAAAATGGTTATGGTCCGAACATGATGTTTCCCAAGTGGAAATCTAGAGGTAGAACATAAAATAAAATACTTTTTCAACATTAAAGTATGCAGGAAAATAAAGTAAAAGTATCATTTTAGAGTGGCCCACCACACCACTGCGAAATGATAGAATTTTATGAAATGTCACGAAGTTGCAGTTATATGACTCTGCAGAATGCTTTTCATTTGAAACAACAGATACAAGAAGTGGGGACGAGACTACATTCATCCAAGATGAGAGAGGAAGACGAGAAAGAGGGAGAGGTAGAATTAACTAACATCACTTTTAATACCAATAAAACAGCAGGTAATGATTCCAGTTAAGTGGCATACAAGTAAAGTGTAGCTTGCTCGCTTTCTGGTGATATACTGTTTGACATTTGTCAATATCAGGGTTGGGAAAAGAGCATAATTGCAGAGGTTTTAGTCATGTGTTACCTTTGACCTCCTCACCTCCTCGACATAAACACTGTGTGCATGCTCTTAGAAACTCGAGATTATGCAGTAAAAGCTTGTTAATTTAATTAAATTCATTATCAGTGCTTGCTTAATGATTTGCTCAGTTCTTTTAGCATTTCACTCACTTCTTAGGTAATAACTAAAGTCAATTTAGCAATTATATAAATAAAGTGGAACAAGGAGCAGTGTGATGTTTTCAGTGTGGTTGTAAACATCCAATCATACAGCAATCGTTGGGAATTTAGAAGTATATATGTTTTTAATCTACGGCAGAAAACTAGTATATAAACTGTTATGGCCCACATTTTGGAAGTTTCACGAAATTTAATGTAATGAATTCATTTTTAGTTTTGCTGTTACATTGACAAAGAATGGATGTTAAGAAGAAGAATTAAGTCTTTATTTTAAGCACACATTTGTTTTGAAACTAAACCTACCGCTGAGTTCAACACGGGTTTCCTTTCTTCATAACATTTGGCAAAGAAAACAATGTTGTACCTAGAGTCGTCATCAATTAGATGACGACTATTAAACAACAACTATTTTTAGAATCGGTGAGAGTAATTTTTTGAGAAAATAAAAGTTAAAATTCTCTTCTCAGTATTCTTTAGTTTCTTTCCTCTTCTGTGACAGTAAACTGAATATCTTTGGGTTGCGAACCAAATGAGACATGCATGGACATCATCTTGGGTTTGAGAAACACTTTTTCACCATTTTCTGACATTTTATACTCCAAACAATCAATGGATTAATCGCAAAAATAATCGACAGACCAATCGAGAAAGAAATCATTAGTTGCAACCCAAGTTGTACCACAGTCACTGATGACTCCTAAGAAAGATCCCAATTTTGAAGCGAAAGGTTTTAATGTCAGAAGCAACAGAATGTTTAGGAGGCACCGTTTGATTCCGACAGGCCTGTCTCACCACCAGGTGGCTCTGAGGTTTGGGTGTGGTCGAGGTATCAGGACACAGGAGAAAACAGTTGCAACCAGCAGCAAAAAGTGGGCCATAACTTTTTTGAAGAGTTTAACAATTATTGGTATTTGTAATGAATTTTTAAGTCGTCGAATGAAAAATGAAATGTAATTAATTTCCTTAAATTAAATGACTTAATTTAAGGAAAAGATTTGCATTATTATTTAATGTTAAAATGAATGTCATGTCCTCAGTGTGAACACCCTATCCTCCTGCTCATGAATAAATCCTAGAGGAAACACTGGACGTGGTGCATGCTGTTCTGAGTAGTGACCTGTGTCTCAATCACAGTTGTACTCAGCTGCTATGAGCAGTGCATGAGTCCATGCATGCTCATGTGTACATTAAGCTATGAATGAGTCTGAGTGAAGAGTGAGCAGTGCTGGTAGTAATGCTGAGGCGAAGGGCCAAGAAATGCAGCTTCAACTCACCGTCCCTCCTAAACCACGCCACCCATTCCAATAAGGAGAATTTCTGCACACGTAAGTGCTTTGGAGGAAGTGAGTGAGTGTGAGAGCATCTTGAATACCCACGTTTATGTCTGAGAGACATATGTAAGGAACCCGTCTGTCCTGTTTTTCACACTAATAATCAGATCTGAGGCAGAGATGTTCAACCCAGACATTTTCCAACCACAGATCTGAGTTCTGTCTGCCACTGTAAAACTTCATATCATATCGTCACATCATATCTGTTCACTGAGTACTGCCTGCACTGTGGTCACTAGCATTTGTCTATTTTCAATGCTGCAGCAGCTGGTTTGGTTTTCAATGTTATCAGCACCAATAGTGATGATATTCTTTAGCAGACAACTATACAGAACTATCATAGCAAATTTCAAAGTGGGGATGTCATTTTAGTGTCCAAAACCTCATGCTTGTCTATATAATTATGTGCCAAGTGGGTTTTTTTACATTAGCAGAGCACATATTAAACACTGTCTGAACTAGCTGTCACTTTCTTTACACTACAGAGACTAATGGAGCGCTGCAGGAATTAGAGGTCGGCCGCATAATAACGATAGCTTGGAGCAGAAAAAGCCAATTAATCTGTTGACTTTGACATTTTTTTTTAGGATCTAGATTAACTGTTGAACTGTGCATCTAAGTTGAAAGTCAAAGTAATAAATACCTAAATACTAGGGATATGGCCAGAAATGTTATCAAGATAAGAATGTTCAAGTTCAAGTCATTATTTCTTTCAAGTTTAAAGGCTGACTTTTTGAGTGAAAGTTGAAGAAACCAGATGGTTATTTGTGGTTTTAAATCATTCATAAAAGAGGAAACCGTATGAAAACAATGCAACAAGATAAAAATGATGTAAAAGATGAAACAAGGCAGAAATGACGGAAAAGACTTAAGATGAAAAAGACGACAAAACTAGACAAAAGCGCTGTAAAAAAACAAAAAAAGATCAAAAAGACACAAAAAAACAAATGACGAGACTTACCAAGACATATGTTCTTATTCAACAAGTTGAAAACACTGAAACATTTTGTAAGTGTGGCAGGTTAAAAACAAACGCTAAAGACAAAAGAAAAAACGTGCATCACAATGATATTAAAAAACAATGATATTTATTAGGATATAAAATGATATCCTGATAAATATCATTTTACTGTCCAACCCTAGTATTAAAATATTAACTCAAATGTAGACTTGCAGCTCTAGTACAAGTACGTAGCATAGAAATGAAGACATCCATCTCATCTCCAGGTTTTCACAGGTGATGCTGTCTGTGTTCTAGCATTTTCCCAAAGTTTGTGAAAGACTTGAGCACTAAGTGTAAGTTTTTCAATTAAAAAAAAAAAAACAATTTCACATCACTTGGGACCATTATTATTACCATGGATCCATATCATCCTACAAACCTGTGTATATAAAAATAAAAAATACATTCAAATCTGCTATCAAAATTCTGCCTGAAAATTTTGAGTTACGCCCCAAAGCAAAATATCTGTATGACTATACCACTGTGAGAGAAGTACAGTAAGGTTGTACCAGTTAATGTTTTACAGAACCATTTTAATCAAAAGAAAAAAGCGGATATGGGAGCAATTGACTTCCCAGAATTGGCAAGGGGTTTCACAACAGTGCTTGTTCTCTGTAAAGAGGAAAGTGAAAGCATGACTTTATCAGCACTGTGGTCATTCTGAGTAAACACTGACTCAACGGACACGTCTCTTGAATGGATTTGAAAGTGTATGTTGGTGGACTACTCAGACAATAAAGGGAAAGGGGAAAGGGAGGACCCACACATAAAACCCTGTTCAAATCTATGACTGACAACAGATTGCTCGTGTCTGATTAGACGATGACTACCAGAAAACCTGCTCCCTGCACACACGGGTAGATTTCAAACTTATTGTTTCCACTGAAGAGGTTTGTGTAAATAGAAAATGTTGATGTAAAACCTGTAATGGTACCAGTAAGAACCCAAAAGCAGCACTACTGAACCAGGAATGTACAGAATCAGAGTTTTTTTGACATTTTGGCTGATCCGGGTGGTCCTTGTGGAAAGCCCTGATGAGGTCGCGATCAAGAATGAACCAGGATGGCACCCAGGACCTTTCCTCTAGGCCGTAACCTTCCCAGTCCACCAGGTACTGTAGACCTCTGCCCCACCGATGGGAGCAAATAAGGCGACGGACTGAATAAGCGAGCCCAATATCAATGTGGCGCGGAGGAGGTGGGGTAGTCAAGACCAAGGGGCTTTCACGAACCAGCTTGATCTTGGACACGTGGAATGTCGCATGTGTCCTCATAGACCGAGGGAGCTTCAGTCTGACTGACACGGGGTTTATGATTCTCTCGATCGGTCCCACGAAGCGGGGCACTAGCTTCCTGGACTCCACTTGTAGTGGCAGGTCCCTGGAGGATAGCCACACCTTCTGCCCCACCTGGTATGCAGGGGCCCTCAAACGGCGGCGGTTGGCCTGCGTCCAGGTGCGATGGCAGCGGTCCACAAATGCCTGGACGGCAGGAGGTTTCCTTCTCGAGAGAGGGGAACAATGGTAGCTGGTAACCGCGGATACACTGAAAAGGGGACACCCCTGTGGCTAAGCTGGTCAAGGTGTTATGGCCGTACTCGACCCACAAGAGTTGCTGCGACCAAGTCAAGTGGTGATTGGAAGCCATACAGCGCAGGGTCGTCTCCATCACCTGGTTCATGCATTCTGTCTGCCTGTTGGACTGTGGGTGGAACCCTGAGGACAGGCTGACAGACACCCAGAGGAGCTTGCAGAACAGAAAGGAGTACAAATGTCTCCAGGATCTCCAGGTCGATGTCTAGTTGCCGGGCGAGCTCCTCATCCATGAGGCTGGCATCCGAGCCACAATCCCCAAGAGCGACAATGGTGTGATGACTGCTGGAGAGAAGCAACCGGACTTGGAAAAGCAGTCCGACTCACCCGTATGCCCCCCGTTACTGATGAGCCGGTTCTCAGATACGGTGGAGGCGAACAGCTCTTCATGGCATTGGAGAACCTCCTCAATCCGCTCAAAGCGATTTCCAGGAGTCGAGGAGTACGCTGGGGCCATCCGTATAAGTAGTGGACTGATTGGCCGATCCGAGGCAGCTGAGGGTACAGGTGAAGCTGATGAGCGCGGTGATTGCTGTGAGTGAGCAGAGAGTAGCGGAGAGGCCAGGTGGAACTGACGAGGCTGATGAGTGAGGGGGAGGGAGGAGAAGCAGAGTATGACAAAACCACAAATAACCATCTGGTTTCTTCAACTTTCACTCAGGACCAAAAGCCTTTTAAATATAAAAGAAATAATGACTTGACTTTTATTGTGATACTTGGAAATAAAAAATGCCATCTTCACCTCTCCCAAGCTTGGAATGGTTTTTCTAATTTTTTCAGTATTTCCACTTGGGCTTTTTTGTGGTGCAAACTGAAAATGTGAAACGCACCTACCAACTTAAATTGCATGTAACATGAAACATTGGTTTGTGCATGTAAATGTATCTTGTATCATCTATAAGGGTAACGGCGCCTGTTGTAGCTGCGCTTCATCTTAAATTTAAATAATTCATCATCTATTTTGATGCCACAGCATAATAGTGGTAAAAGCAGCACTGAGGACAATGCTGTTTGTGGGATTAATTCATTGCTGCTTTTCACAGGATTTGTTGACAGTAACAGAAGACTCAATATTGTGAAAAGTCTCTGGTTTTATTATGTTGCATACAATTAGGTTCCAGTCATATCAGTCAGATAACTTCATAACCGAGATGACTTGAATTGTGGTTGTGGAAAACTCTGGCTGCAGTGTAACACATGAATGCTCTGTTGTGTAATTTGTTGGCAGTGCGGCCGCTGTGCATCTGCTTCTATTCATATTTTTTTGTTCAGTCCAAATGAAAGGGCTGGGAGCTGTTGCTGTCTTTGATGTAACCACAGAAATGAAATCCATCATCATGGGAAAGAGCCTCTTTTAACAGCTGAGATGATACAAACACGACAGCCACGTCTATCTCTTCTATTGTGCCGTTTTCTGTCCGTTACACTGGTGTCACTGCTGCCAACAATGTGTCCATGTGTCTTCTTTGGCAAAACAATCTTTGGCCGAGTAAACAGTCCAGACTTCAGCACAGACAGGGCATATTAACCACACAGCAGGACATTTCTTTGTTGTTGTTCGGCCAAACTCACAGAATTAACGTTAGCAGCTGAGTAAACATGCCAACAAGAGCAGCGACCATTAGTACATTCATGATTACTTGCTCAAAAGAACATTCATTGCGGGTTAATTTTGGCAATAAATTGTTTTAGACTTTTTCTTTTCAAGCTAAAGTGCAAAATTTTGTATATTGCAGGCCGTTTTCAAAATCACAAAAACTAAATAAAAGCAGAATTAGCACCTCACGGTTGTATGCCTCCGTGAACCAGTCAAGTGTCCGTTTATATCCATGTCTGTCCAGACCCAAACAACACATGTAGTGAAAGTTGTTCAAGTTGTTGTTGAAACACAAAATTGTTTCCTGAGATACAGTAGAAGAAGTAATTACTGACTACCGACAGAACAGAGGTGGCAGAAATAGTGCTGTCTGAATAATTATATTTTAGCTGACAAATAGCTGTCATGAACAAAATTGTGATTAACTATTTGTCTTTGTCCGTACACATTTAGTAGTTTATTTGCACACATACAGTAAACACAATGAAGAAGAAGAGCTATTTATCGCCATTGAACACTGGAACAGTTTTTAATAGAAACTGCATGTCTGTTTGCCTTTCAGGCCTTTGAAACAAATACCGCACAGGGCAGATTTGACATAAATAAATAAAGAACATATACAAAGAAATTGCTGATACTGACAGGTACCAAGAGTAAAGTAAAGCACCTCCAGAGGATGTCATTAAAAGACAGCCATTCAAATCTCAAACAGTGGAAAATGATCTGGAAACAGTGATGAGATCTGACATTTCTGTGAGTTTCTTCCAGCTGTTTTTATACAGCTTAATGGAGACGATAATCACCATTATGTAAAATAATTGCGGTTAGCTCAAATAATTGCAATAAGTGATTATGTAATACTTGTGACAGGCCTGGACATGGTTGGCATCTTAACCCTGTAAGCCATGGAGGCTCCTCCATGTCCAGACTTTTAATACCTGGATCTAGTCGTTGACAGTTTTTGACATATTTTGGCCTTAGACAGCAGTTAAACATGCAAAATACCAGCAGATCTTCATGTTTACAGTGGCACGGATTCCGATTGTTACTTTTTTCCATGTTGGACGTCCAAGTTTTTCTTCCCTTCCCTTCAGTCTGCTTCCTCCATCTACCACACTTTTCCTCCCTTTTCCTGACAGACTCAGTGATTTCTGCACTGCATGTCCGTTTATCTGTCTGCCTGTCCGTCTCTCCTGTCGGTGCTGTTAAAAGAACTCATTAGCTGTGTCAGTCCTGTCACTCAGCTCCACTTCTGCTTCTAATTAGGCCTGTACACAGAGGACTACCAGCTCACTGTATTTGTGTGTGTGTGTGTGTGTGTGTGTGTGTGTGTATGTTTGTAGATTTTGCCACTGTGTATACGTCTATGTTTATAGTGTGGAAAAGAGATTCCCCAGAGATGCCAACCAACATCCCATGAGGCCTGCTCATCTGCCTCCCTTCATGAAGAGGAAAACAGGGATTGGATTGTGAGGAGGATCGACAGAAGGAGCCATAGGTTGTATACAAGAAGTACACAAGTAGTGGAGGTAGCCACCGGGATGTCACCCAGTGGATTGCATTTGGACCGTGGCCATCTTTTTTTTTTGGAGCCAGAAGTGACCATATTTGGACAAGACGGTGGAGCTGTGAAGAAGTGTGGGATGAAACTCCACAAGCTAATGCTACAGCTAACTGACTGAAAACACCAACCACACTGCTAACACTGTTATTTTACAACACCACCAAGTAAATTCAGCTACTTGATCGACTTTGCATAATGTATAAGCACACTAAACAGGGCTAGCTGCTGTAATTAGAGGGCAAGATGACAGGTCACATAATCCAACACTGAATAACTGCTAACATTAGCTAAAACAGTATGCCTAAGTCATGCTAATAGGCAGGGTATTGTAAATACCAGTAAACAAAATGAAACATTTGCAAGACAGAATGCTTTGACAGTCATGTTAGTGTAAGATCCCTAGCATTAAAACAGCTAAATCCCGTAAAAGAAAAATGCACAAACATAGACAGTATAAAACAAGTGGACATAGCCACCGTTGCCATCTTGTTTTTGTTTTTTTCTGAGCCAGGAGTGAAACGGGCCATGCCCCAAACTAAGTAATTTCAGCTATCTGATAAATGTTAACACATACTGTTGTGTTATGAATGTATATACATACTAATTAGCACTAGCTGGGCTAATTAGGAGCCTAGCTGACAGACCATATATCTCTAAAGCAGCTAAGTTACGCTAACAGGCCAGGGACTGTAATTAACCTTCATGAAACATTTGTGTAATTCTTTGGCAGGCTGGTTAGTTTAACTTCTTAACCAAAACGACAGTAGGGCAAACACTCACCTGTCACTCAAAGCGGCAACACACTTAATTATACATACCATTAAGCCTTAATACAATCAAACAGTGAAACTAGTTAACGGTTTTAGGAAATAACTAGCAAAACTGTTTTTTGTACAAGGCAGTACCCATGTTTACGTTATTTCTACTGTAAGCTGGACATTTTAAATTGGGGGTCTATGGGGACTGACTTGCTTTCAGAGTCATGCATCGGGTTTTGGCACTTCCACACTGGCTTCATTTTTCAGCCCTGGAGCTTGTCACTTGGAAGAAGTGGAGGATGACAAATAGAAGACGGGGGAGTGCAAAAGGCAGAAGAGTCTGACTCGACACATATTTGGTTGTGGCGTTAGTTGTGGCACAAAGCTAACCGCCCTCAAAACCGCCCCCCTCTCTCCTTCCTCACCACACAAACACAGAAAGTAATCATCTTATGGTAGGGCCGAAATAATAGCTTACAGAGCTGCTAGTCAGGCAGTCAGACCCCGGCCTCTGTATTTTTTCCCCCAAAACTGCCCAGAAATTCCCCTGTGGTTTGGCTCGCTCCTCTCTCCTCTCTCTGTCCTCCCTTCAGGCTTCCTCCTCTTCCTCACTCTCCTTCTTCATCCTTCTCTTTACTTTCCGTTTTTCCCCACACCTCTCATAAAATCCCCTGCCCTGTCTTTATTCTGAATCTCGTCCACTCCATCTTTCTTTCTCCCCAGTGTCTTTCTCCCCCCTTCATCGAAGTCTGTTTCTGCCAGAAACCTAATGAGAACAATGTGTCAGAATGCAGCCCCAATACAGAAAACATGTGTGTGTCAGTGTGTGTGTGTGTGTAAGTGGTGGGGTCTTATGGAGTGCCCCCTCTGAAACACATGTGCAGATACTGTACCTCAACACTGGGTACATGACCCTTTATGTGGTAGGTTACTTTTTCATTAAATACTTTTTTTTTATGAATGGCTGCACATGATTACTATATTGACATTCAACTACGTGACATACATACAAGTTATGTTGTTTTAGTGTTGAAGCACTTTTGTGCCTTTATTTAATTTGGTCAAGAGGGTAAAGAGATGAGGAAAAACATGCAACAAATGTCACTTTCTATTAAACAGACTTTCACAGGTGTTTATAAGAATTCTGTCTGGTCCGACCTCAGCTCAGGCTAAAGGTGCTTGGACTTATAAATGGAGAATGACTTATTACTTGTGATATGTTCCTCTTCATAAACTTACTCCACACTTTGTTTTAGCCATAGACGGTATAAATGAAATGGACGGAGGTACAGTGACGTCACCCACTGGTTTCTCAATTGCCGCTTGGAAGCCAGGAGTCTGCGTTTTGGCCGTCGTCATGTTGGCTTTTTGGATGCTAATCCTAAAAGCTAGCTAACTTCATCAAACATTTGTGTCAAAGCAATGGTGTAAAAAACAATGCTAGAGTCTAAAAACATTTTGGTGCGATTCTTTAGACTCTGTGAGCAATTAAAGTGTTGCTGAGGAAATGAAAGTAGTTCATAGTTCAGATGGAAGAGAACTACATTAACCTTTTGGCTACAGATGTCAGACTGTGACTTTGTACAGATACTTTGTCAAAGCAACAGCACAAAAAAACATTAGAGATCTGTCATGTTACTGTGATAAGTTTAACCACCCAAAATCACCACAGTGGAACTTTCTTCCCCACAATAGACCTAGTCAAATGCATGCTCAGAATTACTGCCTGTAACTAGTATTTCTAAGTAAGTTAAGGCAGATATTCATTAAACATAATGAATATAATATTAAATTTGGTTTTAGTAGTTGCAATATATAAGATTCGTTTTTTAATCATAACAATAATCATAATTCTTTTTTTCAAACAGTCAAATCAACTAACATTAGCCAGTGAGCTAACAGCAGTTTGCAAGTTGAGTCAGACTGTGGGGAAATAAAAAACGCAGAAGATATGTTAAAAACCTAAACAATTCTGAGCTTTGGGGGAAACATTTGTGGCCTTAGCCTCTGATAATATAATGAATAAAGAAAATGCAGCTAATAATAATTAATAGACCACCTGTGATTTTCAATATAAATTCAAGCTAAGCTTGATATTCAGTTTTTCAGAATACTTTGTTGTCATTAATTTAAATACAGCTTATTTCTGTGTTCAACTTGTAAAGCAAGCATTTCATGTGTCTTTTGCCAGATTTTTGCTTCACATTTGCGCACAAGAAAACTCTGATGTGTTTACAAGTCGCATTTATGATAAATGGTGACTTTTCACAACTTTGTCACAATGGTCCAATTATTATTTCTAAAGCTGTGTATAATACTAAGAAAACAGGAATTCATTTAAAAAGAAATCATTTGAAACTTCTGTTTTACCACTAATAGTACAAAGGGATGGCATCAATTCGATCTAGAACACATTTTAGCTCAAAATACTGGTGACAGGAAGTAGTATTTTCGCACATGCATAGAACAGATCAGGTTTGGATCGGGTAGTGACAGTAGGTCTGGGTCTGAAAAGATGCTGAATCTAGCAACAAAATTCCTGAGTTGACTTCACTGTATGAGAGTGGAGAAAATTAATTAAACAATTAACATTACAAGCTTGAGAAGAGATTTCTACTTCTGCTACATTTCAGCCCGTGGTTTTATGGTTTTACCTAAAAATTGTGCCTCAATTCAATTTAATAAGACAAAAATCTATTTCAGGAACATCGGGGTGGCCTGGTGCTTAACCTCCTTGGTTTTGTTAGGTTTATATGATACTATCAAAAACATCCTGTTAAGCATAATACAAAAAATTACACATTGCATCGGAATATTTGATCCACTCTGCTCACCAACACAGAACAATAAATTCAGAGCTTTTCGGCTAAAAGCAAATCCTACAGGAATCATGTTAATGTAGAAATACTTTAACCTGGAAAATAAGAACTCCCCTGGTCCCAAACACAGAGTCACACCTGCCCCCTTCTCTTTGTTGTCATCTAATCTGGATCAGAGGAGAAGCCTTTGGGAAATCATGCCGTTCATGTGTAAATACACATGAGTGTGTTTCTCTGCAGCAGACTCACACTGTAACATTTATTAAATTAGTCCGTTGCATTCAGTGTATGGCCCATCTGAATATGTGTGCCAACTTTCTACAAAGGATAAAGCAGATTATGGATAAAAATAATCACACTCATCATTTGCTGGTGTAGTGACTGTTAAAGATTACAAATGTCTGGCCCTCGTGTTGCCGGTGAGGACACAGATTTTCTCTGTTCAGTTGGTTTTATTGCCGGGTCCGTCTGGGAGGACAGGCTGGATGCTCTGTACTGAGAGCAGATCACAGAAGAAAAGAAACCAAACTTCAACAGGCCTTTCACACACACAATCCACACAGGTAGTAGTGTTGACCCTAGTCAGGTTTCCAGCCACATGTATTCCAAATGTTAACCAAATCCTCAGAAAATCACCAAAACAAAATGCAAATTTACGTACGTTTCAATCTACTAACATTAAGAGATGTTCATCATCATGGTTTTGCAAGTTCGATGTGGTATTTCATACAATAAAATACCACCGGAGCTGTTGATATTGAGGAGCTGGCAGATTAAAGCAGAGATCTTTGACCCAGAATTTTGTCCATTTTGTCAAAAAACCTGAACCGGTTTCACGTTTACACATTGGCTTTGCATTTCAACTTGTCCCTCTAGCAACTTCAAGCATGAATCTAAGTGCAATTGTCACTATCCTTTTAGACTTGTTTAAAGCTGCAGACAGTAAAACCAAAACAATGACTTGGAAGACTCTAAAACGATAGACTGTATAAAGAAGTGGATGGAGACATGGTAACGTCACCCACTGGTTTATGGGCTACCATTTTGAAGCCTTGAGTTTGTGTTTTGGTAGTCCAGTATTTGGACAAAAGTGTGAAGCTACAGGGGTTATGAGTGAGCTAATGCTAAATGCCAACTTACTGACACTGTAACACATGCATAACAAAATCACTTGCCAGTCTTGTTAGTGTAACTTACATTATTAACCACAACTACAGTTAATGAATTTATCAATGACTCTTTCTCGGAAGAAGAGGTTAATGCTCAGATAAAACATCGGAAGAATAACGAGGCATGCGGCTGTGATTCTAACCTGAATGAGTTTATAAAGGCAAGTCCTTTATAAACTCAACTGAGGTCAGTTTTTAATGTAAACCTTGATATTTTTAATAATGTCACAAGTTAGAGGGTTCACTGTGCAATTTACAGGATTATTTCTCTGAGAATCTTCCAGATCCAATTAAAACTGGTCTAGCCATATCTGGCCATATCTCTAACTTAATCGATATCGAATCGAAACGGAAAGCAAACCAAATTGGGATCTGGTGAATCTGAATTGAATCAATTCAGGAAATCAGTGGCGATACCCAGCCCTACTGTTTCTCTAAATGGTCAATTCACCCAAACTACCACTTTTTCATAATTATCTATAGTACAATTTACAAAAGCCAAACAGATACAAGATACTTGTGCTGTGATTTTAAGATACTGTATCTGTTTCTGCCACTAAAAAAAACACATATCAGAGAATCAAATTCAGATCCAATTCAATCTGTGTTCCTCAATGTAATGATGAACGGCATCTGAAATCTTCACCAGTAACTAAAGGTTTACCGTCATCTTTTACTATAAACAGATACTTTCTATCAAAGAAACTGTGTCTACATTGACATGCTGAATGCTTTCTGCACAATGTAGAACGGTCAGCTGCAGAAATCTCAAAGCCTCTGCACAGAACACCCAGGCCATATCCAATTGTAATGCAAAACAAAAATGAAATGGGAGGAGAGAAAGGTTGAAAGTTGTTGTGCCTAATCTGAAGTTGAGCTACATTTTAATGTAATTATTGGGAATACTTGTTTTTTCTACCTGCAGCAGCATTGACAGGAACATCAGCTGACTCCATGGAGCAATAACACGCAGCCTGACATGAATCCATTTTATGAGACTCTTGACTTTATTCTTATTTAATGTTGCAATTGTTTTGGCATCAGCGCAAACTCTCTCAAATATCAGTGTTTGATGACACACAAAGTCCCTTGAAGCAAATTTGTGATTTGTGATATAGAACTGGACAAATAAAAATGTACATTTTGCAGAGGATCACTTAATGTTTCCTTGACTGCTGGATATATATGTTTATATAGCCCAATGGCACCCAGAAACCGTTCTGCAGTGGGACAGTGAACGGCGTGGAGTTCATAATGAGACAGAGCTGGTAAACTGAAGCCTATTTCGAGTTGTGCAGACTCATACAGATCTATGTGGCAGATCTAACTCAGCGAGGACAGAGACCTACCGACACAGTGAACGGCTGGTTGGCTACTGTTGGCCAGAGAACAAAAGAAAAAGAGCTGTTCCTCGTCAGGGCTGTCCCCGTTTCATCAATGGCCCCTGTGTCTGGTATGTGCTGTTTTTATTCCTCCAATTACTGACACAAAAGGCAGATCCTGCGCCTCCTTCCACCAGCCGGCAGGCTAACCTAATAAGATGCTGAAGAACGCTTCAACTAATCATTTGAACATATGGGATATTATGTCTGTTAGTCAGCTGGCGGGGGACCAGCAACTTGTCATGACAGCAAAAATATTCAATCAAAGAAGGCCTTGGAAGGAAAACATTCAATAATACCAGAGTGACTTCAATGAGACACGAGGCAACCAGATGACAAGTCAACAGACATGTTCATCTGCAGAAAAAAAAAAAAAAATGTCATCACAAGTGAGTCTCAAGACTCCCACAGAATCTCAGACTCAAACTTCAAGAGTCATTATAATTTTAGACATGAATGCATGAAATTCATCTGCGTTTCAGCTCATTTTCCAAAATCACCATCAGTATGTATTTAAACTAGAGTGGATAGTGGATTTTTAAAGGCCCCTGTACTAATGATAGTTTGGAGCAGAAAAAAGACGAAATCACAGAAGTGTTGAAGTGAACATCTACGTTTAAGCAGTAATCACCAAAATACACCAACAAATCTGGACTGAACATCAAACTACAAAAATTGTTGATTCTAGGTGCAATTTTTTATTTTTTTGAGCAATAATTTTCTCTCAAACTCTGTAATTCTGGTTGAGAGCCTAATATTATCCATCAGTCACTATTGGAGCCAAGTTCTGCTGATAGTTTGTAAAACATCAGTGCAGATTAATCAGTCCATAGCGAATTTAAATACAATGAGCACAAACTATATTTTTAAGATCTTATTATCTTATTACACCATTACCTCACTTTAGTGCAGTTTAGGCAGCAAAAAAACATTCAAAAGACATTCCAACATCTTAGCTAACATCAAAACCCAAAATTCAGCAGTACGATAAATGACATCCCAAGACTGCAGAAAAATACAGTTAAAAATATGGGCCCTGACAAAATACTGTAGGGGGAAGCAATTTAAAAAGGCAGAAAAATGACTTTGTGTCTGTATACAGCTGTTTTTATGTTTAATTTCAATTTGTGCAAAACTCTTTTGAGGCTTGGTATGAAGGTGGAAGTTGTTGTATCAACAAAAAGGGAAATGTGAATATGTGCAGACGTTTCAACAACATTTCTTGAATTAATACAAGAAGCAAACACAAATTAGATGGAAACGGAAATGAAGTCATGCATGAAGCGATGCAGAAACAAATGTTAGACAAAGGCTTTGACAAACCTTTGAAGAATTTAAGTGTCAGATGTCGACCAGCAGTTCAGAGGGTAAATCTAAAGCCAGCTTCAGGTTTTTAGACAAAATGGACAAAATTCTGGGTCACAGACCTCTGGTTACGTCTATCAGCTCCTCTATCGTCAGCTCAGGTACTATGTTATTGTATGAAATACTACATCTAACTGGCAAATCCACAACTGTTGCAACTGTTGTTAATTCATTTTTATCTCCCATTAAGGTCAGGATGAATCAGACATCGAAGGACAGGAGCTTGATAACTATTCATTATTGTTTCAGTCTTAGCCCCTGCAGTTCCCCTCAACAAATGTTTGGGATATTTGTGTAACAATCACATCTCTTCCTTCTTATTTGGAAAAATCAAGGTGGTTACCTTGAAACAAATTACAGTCCATGGTAAATTTCAATATTAGGTTCACTGCTTCATTGAGGTATCATCCTTCAAATAGATTCAGTGATGTACCATGCTTAAATAAACTCTTCAAAAAAATCTACCCCTTTAAAATACCTGGTTCTCGGAAGTGAACAATGAAAAAAAAACATCATCATCACCATCATCAAAGTGTGTTCCAAGTGTGGAGCAGCACAAATCATCCGACTCAGAGCAGACAGTGTTGACCTTTGCCCTAAATTTGCACATGCATGTGGAGGTCAGGAATGTGGGGCACATAAGCTAATTGTGAGAATATCTGGGGGTTTATGTATTGTGTACACGGCACAGAAGTCTGGAAAGTCGAGCCTCGTTCTGAGCCTGCCTGTCGTTCCCTTCTTTGAGCGGTGGGAGCCGGCGGAGACAGAAGGGGGGACTCGGGAGGAGGAAGAAGACCCGGTCCACAAACAACACAGCTCGCTGACTGTCAAACTGACAAACAGTGACAGGCAGCTGACACATTCTTCTAAGCAGAGGCCCGTGTCTGCACTGTTGCAGCACATCCTCCTGTCTGAGCCCCAGGGCTGCTTCTGGAAATGCTTTTTATACCAGTGTCACTCGCAATGGGCCAAATTCCAGCAGTGGCTTTGAAATTATACTTATTTCTTCGGGGAATGAAAGAAATCTGGCTGTGGGACAATACTGTGTGTGAATGTGCCATTTGTGTAAATAGGTGTCCATCAACTAGTTTAACCTTTAACCTTTTAACAGGGTTAGGCTTAGGCTTATAACAGAAGAACAGTGAGGCCAAAACGCATGTATTAGACTTGATTTGAAAGAGAACATCTTCTAGTTTCTGACTTTTGCATGACAATAAAACACTAAACCTAAACTAGATCAGTTTAAACATGGCTCGAATGGAACTCTAACCCTGAGCAAAAGTTTGTTTAGGTTAAGTTTACGATGGGTTTTGACTTATTTATCCCGTACGGGGTAAAGTTGCACTGGCAAAGCGTCTTCCTGGGTGCACTGATCTCTCACCCCAAATTAAGTAAATTTCTGATGCATCACGATGGATCATGGATATCACCATAGAAGGAATAGATCAAAAAGGCAACACCCTAAAGAACCCACTTTGCTCAGGGTTAGGGTTATAACAGAAGACTTGTATAAAATGCATGAATTAGACTTCATTTGAAAGGGATCGTCCCAAATGCGTCGCCAATGACCTGGATAATTAGGAAAAGAACAAAGTAGATCCCAGTTTTTACAAAGAGCCTCACGTTTGTGTTTAATGAACACAGTGAGTGGCTCAGAGTGACTTTTGCAATGTGCTTTGGTTTATTTTAGAAAGTATCAGACAGGCCTCTTTGTGACCTGTTAAAGGACTGGAAATGTGTCACACATTGATTAGTTCCTACAATTAATGCTCGTCAGTATTCATCCAGCATTCATTCCAAACCATTAAACACTGCATTTAGCCATTCCTGGCCTAAAGTTTCCGATCCCTAAGGGCTCTGTGGCCTCCAATTCACTCTTTTTCCACTCTTCCAAAGATTCAATAGTTTAGGATCTGAACTAATCTCCATGGAGCTGCTCTATGTCATACGACCTCCACTTTGAGTTTTTAAGTTTGTATTTTTAGAAGGACTACATTAGAGCTGGGCCATATGGCGATATACAATTTGTGGCGATAGAAACCTCAATCATTTCATATTGATGCTCTATTGTTTATTTATACATGTATACAGTATATATTATGTTACATGTATAACGAATGTCTGCAAACCAAGAATCCTTCAGGGTTGAATATGACCTTCTCTGTGGACCTGCTAATGAATACTGTCCATTTTAGGATGCTAAAGAAAACATAACTAATGTCAGTAGTATTTTCTCTCCCTTATCAAATGGTACTAATTGACATTTTGCAGTCGATTAGGCTACGTTATCACCTATAGCCACAAGGAAAAAAATACAGCAAAGAAAACCATCAAATCCCAAACCCACGTCACTCGCTTGTGAAGTTGGGATGGCTAACGTTTTAGCAAACATTTGCTTCGGTTAAATCTAACAAACACAAAGCAACATTAGCATTCACTTGAAGTCAAATTTCTAATACCTTACTAATTTAAGTTTAATATTCACTCTCCTCTTGTGATGTTGTCTGCCAACTTTTAAGATAAATATCAGTTTTTTTAGCTGTTAACTAAGCTGTTAGACTAGTTTTACAAGCTAGTTGCTAATCTTATCAATCTGCTGCTTGGTATGGGGCAGGTAGCTACACTCGTAATTAGCTAATAATTAGCTCATAATTTTGATGAGCAATCCCTTTCACATAACAAATAAATTTATACTTATATACAGCACATGTATATTTTATTTTCCATGTATAATGTGTTCCTTCGTGACCTTCTCTGTGGACTTGATAATGAATACTGTCCATTTTAGGATGCTAATGACCAAAAGTAACTAAAGTCATTAGTATTTTCCCTCCCGTATCAAATGACACCAGTTAGCAGGTAGCTACACTCGGAATTAGCCAATAATTAGCAAATCATCTTGATGAGCAATCCCTCTCGCGTTACAAATAGTACTTATATAACTCCAGTAAAAATGTTGAGAGAACCTTTACTTTCCTTCCGCCTGATAAATCTTGTAATTGCAATAGCTGAGACAATGTTACAATTAGAAACAAAAAGCTAATTTCAAAGCTGATGCACACTAGCATAAACAAAACAGGCTACCGATGAATGACTGTACATTGCGTTTTTATGTGACCAAAAAAGTCTGTATCAGATTATCACTAACACGTTTCATGTGTGGGTCTCTTTTTTTTCCATATCATTCACAAACATTGTTCAGTAGGTTGAGCTACTGTTTATATAGTTGTAATAAATGACACTTATGCTTGGCACTTTACAGTGAGCCATATTTGTTTGTATTGTATTATTTTAGTATGTTAAACATACCCGTTTCCGCACAGATCATTTCCATGTTTTCCTCTTTCTGTCTGAATAGTATCAGTGCAATCACACAGAAACAAATCTCATCTGCTCATGTTTACAGTGACCCACAGTCATTCAAATACACAGGGTACAAACTCTGACTGCGACCACATCTGTGGTTACTTTCCTGTTTACATTAATCAAAGGCTTTCTGTTGTGTTGCTATTATTTGACCCCCCCCCATAGATCCGTGAGCCCCTGTGATTATGTCAGTGATTGTATTATATCTGAAGGTGTAAATTCGTGTGAAGTTAAAGTCAGGGGGAGCATGGAGAGATTGTGCAATGTGCATCCAAATGCTCTGATTTAAAACAGGTCAAAACAAGGTGGGGTGATGATTTCATTATCTTGTTATTGTAACCGAAAAAAAAACCTTCATCTACTCCTGTATAAACTTGTCAAAATTCAGACTTTGGTCACTTTCTCTTGTTTTCTTGCTCCTGCACAACATATTTCCAGACTGTCAGTGTTGAAAAAGTTCATTTTTAGTCTCTTTATGAATAGATTTTGCAGGTTCGCTTCTAGGACTGGGGTTAATTATAAGTACCATATGTGTTAACATGGCTTTAATACCTGTAACTGGAAGCATGTAAAGATGTAGTGCAAAGAGGAGCACCGAGAAGCCACACGAGTCTAATCTCGGCCTTTGTAAATCCCCGCTCTCGCGTCGGCCAACTTACCCTCCAGCGTCACCTCTTTCCCTGCCTTCTTGAGCGCCTGGACCGCTAGGTCGTGTGTTGCCTCCCGGAGGTCGTTCCCGTTCACCGACAGGATAGCGTCGCCCACCCGGAGAGCCCGGCTCTGGTCGGCGGCGAGCCCCGGGAAGATCTTAGAGATGAGGATGGGCATCCGGTTCTCGCGCCCCCCCTTGATACTGATCCCCAGCCCGCCAGACTCCTGTTTGACAACTCGGACTTTCCGCACAGCTTCCGAGGAGCCGTCCAAACTAACGGGGAAGTCGCCCTGTCTCGAGCCGAAGCTGGACCCGGGGCTGCCGTAGCTGGAACCAGGGCTTCCAAAGTCAGAGTTTGTGCCGTTATTTGGGTACTTCCCGGGACTGTTTAGACCGTAGCTGCCGTCGTACTGACCCCGACTGACACCCCCGCGCCCCGGGCTGCCGCTGCGCCCCCGCCCTCCGTGGTTCTGGTTCGGGAGCTGGTCCTGAATTGAAGACGGACCACGGCCAGGGTTCCCCGGACTCGTTCCCGGGTCGTTTCCGTTCGACATGCCATTTCGCAGGCCCGCCGAAGAGTTGTTGTAGTCCCAGTGACTGCCCCCCTGGCCGGTTCCCTCCGCTTCGGCTGTTAAAGTCAGCGTTTCTCGGGTGAGTTCCGCGGCCACTCGTATCCAGCGGTCGCGGAGCAGAAGGTCCAGCTGACCGTTTTTATCCGCTCGGGTCCACACTGCCATTCCTGGACGGTTAGCCTGCTCCGAGGCGGGCCGCTTTCACACTAAACTCATCATCAACTTTTTCCTCTTTTTCAGAGTGCGCACAAGCTGCGACTAGGCTACACTGGCCCGCATCGACACACCCACTCCCACTGTGACTGCAGGGAGAGGGAGAGGGAAAAAAAGTGACGGTCTCCCAAAAAAAGAGAGGGAGAGGAAAAGAAAAGAACAACTGGCTGAGATGGGCCAGCCTGAGAGAGCTTGTTGATGAATTGAAGCTCTAAAGCTGTACGACTTCCACTGAAAAGTTAGCAAAAAAGTATTACGCAGTCTTCCGCTAACGCCAGGTAAAATAAAAGCCCACACTTACTTAGAATACTTACTTATGCTAATATTCACGTATTCATTCATTTATGCACTTTAAACGTGAAACTCAATTTAATAGCATTCAAAT
>JAPQRN010000022.1:24487477-24507210 GCA_037367275.1 Coranthus polyacanthus | reverse complement strand
CCACTAGAATCTGAGAGAAGTGTGCTTTCTTTTGCGCTTCTGTATATTTATTGTACTTTTTGGGTGTCGGTAATAAAGTATTTTTCTCACAAATTTATAACTTTATAATCTCAGAGAATATTTTTTTTTTCATCACTGTACTGCTTTAATATGAGAGAATACAATGGCAGTTTTTTTTTTTGCAAATGTATGACATTATAGACAGAAGATGTCATTATATTATAATATATATTAGAATTTTACAGCGCATGGAAGTGGCCAGTAGAGGACCACCTCAGCAGCCCTGCTCTAAAGGCATCTGGATGTGGTGGTTCTGTAGACAAACTCACTTATAGACTTGGCTTCTGTGTCCGTGGTTCTTTGGAGTGCCGTGGAAGCCCACGGTGTACACAGGAATGTGGGCCATCTTCTTGGAGGGGATCTTCATCTGGAGCACAGGAAGAGGCACCGCAAAAGGAAAATGATGAGACACTGCACAGTGTGAGGGCACAGCAGACCTGGTAGCTAAACACATGCATGTATTTATACAATCTACAACCGACACATTCAAACACACAAACAATACTCGACACTTTGACTCAACACTCATCAACAGTCACAGATGACTTAAATTATTCCATATGAACAAACCACAAAAATATTACAACAAAAGGACACAACAACACAGCACCCAAATAAACAAACTAGCAACACTACATTTTAGAAGTACTGAAACACACACATCTCAAACCTACAGAAAACAGAACCACATATCCAACACGGCCTGGGACTGAAGCAACAAATAAAAACCAACAAAAGAATTAACATCAACAGAAATACCAGCCGTCTGAACTAAATATACACCTGGCAAACTGAAATAACATGTCAAACTGTGACAATATTTTAAAAAGAACATTAGACATGGAGAGCCAAATATGCAGAGGACAATACCACAAAAAAGCAGGAAATGTCTGCTGTATGCTTGATAACACATCCAGTATAATATTACCTTTGCACTGCAGGAGCCACACACAGATCTGGAAAGGAAACAAGTGTATGAACAGAGGAGATTTACTAGAATGAAATGAACAAAAACAAAATGAAACCAACACAGAAGTCCTAATACCTGTACTTCCTCAAATGGTTACTTGAGTCTGGTTCCTAAAGTGAGTCAGGGAGTTTTTTCCCCTCACAGGCATAAGGTACAGGCAGAAATGTTTCATGATATTTATCGGTGCTTTTTTACTTAATTACAATACCTGGCTTGTTACCATAGCTTAGCCAATATTAGCATTTATTTAGCATTGGATTATGGTCATTATACAAAGTTGACATTATAGTTACCAAACACAACTGTATGTGTTAACAATTAGTGAATTTCCCTTTAACAACTATGAATATCCTAATACTTCTGCTATAATTGCAACAGCATTCACATCCGTAGACTGTATAAAGAAGTGGATGGACCCTCCGTGGTTTGTGGACTATTGTTTTGAAGCATCACGTTTGCGTTTTGGCAGTCACTATCTTGGCTTTTTGGAGCCAGAAGTGACCATATTTGGACAAGAGGGTGGAGCTGGGGAAGAGTGCGTGGGCCAAGCTAATGCTACTGCTAATGTACTGAAGAACACCGACCACACTGTGACTAACACAGTTATGTTAAACGCCACCAAGAAATTTCAGCTACACATACAGTTGTCTTAGATAATAGAAATGTCAACCTTGCATAATGTATAAACTCACTAATTAGGGTTAACTCCCCTATTTAGCAGGCTAGCTAACAGACTATGTACTCAAATACTGGATTAATGCTAACATTAGCTAATGTAGCTAAGTTACGCTAATAGGTTGGGTATTGTAATTAAGTACAGGTAAACTTCATGAAACATTTGCGTGACAGAATCCTTTAACAGTCTTCTTAGTGTTAACGTCTTAACCACAACTACAGTCGAGCTGTTTTTTACGGTTTATTCAAAAAACAGAAGCTCAGGAAGTCTTTCTATTAGCTCTAAAATTGGATTAGCGGAGGAATAATTTACTAAAGGACCACCTGTACACTTCTTAGAGGGTCCAAATGAAGTGAATGAGACCAGGAAAAATTATTTACTTAGTATTTCTAGATATAAACAAAGACGCTTCACTGGAGAGTCATTTCCTGTATCAGTGTCACGTGGGTTTCTCCAGGCCCCGCCCCTTTTGGAGACTTTCAACAGATTTTTTCGTCCCAAAGTCACCCAAGTAAAAAGTGGACCCATTTATCACAAGCCACATGTCTTCTGAACATTCTGAAATTAAAATGATATTTATC
Organism: Coranthus polyacanthus; assembly: GCA_037367275.1. Lineage (NCBI taxonomy): Eukaryota > Metazoa > Chordata > Actinopteri > Kurtiformes > Apogonidae > Coranthus > Coranthus polyacanthus. The sequence goes on along the minus strand of JAPQRN010000022.1, from coordinate 24,504,923 downwards.
AGACACAGTGACACTGACTTTGTTTGAGGCCTGTCTCTGTCTCAGCAATGAATTCTCGTGTGATCTCGCAACACAAATCTCGTTGGAAGGAGGTTAAAAACGAGTGGGAAAAACAGTGAATGATAAAATAATGTTACTTACATGTAAAAAAAATTATATATTAATTATAATATTAGTTTATTATTACTGTATTTAAACCATACTAATACTTACTTTCATACATCTATGACATTTTCAACCCTTCTGACCACACCCATTTAGGAGACAAGAAGTGTCTAGCATCCAGCATCTAGTGGCCATCAGTGGTGTTACACTTATATTACTTATTAATATACTGGCTTCACTTTTGTTGCCCCTCGTCTCAGATTCACTTGGTGAGTAAAATTGCTACTCATTAGAAGTCATGGTAAAAAGTACAGGTTTTCCTTGAATGTGTCTTATACATATGCATGTCGGTCATTATTCATTTGTAAAATACATTTGAAAGATGGATTAAAGCCTTTGGTACCTTTTACACAGTAAGCAGGTAGATGGCCAAGAAAAGAGAGGGAATTTCACTCTGCAGCAGCAACAAACCTAAAGCAAACAGACACACAAACACACACACACGGTTGCAGAGTGTGTTGACTGTAAACACACCACACTGACAAACAGCTATTAGCAGTGTGCAGTAGCCTCCGTTACCTTGCCTCTCTTCAGGTTGTTGTAGAGTTCTTTGCTCTGAAGAAACTTCTCCATCTCTGCTTTGACCAGCACTCGGCGCACGTTGATGACCTCATCTACTGTTAAGGCAAGACTCTCCACGGGGTGGCTGAACTCATCCTGAACGCAGCAAAAGGAAATGCGGATCTATGAGGACTGACTTCACTTTAGTCTGAGTTAGTTTTGCAAATGCATGTGCACATTTTACTTTTGAGTTAGTTAAGTCTGATTTAGTTTTTGTGCTAGTTTTAGATGTTCATTTACTGTGATGAAAGCCTTCATTTATAGAAGCTGTTTATTAATGATCCCAATAGGGCTCGGTGATAAAACAATGATGACAATTATTGTGAAATAATTTTATATCCCTATTGCAATATATTTTTTATATTATATCATGATAATTTTCCTTGAAGATCAGCGGCTATGATTATTGCGATATACTTTTTTATTGCAATAATTATCATTAACACAATGCACTTTTTTTGTCTATGGGGTTTACTGGTATTTAGTTTATATTGTCAAATAAAACACAGAATGTTTCAGTGTTTTGTTATTTTACTTAATTTTACTCTTGCATAATCACATGTTGAAAGAAACATTTTATCATCATAACTGTTTTGAATGTTCTGCCTCTAGATCTCTGAAATGTTCTGCTGTTTGTAAGTGTTTGTCATGTTCTGACCATAAAGAAGAACCACAAAACCATAAATAATCATCTGGTTTCTGTAACTTTCACTCAGGACCAAACATCAGACTTTAAACTGGAAAGAAATAATAACTTGCCATTTAACCCTGGTGAGTTGTAGAAAATGCATAACAAATTCTTGTAATGGAGGATTTATCTATTTAAAAACAGGTTGAAATAATCTTTCAGGTTTTTCACTTTCTGGATGCACTAATAAGACAAAACGACTTGACAAAGTGGAGACCTCTGCCACGTTGGATGTCTGCAGAACAGTTTCACTGCGCCGCCGTCCTCACGCAGGTCTCCCACACATTTCATTTTAGAACAGAACAGAACAGAATTTCAAAGATTTTCCATGAATTTGCAAGGACCGATATTATAATTTCCATGAGCATTCACAACCTCTAAGTAGATGACCAGTGTTCTGTAGATAATCATTGTAGCAAACGGCGACGTTTTTCATTCTCGAATTCAGTTTTCATATTCACTTCAAACACTCAAAAAACACTATTAAGCTAATGAGCCATTTTCTAAGGATTGTAATAATATAGATCCATTAGAATTATGCAAAAATGTATTGTTTTTAGTCAAATAACGACAACTAAAAACCACCCAGCAGCTAAGCCTCCACAAACTGAGGGAAAGCCCTCAGGTCGACTCCGTTTTCAAGATATTTAATAAAAAGTTTCTTTTTCTAAATCTGACAGGTTTACTCTCTCGTTTTGTGAATTTCATTACAGACAGACAGATCAGTCTGGTTCCATTCAAACTGATTTCCACTGAGCCTAGACTGGGCTGAACCAATCACAACCATTTATCTGACACCGGTCAGGTCAGATGTGTGATACAATGACAGGCTGCCACCTATGACTGCTGTTTGTTTTGGCTTTGGTCTGTGACCGTTGCTCTGATTGGCTGTAGGTCTATCCACCTGCATCCAGAGATATTTTGGTCTGAGTTGATAACATGAGTTGATAAAATGAACAGAAAGAGCCCAGAATATGCCAGGCTACACCAATCTGAATGTACATGGTCTGAATTTTAACGTTTTATTAAAGATGTTCTGCATCCTAGGCCGCAAATTCACACTTATTTTTAAACTTAGCCTTACTTTTAATATTTGGAAGTTATTTGTAGTTCATCTTGTGTGATTATATTTTTGACATTTCACTTCTAATTGTCTATTGTTAACTTTTTTTTTAAAAAAAGGTGAAGTGCATCCCTAAAAATTAAATTCCTTGACTTTTCAAAAACTTTTGGCCATTTCACTTGACTTGATTTTTTTGCCCAGGAAAATGAGATTTTAAAACTCTTTTTCACGACCGTGGGAACCCTGCTCGCACTCCACCGGAAGTTAAGAAGTTAGCAGTTGTTGATCATAACTCACCATCCACTGGTGCTCGTCTCCAGCTCTGGAGCCAGACGTCGGCTCAGATCCCTCCGTTGTCTCATCGACCGAGCTCAGTGACAGGCGGGCCGGAGAGGGCGGCACCCAGCCGTGAACAGGGAAGGAGGCTGTGGAGGAAGGGGGGGTGAGAGGAAAACAGATGAAAAGTGAAAGAGATGGAGAGAGAGAGGGGGAGAGATGAGAGTTTATCAGGGAGGAAGCTAAATTAGACCGAATCAAACGAGGTCAGCGCAAAGTGAATGAAAGAAAGCCACAAATCCTGGTCTAACAAGTGCACGAATTACACATCAGCGTCGCTCAGCCTCTGCAGAGGATTTGTCGATCGACACTAATGCTGTCGTGTATTATTAATGTGATTTCAGTGGAGTGATTTGGCCCATGCTGCTCCCCCCTGTAACTTAGATGGCGGTGAGAGGTCTGCTTCAAAGGAGAAGCTCAGAGGAGGCTCAGCTCAAACAGACAGACACAACACATCCACACACTCAAACTGTGGGCCTCTTCCATCCTGCAAATGGAAGGTGTCACTTCGGCTCTAATGGAGAGCAAACAGGCTGAGAGGAAGGCGGGTAAACATCATCAGTACATATAATTTGGATCAGCTGCTGATGACAGCCGGGGCTTACAGGCTTACATCCTCACACTCATGCAGTTCAGGTCTGCAGAGTCCCCTGTTGGCAGACTCATGTACTACATAATAAATCTCCTTGGAGCTGTTATCCAGTTTGCAGCCGTGCAGAGAGGAGACTGAAGTGAGTGTCGTTTTTCAAACAATTACCTCTGGAAATGGACAGGCGGGCTGCTAATGCATGAATCACAAGCTATCAAATGGATAAGAGTGGCTTACAGGGACGAGCACACAGCACACAGGTCAAACCCATTAGCTCTGACCAGCCTTTACCGAGTTACTCTTTATCATCACATCTTTAGATTTGATTAGAATCCATCACAACACTCAGCTACAGCTACACGGCAGCATAGTATCCCTGCAGCACGGGGGTTGCAATATTTTAACATGACGCCATTACACACACTTTTTGAAAAACACAAAACGCGAAACCCACCAAACAAATATATTTCTAAAACTTCAAGTTTCAGAAACAAACAAACAGCATGTCTTACAAGTACACACAAATATATCCTACAAAGACACACACACACACACACACACAAAAAAAATCACAATCTTTCAGTCTGGTGCAATCTTTCCACTGTTTATCCACAGGATTTTCTCACAAAAGAGTAATTCACCTCCGCAGCAGCAGGCGCCGCTACGAGTCCATTTAAAAACACTTTGTTCTGGCAAAATCAGCTCTGTCAAATATTGCACTGGCATTTAAGTTTATTTTCACACATAATCAAATGCTGTTACCCACATTATTATTTTGGCCTGTTTTAGCTCATTATAGCTGATGGCTGCATTTGATTCCTGATTTTTTTAGCTGCCAAAATATGAAGCCAAATACCAGACCAAACTTGTATGTGGTGGAATTTTACCACGAGGTGTCGCACTTCCACTCAGCAGATGCTCCTGAGTGGAAGTAATGAGAGTGCGTTTCCTCGATTCCATTCCACTTGGTGGTGCTAATGCACCTCTTAGGTGGTTTGAAAACCACCAATAAACACTAAATAATGAGAAGAAGAAGAAGGAGCAAAGCAGGACTTTCTCCAGTGTTGGCACAGCTGTGTGGAAATTTGATCTTCATATCTTTTTGGCCTCGGTTCAGCAGTAAACTACTCATGACCTGTCAGACACTCTCAGCTCTATTAGTCTGATTAAATCAGGCATAATCATGTTGTCATATTGCTCATTACTAATGCAAAACAAGTCAGCACAGGTTGCTAATGTCGGCCACTTTTTAATTTGACACAAACTGTCATAATGACAAACGTTGGTTCAGCTGGTTTACATACATCAAGCTCCAACACCGGAACAGACCGGCACCGGCAAAACCGGAAACTGAGCCAACTCTATTACACGTATGAATTTATATTAAGTTAAAACATCGCCAAATATAATGTGGGTAGCATCATTTGATTCTTATGTCTGAAAATAAAAGAGGATGCATAATTTGACAGAGCTAGGCAGAAATCTGTGCTTTTAAATGGACTCATAGCGCCACCTGCTGCTGTGGACTTGCTGTTTTTTTTTGTCTTTGTACGATATAATTTTGTGAACTTATTAGACATCTGGTATTTGTTTCTAAAACTTGATATTTTAGCAATATATATGTTTGCACAACAAAATGGATCAGTTTATTTACCATGTCTTGTATTTGCAAACCACACTGTGTTGTTAGTGAACTGCAGGGCATTTGAAAAACATGTATAGGTAGGTAATTAGCTCCATACTTGTTTTTTCAATTTTTAGCAATGATAAAATTAAGAGGTTGTTTGGTTTTGTCCTGATGTCAGAGTTACTACAAATAAGTACACAGGAAAATGTGTTGGTTTTCATTCCAAGCCTGAAGGCAGCAGGGTTGGAAACTTTGTAAATGTGTTTAGATATTTGGGAGCCACCGTATCGATGATCTAATTGCACTCGGTTTAACTGTTTCCTGCAGCTTAGATTTGATGTTAAGAAATGGGTACATTGTATTCATCTCCAGTGCCCACTCACTGCATGACTTTGAAAAGTGCTAAATGTGGGTTAGGGTCTGAGGCATGTAGGATGTCGGGTGCACACCTCTGAGTAGAGGATGTTAACATTCATTTTTTATATTTATTTCATGACGTAGAGATGTCCCAAGTGGTTGATCCCAGGTGAAATGAAATTAACCCATGGAATTAACATTTGTATAAATATGAACACCAGTATTGATGTGTTTCATCACAGTAGAGTCACATAATTTACAGAAAAAACATGTCTTAGTGTGCAGTGCCTCTTCAAATGAGGATAAATATATACAGTAACTGGCACTGTGTCTCCCTCTGTGGGATTAGAGCTAAACGTGCAGCCAGTGTGTATCATCTGCAACAGTGAGCCTAACTAGTGCACTGAGCTGCTGCAGTGTCAGAATAATCAAACATAAACACATCCAGTTTGCTGGGATGCAGCAGCAGCAAGCGTGAAAAATGCACCGATTCTGTCAGCCAGAAAAGGCCCTTAGCCCGGTTGGGATATGAAACAAAGAATACTACATATTGTAACCATGAAACAAACTTTAACAAACTTTAACAAGTGGAAAGAAAAGATACCAGGTAAATCTGATTAAAATGACCTGGTCAAAAATGTTTTTTCTGCATTTTTATAATTGACTACTGATGTGCAATTCTTCATATTTTGGAGGTGGCTTGCGGACAATCTATGAATATTTTGAATTGCACATTGTCCCCCAAGGTGCAGGGGACAGAGCTTTTAAGATTAGCAGCATAAGATTTTATTGGATCTTATGCTGGGAAATATAATTATTCATGATTAGTAGTCTACAGGTACAGTATATACTAACCCCTGTGATTAGGTGGCGGTCCAGCGCCCGTCAGCGTCCTGGCCCGGGGCCTCTCTCCTCTCATCTTAACACCGCCCAGCTGGACCGACTGGGACAGTGAGGGAAGCATTTCCCCGCGGAGCAGAGCCAGGTCGTGCTCTGAGAAGGAGCGATCTCTCTTCAGAGGTGTGGGAGAGCTCTCTGCCCTCCTCAGGTCCCCGCCATCTGGGGACTCCTCCTCCTGTATGTGGGATGGAGAAGAGAGGAGAGGGAAGAAGAAAGAGAAGAAAGAAGAAAGAAGAAGAAGAAGAAGAAAGAAGAAAGAAGAAAGAAGAAAGAAGAAGAAGAAGACTTAAAGACATTACTACCATTAGTTTTACACCTCTATGCATTTTCTATGGGTAAAAGCATTCATTTGTAGCATTTTATTTATAATCTAATGAGATGCAGATTTAATCAGTGAAGAATAATTTCAACTCAAAACAAGTGTGTGCTCCTTTTCACCTCTGGAGCAACATCAATGCAAGACTGCATATGCAGTATTCCAAAGTTAAAGGTCTGCACTGGGACTGTACATGGTGAAGGTAAAAAATGTGAAAATTGTGCAGAACTTAAACTCTAACCTGTTTTAAATGACCTATACTATACTGATAGATGAGATATTACTGTATGTATTAACCGTCTGTTATGCATGACTGTGTTTCATAAGCCTTCCGTTAAAATATGTCCCAATAACAAGGTACAAGAGAAGGAACAAAGAATATAGACATCACCTTCTCTAACCTCATTATAACTCAGTTACTCTGTACACAAATGAGAAAAAATACATGAACAGAATAAAGTGAAAAGCTGAAAAGGCAACAAAAAAAATGTCCCCTTGGATGATGCAGAAGTATGTTTTGACCTGCAGCTACCTCCCCCTTTGGACCACTGATGATATTTTTAAAAGCGTTGAAGAGAGGCACATCGTCGGGTTTTGATGTTTGGCACAATGCACAGCGGTAGGAGAGAAAACATTTAACAAGTGTCATCCTGCAACTGCACAGAGGCATCCTACAACACTGCTGTGAAAAACACAAGTCAGCCCTCAGAGACGACAACAATAAATCCAGTGATTCCTTTCCCGTTCTAGCTCCTGTCTTGTCTCACCTCAGATATGTTCATCTCCTCCATCTCGGCCAGAGTCGGGGCTTTGAGGAGGATGCGAGGGCGGGACGACGGCCGGGGCCCGGGCTCCGAGACGGACAGGTCGATGCACGATGTAGATTTGACATTACAGGGGCAGGTCTGAGCCAGGCAGGGCAGAGAGCCAAATGCTGAGGAAGGACAAAGCAAAAACACAGCAAGGAAAAGTCAAATGCACTGAGATCAGGAAGCAGGCAGATACTGTGTATATTGTCCAGTATCATAAGTCATTACCATGATCATTTTGAGAGAACTGCTATAAACCAAACATGACCAACGTTGAGAGAAACATCTGCCACCTAAATAAAAGGTCAGTTTTTGTATTTGTGAATATGTATAATGTAAATGTGGACAAATCTGTTAATATATAAGTGCATAAGTGTTTTATACATTTGGGTGCACATTTACGAAATCATTTTTTTAACATAACAGCCATTAATCTGAGGCTACATCAGATTACTGTGTACATTAGCCATTTAAATAGCATCATAATATATAATAGAAAAGTGAAACACTGCTGCCTGACAGACATACTGTACTAAAATATTGGTGCAGCCATAATAAAATCACTGGAGCTGCTAAAGTAAACAAACAGAAAAATATAAAATACATACAATTAGAAGATATTCCATGTTAAAGGTTCCAAATGTAAAATTTGCACAAGCTCGTGTGCTGAAGTGAAGTTATGTGTTTTAGTATGTACAATGCTATCTACCATTAGCTTATAAATGAGGTCGGCTAATGTCAACAAGCAACGGCAGAACACAAACTCCGACATGAAGGAAATCTTCCATATTGAACCTTTAAATAGTTTTAATATGTAAGGTGTTCATAGTGTACATGTCATGGTTTGAGTTTGGTTTCCTGTTTTATTTTGTTGATTTCCTTGTGTCCTTGTCTGTTTTGCTTCCTGTCTTTGTCTAGTTCTCCCTCCATTCGTTTGTCTCACCTGTGTCTCGTGATCCCTGTCATCTGTCTCACCTGTGTCCTGTTATACCCGTTGTCTGTCCTGCCTCTATTCCACTTCTCTGCCCGTCTCCCCTTCAGTTTTCGGTTCTCACCTGCAGTTTCCCTCCTTTTGGCCTTGTCTCCACCCACACTCACCTGTCCTCCATCGGCGATCACATAGTTATATATACCACTCACTTCCCTTTGTCCCCTGGCAGTTCGTCATCCTTTCCTCACGTCTCACCCTCAGTCTCCCTGGTCCTGCCTTTCTACCCTGCCTGATCCCCTCATGTCTGTCCTGGTGTTTTCCTTTTGAGTTTTTTTGGATTCGTACCAGTTCTCTGGACACTCTTTGTTGGACATTTTTCTAAGTTTGTTTTTTATTTATAAATCTTTTTTATTTTCATCAACATCTGCACTTGGGTCCTATCTCCATAAATCCCGACAGTACATGAGTAACTAAGAATTATAAGCTAAAGTTAATATGTAGCACTGTAAGCTGGCATTGTTATAATGTAGCAATGCTTGGGGACAGGCTAGTATTTCCAGTACTGATAATGTAGTATCACGTCAAAGCTGGCATTAATGTATAACGTAAAGGCTTGTAGCCTTTACCTACACATTACTAAGTAGTACTATTCTTAGTAATGTTTCAGGGAAAGCTTGTTATGTACTGCACAAATGTTATCTAGTGCTAGTTATATGAATCCAGGAATGTCAGTAATGTATCAAGTAAAGACTTTTGTTAAGGGCTAGCAAGTTGAATCTAGTGGCATTTATATTCTTGTCAGCTGTTGGCTTTCATTTTTTTCAGTGCTAAACTGTGTATGCTAATGAAGCTGACTAGCTCAACTTTCTCTTCACTCTGGTACTGTACAGCAAGTCATTACTATGCTAATTTGAACAATTAATATAAACCAATATGACCAACTTTGAAAGAAACATCTGTCCTATAAACAAAGCACTGCATATTATTACTGTATGTCACTAAAGTGCATTTAAAGCAAAGTCTGCTGAGTTGCTTTACAAACAACACTGCACGCTGTAATTCATATTTTTATGTTGACAATGGATCAAACGACTATGAATAATGTGACAGATGTCTATAGTAGTGGCAAACCCACAGAATTACCACAAACTTTACAGCTCAATATTGGCAGACGGCCCAAAATTTGGCTTGACAATAAATGCTAATGTTGCTTTCACCTAGATGGGAGGGAGTTGAAGCCTTGCTCATGTTGGGAGCAGGTTTCCCAATCACTGAGTCTGGCAGTCCGACATTGTTTAAGTAATGTGTCAGGTGATTTCTCCCCCTCTTCAGAATAAAGCCCATACACAGAACTACATTGACCTTCATCTGTAAATAGATGGTCAATATGTATGAAATACAATACGTCCTCCATATGTACTGGAGCTGTAAATGTAAAAATACTCTAGTTACACACTACAGCTTACAAACAGTTACGCAGCACTTATGACCTGTATGGGCTGCAGTATAGAGTACACACTAGAACTACGATCGGTGGGACATTCACCTTCAGTATAACATTTACTTTTGGATAACACTGGGTTACACTGAATGTTATGCAGTGACTTCAAATAGGCGGACAATATTACAGACTATTATTACACTATACTAATTTTAGATGCAATACAGGCAAATTAACTACTTATGTCCTATGTTACAATTTGTAGTACGGACCAACAAAGTCATTATCAATTTTATGTAAGTGAACTTAATTTATGCATGGAAGTATGGTGTGGTAGGACTAAAGGCTGGTGTGAATGGTGACTGTTCCCTTACGTCTGGAGCTCGATGGGACCACAGGCCTGAGCTTTCTTTCCTGCTTGATCTCAGCAAGGACTCGGTCATGGAGGGACTGCTGCTGCGGGGGAGGAGGACGCAGGCAGCGCTCGGAAACCTAGTGAAGAGAAATGTGGAAGAGGTCCAGAAAATAATACAGGACTTAATCAAGGGGCTTTACTGCAGCAATATTTGTGCGTGAAGTTTTGTGAAACTGTATCTCAATCTCCGTGTGAAGATAATATGTAAACAAATCTGAAAATGGACGTGCATTTGTTTAGCAGATACATTTTTTAAAATTAAAAGCTATTAGAGGTTACATTAAATTTGTATGTGCTTTCGTCGTGTAAATAGTACCATGTAGAGATGAAACATTGCTGACTTAGACATACAACACTAAGATATTGGTGTAGCTGTAATAAAAAGGCTTGTGCTGATCAAGGAAACAAAGCAGAATGTAAAATGAGTCAAATCAAAAAAGATATTCCACGTTAACTACTTTAGTATGTAGGATATTTCTAATATACATGAGTAACTAAAGAAGCTGAAGTTAACGTGTCGCAGTGTAGGTTAGTCTCATTTTTCTCCCCAAAAAAATTCAAGTTCTTCAGTGACTTTCTGTGCTCTTCTATAGCGCAAACACTGTACAACGCTGCCGCTAATGTCAACAAATGACAGCTCCCCGCAGAACACATCCAAAACATAATTCAAAATAAACTTGTGTAAAACACATGCTCAAATCTTACACACTGAACCTTTAAATAGTGTTAATGTGTAGTATTCATAGTGTACACGAGTAACTAAGAATTAGAAGCTAAAGTTAATATGTAGCACTGTAAGCTAGCATTGATACATATTAACGGAACAAATGTTTGTAACACAGTTTGAAGTTAGGCTAATATTGATGATGTATTAATTATGTCAAAGACAGCTTTAATGTAGTATGCAAAGGCTGGTATCGGTAATGTAATGTTCCTACATATATTCTTAGCAATGTTTCAGTCAAAGCTTGTGTGTATGTTAGCTATAGTGATATAAACGCCTCTATCAGCGATGTAGAATTATATCAAGTAGAGGCTAATAAGGGTTAGCAAGTTGGAGCTAGTAGTATTGATGTTACTACTTGTTGTCGTCAGCTGTTAGCTTTTGTTTTGTTTGAGCTAAACTGTCTATGCTAATGAAGAGTCTGTTCAGCTCAATTTTAGGGCAGCAGAGGGCAATTGGTCCCAGTTAAGTTACATTATATTATAAACCAAAATACCATGTTGTTAGACTTTTACTCACACAGGTATATATGTATTTATTTTGTTTAAATAAAGACATTTGTATGTAACTTAAGCCACTCACTGGTTTCAGTGGAGGTCTGGATCTGATGAAATCCAGTATCAGTTCATGGGCATTTCTCTTCACTCTGGTAGGAATATCACCATCCACCTGGAGAAGACAAGAAAACCTCTATTGTACAAACGTTCAAACTAGAACATTATGTCTTTGTGTTTGTCTGTTAATCATACTTTCTGTTTTGTTCTGGTTATGGCTGTAGTGAGGAGTCACAGTCAAGTTGTGCAGATGTACCAAACGCCAAGAATCACTTAACTTCTAGCGCTTTATACTTTAGCACAAAATATGCACATTAATATTAATATACTATTAATTAGACAGAAACGCAAAGGTGACTCATCGCTCTCTTTAACAAGTCATAGACTAACAGTGTGTCTGGCCAGTTAGGGTCGAAACGTTGACTTTTTTAATGAGTTAGCCACGTAAAAGGCTTTTTAAATTTCCTTCCTCCTGTTTAACTTTTTTTTTTTCCTCTGGAGTGCCTGGATTTCTCCCCTGGTTTTTTCCAGATAATTAGACAGGTTGCATCTAAATGTAAGACATCATCAAAATACAAACACTACCCACTGATAGTGTGTACACACTCTGTAATCCAATGGTGATTTTAGGAAAATATCTGCAACTGCTGCCAGAACAACAGAAGGCTGAGAGGAGCCTTCATTAATATTTGTGTTCTGGGGCTGAATTATGTATCAGTCTATGGAGAAGGCCTCAAGGTGACACATGCATGCTGCTGCACAACAGTTCCTTCCTGTAAAAAGCCTATCTATGATGAAGTGGACTGCTTCAAAAGAAAACAAGTACTCTGATGAATTTAGATAGCAAACAAGTCAGTTTTACTCTTATCAGTCCTCAAAGTCCTTATGATCCCTTTGATTAAGGTCAATAATGATACAATTTTGGTAGGCCTATGATTTAAAGGAAAAAATATTTTGATGCCATAATAATAAAAGTAATTTAAGTATTTACAGTAGATATACTGTCATCTCTGGAGCATCATCTTCAGCTGAAGATTCATTTTTCAGACCTTATGCATCAACAGCCAACCTCACCTCCTTTAGCTTAGCCATTAGCAGACATTACATTAGACATAACATAAGAACAAGCAAAACCTAAGGCCTAAAGATTTAATTTAATCTGATTAGGTCTAATCAGAGTTGAACAAAACTAGGTTTAAAATGAGTAAATCTAAAATCGTGCAAAAGTTTATTAAATCCAAGTTTCCAAGTTCATTGTTGTAAGATAAACTTAAGTGATTAATTATTAAATTAAATAGAGTTTAATCAGTGTGAAGATGCTTATAAATCTCCATAAATAAGTAAATATCCATGCTGTTGTAAGTATAAAAGAGAGGGGAAACCTGTTCGTATTCCTTAACAAAACAAGCTAAAAAGTTAGCTAGTTAACCTTCTCGTGATGGCTCAGAAGAGAACTCTGATTTATCCTCCTCTGAGGAAAACGTGTCGACTGTTTTTAATTTTGTATTATTTGGCCATATTGCTGCTTTAATTTTGTCAACAGCACAATAAGTAAAGAAGAGACTGTCACAGACTGTTTGACCGTGGGTCAAATCTTCCTGGTCGGGTCCAGAGCAGTTACCTGCTGAACCAGTATATTCAGAAATTCAGTAGCATCATAAAACTTAATTGGGTTGAGTTTGTCCCTCAATTTTTTTCAAGGAACTTGATTATTCAGCTGAATCCATCTCAAAAGGCAAAAGGCAGAGCTTAAGGACCTCTACATAGAAACCAGTGTACAAGCTGTTATCGTGGATGTAGGCAACAGAGACTGTTTAGAAATAGAGTTGGCAAATGGCAAACAAGAACTGTAAGTTCAATCAGATGTGTTCCCTATCCCTGCATCATCATCTGTTCATGCAGTTCTCTCATTTACTAGGAGTTCAGGCCAGAATTGTCTTTTGTGAGATCACAACGTTTGTACCAAATTTGGAGAAATTCCCTCGAGCCATTCCTGAGACATCATGTTTGTGCCAAATTTTTCTTATAGACTCCAACACAAACTTCACTTAGCATACACCTCTCATCTTACATATTGAACCTTTAATTTTAAGCAAATTTTTAAAGTTTGGAGCAACAATTTAAAGTGAAACCATTCCTCATGATTTTTGTAGTCTGTGCTTCTGTGGCCCAAAAAGTTTATGTGCTTTAACTTAAATTGAAAACCTTGATAAGATTTAACACCTTCACCTCAATTCTCACCACCCACAGCCAATTCCATTAAATTTTTCTCGTCTGTTCTTTTCTTTCTCATAAATCAATAGTCCTAACACAACAACACATGTCACATCAATAGATACGTACTGTACCTATTGCTTGTGTTGATTTATTTTGTAAGTCAGTGTCTCTCACCATGACTTTGCGGAGCTGGAACTTGCGCGCCCTTATGTCCTGCATCAGCATCTCGAAAGGCGTGAGGCTGAACTCGGTGGGCAGCGGGTTGAAAGGCTGCTCCTGCACTTTCTTCAGCTTCACGCCTTGTCTGAGCTCCTTCATCAGCTGCACCCACAGACGTGCCTGGGATGGAAACAACAACAACAACATCAACACGCACACATCAGTATGCGTCAACACACCAACACTGCCTTCTTCAGTCAGACACACTGTTGTATTGTCCTCCCTGTCACGCTGTGTGCTGCCTCATCTCACCCAGTCTCTGTGTTTCAGGGCATCCAGCTCGGCTGTCGACCGGTCCTCCAGAGCTTCCTCTGTTGTGATCTTCTTCAGCATCTGCACAAAAACAAGCAAAGCGTGGATTTCAAACACTGGTGTCTACCTGTCACACTGTTGATCAGGATTCAGTGCGTCTACACAGGAACTCAACAGGTCAAAAGTTGAACCAAGAGGAGGATATTTTTAAACGTTTGAATAATAATTTTAAGATACAATGAGATGGTTATATGTAATGCAATACAATAATGTATTGAGAAGATAAACAACATTATCATTATTAATGTTGAAAACAGATTATATTTAGTAGAATCGTTTTGAATGTTCTCTAGATTTTTTAACTATTCCACTGCTTGTTGTGTCTTTTACATTGTTTTCATCTCGTTGCGTCTTTTTAGTCTTCTCACATCTTTTACGTTGTTTATGTCTTGCTGTGTCTTTCCTGTCTGTTATGTCTTTTACGTCTTTTATGACGTTTCCATCTTGTTGCATCGTGTTCTGTCGTTGTTTTCGTCTTTTATGTTGTTTTCATCTCGTTAGGTCTTTTACGAATAATTCAAAACCATGCACAACCGCCTAGTTTCTTCAACTTTCGGGACCAAAAATCAACCTTTAAACTTAAACGAAATAATGATATATCGTGATAATTATCAATAGACAGATATGATAATATCATGATAAGATTTTTGGCCATATTGTCCAACCCTAGACTAAATATTGCAAATACATCAGTCCTAAATGACTGAGTATTTGTTAAAAATAGCAACAACAAAAACAAGAGTCATCACACCGCAGCATAAACCCTCCAGAAACGTAGGGAAAACTTCAATAGTCTGATTGTAATTAGCCATTATCAGTCCTAAATTGCTCCCGTGTAATAAGTACTGCTACAGATGGAAATGCTGGCCCAAAACCACAAAAACAATGGGCTCAAATCTCAATGAATGTGAATCATTCAAATTAGAATGGCATCATTAACAGACATTACATCTGAGACAAATGATGAAGTGATGCTCTGCAGGACTTTTAGTACCGTCTGTATGTACACACGGAAAAGAACATCACGTGGTACAATGTATAGTACACAGGAACCAAAGTAACCCACTGCAGTGACACAATATAAGCGTGGATGTGACGTTGAGGACCGGAAACTGTGGAGGCAGCAACTTCAGTAACTTATCATCGTCTTCTCTGTAGCATGTAAACAGGAATATTAATGGAGTATGTTTATGAGCATTTCAAATTCAGAAAGGACGCGACGCAAGCACACAATGATGTTCAGTAATAATTATTAGACCAGCTGTGTAGACATTAAATATAACATCCCTTCAACATGACCTTTTGATATTCTGTTGTCAGAATAGTAATTGTTTCTAGATTGTTTTTCAACATAAGATGTTCATTTATATGTTACTTGTTATTGTGAAAATTGGGTTTTGCTGTCATTCAGATCACTTCTTTATCAAATTTGTAAAGCAAATATTTCATGTGTCAGTATCGACTGATACTGATAATTATCACAACATTGGGCGACTTTTGGTTATATCACACAGCCCTAGATGGAAGTGTCAGTTTTCCCACAATTCATGTTCCATAACCTACAGTGTAGTAACCTGGGATTCTATACTTTACACAACTCTATAATTCACATGTGTGTCCTGTGTCTGACTGTGATTCTGCTGTTCACTCAAAAGGTACCAAATACTTGGTTAGGTTTAGAAAAGATCATGGTTTGGATTTAAATAGACCCCTTTATAGCAGCACAATGGAAGCCTTTCAGCCACTTCTCCCATGAGCAGGAGCTGTCACTACGTCCATCCATACTCGTATACAGTGTATGGACCGAGCTGTAAAATAATATGTAATCTTGTATTGGAATGAAATGGAGTGGAATGTTTAACTACTGCAACTGTACTTTTGGTGGAGGACACTTTGTGTGCATTAGAGGTCGACTGAGAGATTTTTAAAGCGCGATATGATAGTTTCCAACAGGAAAAAAGTGATAACTGATTAATCAGCCGATATCATAGAACCCCAGAAAAAAATTAAAAACTGTTGAAAATGTATTTCTGACATTAATGGAAAAAATAACTGTTCACCTGAACATCGAAGTCAAAATAATAAATATAGACATTAAAGCTGCAGGAGCTGACATTAGGAGAAAGAAAAAATCCCCAGAATTTAAAATGCACACCTTCCTTCTGCAGCTCTCACCTCTCGGTCCAAATCATAAGACTAAATATGAATATAGATTAACCTGAGGCTGTTTCACATCGCTGTGGAAAAGAGAAGACAGCTGCTGTTTCAAGCCACGTTGTAGAGCAGTAGAGTCACATATCTGATCATCCAAAGGTAATTACAGCTGCCAATCACGTATGTAACCCCACCTGTCTGAAAACACTTGTGATTACACAAAGTCTGCATCATAGGGTAGATTTTTTACAACATCCTCTCAGACCCCTTGAAGTACAATATACTGAAACATAATTATGGAACTTATATCAATAATGCCAAAGAGTATCAAGCACTGCAGCTTTAATAAATCAATAAATAAATCCAATCCAATGGCCACTGTCTGAGTCAAACTCTGCCGGTACTGATAGTTTGTAAAACGTCCAGTTGGTGCTGATCAATCAGACAAAGCAATTAATGGTTCAATCTCGAATGTGCATGACACAAAAATCAATCAATCGATCGATCAGATACCTCTTTAGCGTCTCTGATCTTGATGAGGAAGGTCTGCAGCTCCAGCGTCTCCACAACCAGAGCCCTGCACACAGCCTGGTAGTGGTCTGGGGCCAGGCTCGGGTTGGCCAGCCGGGACGCGCACATCGCCATCACCTGGCGGAACGTACACACCGGCCTTACTGCTCCCTCCTGCTCCTCTTCGTCCTCCTCTTCCTCTTCCTGTCCACTGTAACCCTCGTCGGTGGTCCCGCTGCCCGCTGCGCTGCCGGCCTCGCCGCCCTGCCCGTCGCCCGCCATGCGTTCAATAAGGCGTTCCAGCTGCGGACTGAGCTCCCGCTCCTCACTGTCATCCAGCCCCCAGTCCAGGGCTCTGTAGATGGCCACACCCAGCGTCTGGACCAACTAAATGGACGGAGGTTAGAATGAGAACAAGAAAAATATCACCCTCAAAAGAAGACATTCAATGAGTGTCACTGGAGCATTATTTTGAAATTCACAGTATGACAGAAATGTAATGATTGGACTAAAGGGTCTTCAGACAAGTCAGAGACTTCCCTGCTTAAACGTCCTCTA
>JAPQRN010000022.1:24446503-24469188 GCA_037367275.1 Coranthus polyacanthus | reverse complement strand
ACTAAATATCATCATACCCCACATGTCTAGAAAATGCTCCATTCAGAAAACTGTGTGTGGTTATTTTCTATGTCACACTATAGCATGTTATGTTACAGCAAACGATAGAAGTAGTAATAATTTCATTGTAAAGTCCAAGTGAGAAGTATTACATTAAAGGTTTTTTTTACTTTTGAATATTTCCAAGAACAAAGGAATTTATACAAAATAATGTATTTTATTAATTTCATTTCTAAAATATTATCAGCAAAAGCAAGACAAAATATTTCATCAAATGATTTGCACTTAAAAACACGAAACTGGACAAAAACTAATAAAAAGGTGAAAGCTCTTAATGCAGTCAGTCAGTACGATGAAGAGGGAGCAGACTGGACTTACAGGGAGTGTGACTGGTGAAGAAGAGGAAGGAAACTCCTGGCTTCAGCTTCCACTTCCCACACTGATCCACCTGACAAAACACAGAGCTCCCTGCGCCGCTCACAGCCCTGTGCAGCTCCTGGATCAGGTACCTACAACAACAACAACAACAACAATGACATACACAACAACATACACAACAATCACCTGGACTCAGCTTACTGTGTCTTTAGTTTAAGCCAACTACATGTACACACAGATGCACAGAAAGTTCACCTGATACATCCTCTTCTGGCAATGACTTCTGCGTGGCTGTCGTTGAGTACATCACCTGAAAGGTAGCGACGAAAGAGCACAAAGAAAAACGTCAGCACTGTTTGCTTCATAGTTATTAAGACGAAACGGTCATTTCGAACTGTGTGGGACAGTATTTATTCAACATGAAGTCAAAGAGCGCACACACACCGTTGGGACTCATTGCCGTCTGTCCGATACACTTGGTCCCAGTTCCGAGAGAAACCACCTCCTTTTCAACTGCACCAGAAAATCCATTGTATTAAAAATGTCATTATCACATTAATACAGTTTTACATTTACATTCATGCGTCTTCCTGTTGCGCTCATACATTTTACATCCTATTTCATGTTTTTTGTGCTCTAGTAGGGATGAGTGACAAAACTATAATGACAAATACTGCGATATAATTTTATACTGGGAAAATCATTTCTTGTTTAGTTGCATGTATCGGACTGTTTTTGTTTTGTTGTGTCGTTTGCCTTTTATGTCTTTTACAATGTTTTCATGTCGCGGTGCCTTTTTTCAATTTGTCGTTTTCGTCTTGTATGTTGCTTTTGACTTGTTGCATCTTATACATCATTTCAGTCTTTTACCAATAATTTAAATCCACAAATAGCCATGTGGCTTCTTCAATTTTCACCTAGGAAATTATCTTTACCGACTGCTGTGAACATTTTTATCATCATAATATTTCTGTCCACATCGTCCAGCCCTACATCCTATTTCATGGTTTTTGTGCTCTATGTACTGTAGTACTGCCGTGGTTAACTTAAGGTATACTGAATGTTGTCATTTATTCATTACAGTATATTCTTACAGATGTGGAAAAAACATACAATACTTAAAATAATAAAGTAGAAATACTCCATCACAAGTAAAAAAAAAAAAAAAATCTAAATGTTAATTAAGTAAAAAAGTATCATCAGCTAAAGCTACTTTTAAGTATCAAAAGTAAAAGTACTCATTATACAGTATGGCTCATTTCAGAGTAATATTAGGTGTTATATTATTATAGAATATTATATTATTAGTTTACATCACTAGCAATTACATATAAAAGCTTTTTAATCTTGCACTTTTGCAATACTGTGTTTGCTATTGGGTAGATTAGTAATACAGTCCTGCACCATATCATTATATCAAGTTTTATGTAAAAAGTAAAAAATAAGCCTCAATTAAATAGTAGTGGAGTAAGAAAACATATTATATTTCCATCTGAGATGTAGTAGAGCAGAAGTACAAAGGAGCATAACATGGAAATACTACAGTACAAGTATGTAAAAATTGTACAGTACTTCGTTACATTCATCGCTGACTCTTCAGTTGTTTTATTCGCATTTAACTCTTAAATTAGTTTTCCAAGTTTGCCAAACGTTAAGTCATTTACACTGAACCGCCTCAACCAATTACGCAGCTTGACTTCATTTACTGATTAAATTCTGCGTCGCTGTATTTCATATATATTATATGCTGATAAGGAACACTCTATTTTAAACTCAAACTCTAGGGAAAACAGGCAGCTTTTTGTCCAGGAATTAAACACTGTTTGCCATAATGTAAACAAAGTAAGTCAGCTTTATTGTATTGCCATGTATTCCTCTATTGTCCATGTATCTGTCTAACCTTGGTCAGGGTTCGTACACCGGGTGAGTTTGACCACCGCGGCCAGCAGGGTCCACTCTCTGCCCGGCTCAGGCTTCCCTCTCCGGGGAAGCTCCGTGAAACGCTCGTAACATAATTTGGCGATTTCATCCGCGGTCACCATGTCCAAAGCCGGGCGGGGACGTGAGAGGAGGCTGACGGGCTCTGTAAACACCGTCTGAAGCCAAATATGTTTGAAAAAGAAAACACCGTCGACCTAATTTCTTACTGACTTCACTTAAAGTGGCTCGCGTGCTTGGCGGCATCTCGAGACAGCGAAACAGTTACTTCCGGGCCGGGCGAAGGAGTTCTTTACTTTCAAAATAAAAGTCCGTAATTTATTGAAAACTCGGGATGAACACGTTATATTCATCTTCTATTAAGTTTCAGTTATTTGCATGTAGTAGTGTGGCATAGTAAGCTACGGTCATTTATGTGTTTAGTTGGCAGTTTATGACAGCGTTATGAACATATTATAATTACTGTAGGTGTAGTGTGCGGCCTGTATACTCACCTGTAAGTACAAACTTGAGGTGCTTGTACTTGAGTATTTCTTTTTTCTGCAGCTTTATACTTCTACTCCACTACATCTCAGAGGCAGATACTGTGCTCTTTACTCCACTCCATTTCTCCTGCTAATATAATGTTGTCATGATATATGGTTTATGTTTGTGTTTCTTGTTATTTTCAATTCAGTTTCAGTGTGGCTTTATATACTATGTCTGAATTGTGTTTGTATGTTGTATGTCGTGTTTATGTCAAATAGTAGTAATAATAATAAAAACATATGATGGTCTTGTATGAATATGAATGAATGTGAATATGATGCATTGCTGTAGATGAAACTGCCAACAGTTCATAAAGTAGTTCAAATGAGTTCAAACTTAAACATGTACATTAAAACGTAACATACACATGAATGCAGCAGTAAAATGAATCAAAAACATCAGATATAATAGAAAAACTCTAACAGAAACCATTTTACACAAGGAACACTTTTCACACTTTAACTACATTTGATAATACTTACAAGGTAAGGTTTGGGATGCACAGCTTGTAGTGGAGTATTTCCAGTGTGCTGTTACTGAAGTGAAGGATCTTAAGACTTCTTCAACCATTGTAGCCACAAAATCTAAATTTTTTTCCCCCTGACTTCAGTCTTTAAGGCAGAGCTGCCTCTGAGGCAACAGTAGTGCCCTGCCTAAAATACAAAACACAGAGAAACACTCCCTGAAAGATAAAATGAGGAGCTTCCAGTAACAGAAGGTAGGCTCAGTGTGAGCTAACACCACCTCCGCTGAGAAGAGGTGGTGTTTGTTCTATCCAGCCCCAGCTCTCCCTTCTTGACACACACATTCAAACACACACACCGCACTTTGACTGACAGATGTTGATTCTGTTGGTCACTTCAGCCGCAGCTCAAACACTGTACTGCACTGGCCATCTCTTACAATAATTTTGCCTCAAACGTCCATCATTTCTTCATATATGACCCAGCATTGTGCAGAAGTGAAGACATGCTGCGTAACCCTAACACTAGAGCACCGAGGCTGTTTTCATAAAGATTCCTAGTGCAAAGAGTTTCTGCTAAGAAAATTCCAAGAATTCCTAAGAATTCCCCCTTAGAGTTAAGAGTAGATCCTAGTTAAGGTAAATGTTATTCAAAATGAATTTTAAACCTTAAAGGAGCTTTAAGAGACTGAAGAGTTTCTGAAGCAGAGGAGAAGACGGAACAAAGACAAAGAGGCTGAGTTCTTAGAGTTCATGAAAACAAAGTGTAAAAAGAAGTTCAACTGAAATAAAAGATAAAAGCACAATAAAAGTATAATGAACAATGCAACATAAAGGTCAAATGAAATAGAATTACAGGTAAAATCAGCTTTATTTTCATTTTCCTCCGGTGTTAATGGTTCATAAAAGAACAAAATGTCTTCGCACAATCTTGACTTTTAACAAACAGTGGTTTTGTAAATCATATGTTGATGTCATGCATTCTTTCATCTGACTTCTTTCAGCTTATATAGATCAAGGCTTTCCTCATAAATACCTGGAAAACTGTAAATTAACAGTAAACTACCTAAAAACACCAATAAAAGGAGTCGATACCTCAAAATAAAATAAAACTAAAACTACTTCAGCAACTGTAAAACTAAAACTAAACTGAAATTTAAAAAAAAAAAAATGAATGAACACTTCATAAGTATAAGAACTTCGGCAAGTAGTTACTTTTAAAGTCTGGCTTATAATATATTTATATGGCATGTCTTCATGGAGACTATATCCTATGACTAGTCCTGTTGATTCCATTCTCTGCTCATTATCATGTGCTTTTGTTTTTTTTCACTGTGATCAAAGTTTTTGTCTCCTCTTGCTCACAGTTGCTCTGATAATTTTCCTAAATCACTGTTAAGCTCCGTCTCCTTGCGAATAGTTCATAGGAGGATTCTCAGAGTGTTTGTGAATACGGCCCCAGGTCTGAGTTCAGGAGCATTTCCATACTTTTGATTCCTCTCACATACCTTTATATCGTGTAACGTAATGCAAACCTGGCGTACTAGTTCCCCTCGTCACCAAACACTGACATAATTCTCCACATACCGCAAAAGCAGTCCATCATTTCAATCATTCCCACATATCACCATGTATCACCATAGATTTGTGCAGATAGTTGACTGATAGTCGACTGCCTCCTGCCTGAAACTCCTCCCACTATTACTATGAGATGTTCCCACGTCACTGAACATTTACTCTTCAATCACTTTCCATTTGTATTCCATGGACCTTTAAGTCTAAAGTTGCTGTTAAAATAACGAAAGAAAGAAATTGGCGTGTTCAGATACATGTATATTACTCTATAGCCGTGAGACCTTTCAGTTTCTAATAAGCAGTGGTGGTTTTACGCTCTAATGTCCTCTGTCTCACTAGTTAGACATGATGAAAAGGGCAGTGATTGTGAGTGGAGATAAAGCAGAGCCTAGAAGCAGCAGTGTTTTCCGCACATCAGGGCACATTTTGTGGCTTGGCTCAGTGGAATTGAAAATGCAGGTTTGAATGTGACCATGTAAACCAGGCTTTCTTCCAGTCTCTCCTTCTCTGCTGTCAGAGCAGCCGCTACACGGTCACACATTAAAGGCAAATGAGCAGAACAAGAAAGAAATGCACAGCTTTGAGGAAACTCAATTGAAATGATGGAAGGTCACAGTTCTTTGCAACATGGAATACTTTGTTGAACGTTGTATTTCATGTTTTCATTCAGAGCCTAATGAACCAGCCATTTAATAACACAATGTTAATGTGTAATATTATTTTATTCTGAATGAAAATCAACCATGACCTTTTGAATGGAGATAAAGGAGGAAAACTGGGACCGACTCTTTAGGGCCCGAGTCGATGGAGGGCCTTTGAATTAAACGTTTTTCTCTTTTTTCTCTTAGTGTCATAACCAGAGGAAGTAACTAAGTATAAATACTTCATTACTGTACTTCAGTAGAGTTCTCAGGTATCTGTACTTATATAGTATTTTTTTTTCTTTTATTATATATCTGTATCTGTTCTACTCCTTACATTTTCAAAATAATTTAAATGCATTTGAAGGGAAGTAGTCATTTTTATTTTGCATTATTGTGCGTCTTCACAACATCAAGAATCCATCAGGTGAATATAATACACGACAAACGCACCAAGGCAAAAAACAACATAAAAGACACGACAGCAGCGTAAAAAAACGCAACAAGACTAAAGCCATGTAAAAGACATGAGATGAAAACAACATAAAAGACGTAACAAGACGATGTAAATTATAAATCAAAACAGAAACAACATAAGAAACCTAAGATGAAAACACGAGACAAAAACAATGTAAAAGACGTCGTAAGACGAAAACGACTTAACGATGAAACAAGACGGAAACATAAAACTGTCAAAAAAAAGGTGTAACAAGATGAAAACCATGTAAAAGACAAAACAAGAAAAACAACATAAAAAACAAGACAAAACAGTGTAAAAGATGCAACGACACAAAACTAAAAGACAAAAGCGAGATGAAGATGTAAAAACGAAGCTGAAATCACAGTTAATCTCTGATTTTGTAATTTAGTGCTTATTTTGTTCATTTTGTTTATTGTGATTTAATTACGACGTCAAATCAAAATAAAGAAAATGAGTGCAGTCTGAGTTCTTACTCAACAGGATGAAAATGATGAAGATGACGCAAGTATCTGTACTTCTACTGGAGGAAACAAAGGGAAACAGACATCCCTCGTGATTTATTTATTATTTGTTATTGTGTAAATACAGAAACGAAAACTGCTCCTGCGAAAAAAAAAAAAAGAAAGAAAAGAAAACAGCAAGAACGTTTCAAGATTGAAATGTCATTTATTTTAGCTATGTACAGGAGAAAAATGCCGAATCTCACAATTAACAGAAAAATAAAAACAACATCAGGTCTGCTCTCGTGGCCTCTGGAACAGAGGTGGAACTGGGTGATGAGAACATCTGTGTGTCTCTTTTCAACGGACGCACACACATGCATTCACACGCTTCTCTCTCACACTCCGCTCTCTCTCTCTTTCTCTCGGTCCTCACTTTAAAAGGTTAAAAAAAACGTAGTTCTCTCTCTTGTAGATATGTTTTACTGCATTTGCTGTAGCTGTGCTGTTGGTGTAAGTCGCGGCTTGGTAAAACTATCCTGCTGTCTGGTTTCGGTGCGTTTCTAAGCTGTGAGTGTGTGTTTGTGTGTGTGTGGGGGAGGGGAGGGTGAGGTGAGACTCTATAGTCAAATATAATTCTCTGTATGTGCCATCCTGCCCAACCCTCGCAAACACATTCACCATTTCTAGGCATATACACAGTGGCATTAAGACAAGCACGCGTCCACGTAGACAAACACACAGCCTCGGTTCTGCCTCTCCGACACGATCACATGATTCACTTCAGTCTCCCCCCAGGTGCGGGGCTACATGGCAGGTGATTTCATAGCCCTGTGATTAACAAATGAAAAAGAAGAAGAAGATAAACTATGCTGTCGATTCAACTCCCCGTCTCTCGTCTGTTTAGGTTTCGTCACTCCTGTCCGAACCCCTCCGTCTCCTCGATGGCAAACATGAGTTTCTCTCGGAGCTGCTCCAGGCTCCGGTAGGGCGGCAGGTCCAGACGGTTGAAACTGTCAAGAGGAGGACGAGAACAAAGTCAGGGTCGGTCCTACTACAGTGTCCAGGTGGGCCGCTTTATAAGGAACTGTATCAGCAGGATCAGCATTTTGATCCTTCGTCCCACATGTTGAGACAGTGTACCACATTTTGATTTGGAGGGAGTACATGAGTTCAAGAAGATTGAAGTCCGCTTTACGTCCAAATGTATCACACATTTGAACCAAATTTTTAAAAAGTCTGCAAAAGAAAATGCAAATTTATGTACTGCCTAAAACTAAACTCGCACAAATGTTTCATCAAGTTTACAGTATTTAGTTACAATACCTGGCCTGTTAGCATAACTTAGCTAAATTAGTTAATGATAGGCAGCAAATCTTTATTCCATTACATTGTCTGTCAGCTAGCGCTAATTAGTGTGTTTATACATTACACAAAGTTTACATGACATTGTCAAACAGGACTGTATGTGCTAACATTTATCAAGTAGCTGAGATGACTTGGTGGGGTTTAATTTAGCATTTCCTAGTAAGTCAGTTAGTGTTTTCAGTAAGTTGGTGAGTTTCACCCCTCGTTCTTCTTCCACCCACTTGTCCAAATACAGTCACGTCTGATGGCAATGGACAAAATGATAAAAAGAGAAATAAAAATAAGAGCCACGAGAGGCTCCTCCCCCTGGCCTCCACAAAACCGAGTAGTGGTACTGGTACCGGTTAGGGGTTCTGAGTTTCATTGACAGCAGAGGAAAACAACACCGTGAATCCGTCAGAAACATATATAGAAAACTTAATTACCATGACATCTGAAACCACGTGATAGCAAACAAGACGAGACGGACAGTCAAGACACACAATAGCAAAAAGCACCACTTCAACACATAACTAATAAATTGTAGCATGTTTAGTGGAAAAATACAGAAAGGTTTTGTAGTTATAATGGAAAAAAAGACAGACATGCTATAGCCGCCCACATTATATTCCAGGAGGAAAAAAAAAAAGCTGCCTTCAGCCTGTGTTGTCGTTCATTGTTGTTGATTTTTTTTTTTAAACAGATGGGTTTGTCACTTACCATGTGTGGCTTCTTGGAAGCCAAGTCTCCTTCCCCACCTTGTCTATGCAGAACTTCTGGGGACCGTTACTTCCTGTAAGGTTAAACAGACTGTTAGGTCATCAAATGGAAACTTGAGTGTGTGTGTGTGTGTTTCTTTATCTATATGACGGGGGGGGGGGGTTGTTCGATCTTAAAGGCCTTTATTCAAACCAGCTCTTTGTGTTTTGTACCTATGAGTTCAGCGAAGCCTCCGACAGGCAGCCGGCAGGTTCCGGTAACAAACTGAAGAAGACGGATCCTCTTCTCATTGTCCATCTCCTTCACCACCTGCAGAGACACAACTCCGTCACACACTGCACACACTCATCAGCACCAACACACACAGTAGGACACAGTAGGGGTTGCTGAGCGTCCGTACCTGCCAGAACCAGTGGATCTGCTTGCTGTTCTTAGTGTAATGTCTGTAGATGGTGTTCTTCTGCCAGTCGGCCAAATCGATCTCCTGCATCCCGCACAGCATCAGCTGCAACACACCAAACACACCAAGAACAATCAGAGTCCAGCGAGATGAGCTGTGTCCTTCAGTTGTAGAGTGTAGAGTGTCTCATCAGCAGGCGGAGGGGGACGCACAACATCTACAGACTGATGAATTCACTCTGATGGTTAGTTTAGACTCATTTGGATCAAACATCAGCTGCAGCAGGAGTCAAGGAGAAAAGAGCAAACTGTCTGAAAGTCAACATCAGGAACATTTGACAAACTGAACCACAGCTGCACTTCATTTTCAATTCATCCTGTTTGAGAACACATTTTTCCTAAGGTCGAATCCTGGAAACCTCTGGCTCAGTGTCCTCAAAGCTTAGCTTGCAAAAATAAGCACGGATAAATAGTCAGTACATTTAAAATAAATTAACTCTATTTATCCCGTCAAAATCAGGTTTTCTGACAGTAAAGCCATGAAACATCCTGTGAAGGCTTTAAGTTACAGATGGGTAGAAACTCTCAGAAACCACTTCATGTACTATGTAGGTACTAGCTTGAGGGAAACAGTGTAAATTGAGCAGATGCATGGTTTGAAGTTTGGAAATTCAAAGATAAAACAAGACAAAGTTCTTGTTACTGAAAATTCAACTATGAAAAAACTATGAAGTACATTTCCATCACTGTGACAAAAAAGAGCCTATGACTTAGTACTTCAAAATCATCAGTCAGTATCTCACATTATTTTGAGAAAGTTTTTCATTATTTGACATAATGAGTAATTATTTTGAGATGTTAAAGGTAAATTATGTAACATTTGTGGTTTGTGTTTGTAAACAGAACTCCACCTCCTCTCCACTCAGCAAAGGACAGAGAGAGAGTGGCGGTCGAGTGAGCAATAGACTGAATGGAAAGAGTGAGCAGCACAGCGAGACAAAAAGCAGTGAAATAGAAAAATAAAACACGATATCCTGATTCTGTATGTTCTAAAAACACAAATAAACACACACGTTCACAAAACTCTATGGGAATGTTGTAGATGCAACATACAGCTAAAGCACAAGCTTCCTCATTCCTGCTGTGTGTGTCGTCAATAGGTCTGTTAGAGGTGAAAGGCTGAAAGGTGTGTGTGTGTGCTTTGCCCAGAGATTAGTCTCTCAGACAGAACAGTGCAGTGAATGAGAAGAGCAAGAAGAGGAGAGAGACATATAACCGGAGTCACTTGGTTCTTATATTGTTCTGCCTACATGCGCTGCGTGATGCTGTTATTGATTGGTTGGAGATATTAACTCACTGCCCAAAAGTCGACGAGGAAGAAAAGAAAGAGAGGGTCACAAGTGATGATTGACAGGATTATTATTGTATCAGTCTATATAGTGTTTTTAAGAAAAATGTTACATACTTTGCCTTCAACTCATTGTTTTGACTTACGGGATCTTGTTTTCCATCCATGGGTTTCACCTCTTTGGGTACAAATAATGTTTAATAATTATTTGTACCCACTAAACCATTAACACTCCCCACTCCTCCTCCTCACCTCCAGCTCCTTCTCGTCAAAGTAGCGCAGCCACTCCAGAGGAACCACCTCGTTGAATCCGTCCAGGAAGGCTTTGGTCTGCTCCTCCACCCCGCGGGTGAACCTCCAGTCTGTCAGCAGGCTGAAGGAACAAACACAGCTTCATGTTTACAGTTTCCTCACCATCGCTCACATCATTTTATTGCTTTATTTTTTTCAACTTTTCCTTCTCGCCTTCCCTGAGACAGTTGACAGAGCTCTCACCTGATGTACTCCTCCTTGTTTTCCTCGGTGACCAGCTCGTTCTCGCCGTCGTCCTTCAGCTGGTGAGTGGAAACTTTGCCCAGGATTTCCATGTCCTGCGCAAAATACAACTCCACACCACACTCCTCCAGGCTGTTCTCCCTGAACACACACAAAGAACATTATATCAATATCTAACTTAAGCCACAGGTGGTGTCCTGACGTTTTTTCACCTCTTTTTATCCTTGTGCTCAGAAAATAACAAAAAATACACAGGTTACTTACTTGACCCACATGATGGAGTTATAAAACTCAGGATCTATGGATTCCAAGTCTTTGAGTGTGGGCTTCTTGTCCAGCATTCGCTTGTAGAATGGCAGCGTGAAGCCAGTGTCGATGAACTTCCCATGGTACAAAGCCTGCAGGCAGAATCACAACTAGAATCAGCAATGAGTGTAAGACAAGTCGGACAGAATAAGACTTTCTGAGCTTCATTCTGTGCTGTAAAACTGATATGATATTACTGATACTGATATTTTAAGTATCTATTAAGAAATGTTTTAAAGGGTCTCCCAGAGTTATATTTGCACCACATTTTGTATGTTGAATTGAAATGTCACACTTGATGAGTGTATGAATGAGGTCGTCTGGCCGAGTTACAACGTTTTATCCAAAGTGACACTGATCAAAACTGATCAAACACTGCATCATACTCTCAAAATCAAACATGTGTTCGATAGCTATGGACTCCAACGTTCCAAAGAATCCTTTGACACTATGTTTTTTGCTCTAGGTCAAAAAAACAGATTAGTTTGAAAAAATGTCTTTATTTTGTAATTTTGGGAAATACTTTAAATCAGACATGGACGTGGCCTCTATTAGCAGATACAGTTCAGTTCAAGCATCATGTGGGGGTAGAAACGTCCAGTTCATGACGTATTCAACAAAATGCTTTTGAACATTGAGTCTAGCACCGCCTTGTGGTTCGAAGGTTGTGAAAATAAAGTTTGGTGGAAAAACTGATTGATGTTCTAGTTATGGTCCGGAAACAAAATGATGACAGACGGACAGACCACTATGTCACATTATATGCTGGGGGGATAATAATTGAGCCAACAAACGACCACATGAATCTGGTGGTTATTAGTGTACTCATTAATAAACTGTTTTACATTGCATTTATATAATAATAATCTGTGAGTCTGAGTCTAAGTCTTAAGCCTTAAATCTCATAACATTTCAACACTCCTTTGAAGAAGACAAAAACAATCAGCTTTCCAAAATGTTACTCAGCGCTAGCCCCCCCACGACACCCCTGGACACAGCATCTCTAAATCAGAACGCCTGATGACATGGAAGTTTGACTCTTTGGATCTAAAGCAGTTACTATAATTTAGTTATATTATAGTGTTATTTTATTGCCACTGGCGACATCTGGTTCCAATACGTTCTCAACAAATTACAAATATTTTCAGCTCGGTGGCTCGGCGTTAGCGCTGGTGATTCACTGCGGAGCTGTTTCATGCCCGCACGAGTGTTAGAAACACTTTAACAGCCAGTCGCCATTACAGGAAACATGAACGGGGCTTTTATTTCTGAAGTCTGATATAATTTTGCTCATTTTCCAGCAAATAGTCCACACCTGGAGTTCCAGAAACAAAAAAAGTTGACAATCCATGCAATAAATGTGTCACAAATGCTTTGTTTTTGTATATATCTACATCTGCAGATACAAATTGGCTGACACATGTATTTGACATCATAGCATTAAAAGTTCTGCATTCTGGTGACTTATGCCTCTTCCTGATCCTTATTTTAATGTTAAGGAGTAGATACAGACACATAACACAGAGCTAACAGTCATAATCTTCCCTCAGTGTGTGTGTGTGTGTGTGTGTGTGTTCGTAGAATGAGTAGATTCAGCCAGATGGAGCTGTTTAATGTTAAAAAAACCCACAGAGGGCTCAGAGCTGCGACGGGCCAACAACAACACAGACGCCTACTGACTGACTCAGTCACAGTCTGTTCTGTCCTGCTGTATCCTGACGGACCATGTGTCTGTCTCACAGCCAGAACAACACACACTCTCACACACAGACACGGGAAGATTAAGAGATGGAGATGAGGCTGTGAGTGGAAAGCGAGGGGCAAGAAAAAAACTAGAGTGAAAAAGGTAAAAGCTGAGCCGGTAGAGACGTCTTTATAAGGCAAAGTGCATTTTGGGACTAAATATAGGCAGCTGCTGGCGGGTGTGGGCTGGGTGCGGCAGTGAGGTCATAGTGTGGGTGAGGGGTGGGGTGGCAGACGGAAGGACGGGTGGAGGGTATTGGTTTAAGGGACTTGCAGCTTTCCGAAGGCGTTATGGTACATGCTGTACATCATGTATGTATTGTACAAGCATAAATTTAAAGGCTACTCGTCTATATATCAGCACATGGATGGATGTGATTCTGTCTGTGCTGATCAGTGAAGAGAAAAAGATGTGGCTGTTGTTATACCACAGCTACATATACATAGTAATAACACTATGTGGCTGTTTACAGGAACGGCTCTGGTCATTTCTAAACATGTCCCATGATCAGGACGTGATGACATTCTTGAGTTGTCGTGCAGAATTCAACTGTAAACCTCATATCTGTAGCTTCATTATTGTGTGTGGTACTGAAAAAAGCAGTGGTTCACAAGTTCTATTTATGCTACTTCATGTTAAAGGAGCTATGTGTAATATTTCTACTTCATGCAACGTTTCTCGCTTGTTGTTTGTAAACAGACTGTTCAAACTTCGCCCGTCCTCTCCTCTCAGTGAAGAAGTGAGAGAAGTGGTGGTCAAGTGAGCAACAGAATCAATGAGGAGAGAGTGTGATGTTAGTGAGAAAAAAGTTGTTAAACAAAAATAAATGGTTATTTTCTGGTTGTTTCACAGTAGTTATATTCTACAGCACAAATAAATATGCTCACACCTTCATACAACCATAAGGGAAGGTTCTAAATGAATCCTGTGAAAGCACACACTTCCTCCCGTCTGCTACAAACAGACGATGAAAACCATGAAATGAAAGGCGTTAGACAGGCCACAGGTTCCTGCATCTCTGTGTGTGCTTTGCTCCGAGTTTGGTCTCTCAGACAGCCATGAAGCATATATAAGCACACTAAGCAGAAAGAAGAGAAAGCTGCACCCATAGGTGTGTGTCTGCCCGCTCATCATGCGTTGCGCTGTTATTGGCTGGAGGTACAACCTCACTGCCCAAAGGTTCATGCCCAGAAGACAGCTAAATAAGATGAAAATAAGAAAATATAGGCAGAGGGCAGTGTCTCTGTAGGTAAATACACTTCTCACAATATGCTAAGGAGCAAGCACAAAATTTGAGATGTATCATTCTGGATTAAAGCTGGTGCCTTATATGTCATTTTTTGGTTTTAGTGTGTATTCTGGTGTATATTTTTGGTGAGTATTGGTGTGAAATTATTACAAAGCTGACATTTATAGCCAAAATACACTTATCATGCAACTCTGGATAAAATTACCTTGCTCCTGTGGTGTACAACACCACACATTGACATAGGGTCAGAATGGTCAAGTGAGAAAGATTGTTATTTTATGAGTCTCTTTTCTACAAAAATATTACATATTCAAAAATGACCTAAAGTTATCATACTGTAGGGATATGCTCTGAACCATCAGCCTGGCCCTGGACAGCACAGTAATACCAATATGTACTACTAGAGTGAGTAGTGAGACACTGTGGCATTGAGTCTGCCCTCACAGCCTCAGTCTGACACAGTAAACAGAAGAAGCCTAGCCAATTCTAACATTGTTTCATTTATGTGGAAGGACAGGCAGTAAACTATAAACGCAACAGTAAACAGTAAATCCAACGATGGCTGAAGGTTTTTATAAAGCCACCATTATCAGCACCACCTACTGCCATGAGAAACAACATTCAGAGTCAGAGTTATCACTTCAGAAGTGATAAAAATAGAAGCAAAATGAGAGTCAGCATTGCAGTTGCTTTTCCCTCGGCTGGAGACAGAGTAAAGGTATGGAGATTGATGCTGAACTCACAATAGTTCTTCTATGCCGGTAAGTTGTTGATGTAGTGATAGCTTAGAAAGGTATAAAGTCAATGACAGTGTTATTATTTTTGTCACCATTTGACCAAACTGTGGCAGTTCTGACCTTGTTTAGACAATTCAAAACAGATCTTTAGTTCAGCTATTGACAACACGAACTGTACGGAAAAACATTCCAAATGGAGGTGATTTATCATTTTACTGTGGTTGTTTTCTTTGTGAAAATTGAGCAAAGTGAACTATAATGTAAACTATAGGCTACCACAACACATGAAGATAAGACAGAAGTGTTATTTTGACTGGAGTTTTTGTTTGAAGGCAGAAAACATGATGTTGCCATAACACAGATTTACTGTAAACGATATGCTTCCCACTTTTTACAGTGACAGGCCTAATTCTGTGGTCGGTGAGGGGTGATGCTTTGGGTTCACTACTGCCCCCTGCTGTTGGTAGTTTAAGTTAATGTTTGAGTCTCAAAAGTACAAATAACCACTTTAAAGATAGACAGTAAAAGGCTTCTCCAAACAACATAAATGCTTCAGAAGAACCATCGCTGAATGAAAAGAATCGTTCCGTGTTTAGATGAAGAAAGCTCACCATGGCGATGAAGCGCCCGATGAAGCGGAAGTATGTGAGGTGGTCGGGGTTGATGGAGGAGGCTGGGTTGATCTGCAGACAGTAGTTGTTCTTGCCGGCGTATTCAAACAGGCAGTACATGGGGTTCAGCACCTCGTGGGACAGCAGGAAGAACCACTCCCTGCAGACGGACACAACACATGATTGCAGCGGGAATGTACAGGTACGAATGCATGTCATTCTTGAATCGTTACAAAGATGGAAACACATTGCATGATTCTGAATTTTAAGATTTCAGGTGTTAGTGAGGGTTGGGGGAAAAACAAATCGAACATATTTTGTGGTATAGCAAGATATCTTACAACAAATACTGACAAAACAGTAATTACAGTAGAGTACATGGAATTCAGGATGGTTAAATAACATAGGTGTTATCTTAAATAACACAAAAACACACAAATAACATACTGAAACACAACATTGTATGGCTGACTGGTTCAGCTCAGTACATTACACTGAAATGACCAACAGACATAAATATGTCCAGGTATTTTTACAGAATAAGATGATTTACCCTTCATTTAGACTATGCTGGATTGAAATAGGTTTTTGGAATGATGCTGCCTTAAATTACAGTGAAGTCAGGTCTAACTTTAGGGAGTTTGGAGTTTATTTATTTTTGTCATTAGACTGCAAAGTAGAGAGCATGAGTACTAATCTGATTTCATTTTGTCAGATTTAATAATTGTATAAATAATTCAATTAATTGTTAAATAAATAAATACATTCTAAATTAATTCATCTTAAATGACATGTGAGCCAACAGGAAGAGTGAGTCTAAAGCTTCTCATTAAAGGGAAAGTTAGAAATTTTGGTAAATATTTGCGTATCTTGTTTCTAACGGAGAGTTAGATGAGAAGACAATACCACTCTACAGGTATCTATTTCCTGGGTGGGGTCTCTTCCACCTCACAGCTTCAACAAAACTAGAAGAGGTCACTGCACCCATAGGCATGAGGGTCTATGGGTGCAGTGGTGTCCTGTTGCTATGATTCACCAATGTACTAGTTTGGACTGTAAACACACAAATAAACTGGGGAGCTGCAGTTTTTCTTGATAGAAAGCACCACATTTATATTTCTTTTCTCACACAATTTCAATGAGTCATTTTATATTCAGGTTTGTGATCTACTTGGTGTAAAAAGTTTGAGACAAAACCTTTATTTTACTCCACACAGATCATTAATCCTTGCGTATATAAAGGGTATATTCTCACTGAAATTGTTTGAGAAATGTAAATGTTATAGTGCTATTTATACCAAAAAAAACTCAGCTTTCCCATTTACTTGTATGTCTGGTCTCGACTGGTCCAAAACGGTGGCGATATTGACGTACAAGCCAGCAGCCAATGTGGTGTCCACTCTTTGAAAAAAAATAGTCTCAGCATGTAACTTGCTGTAAAACTACCTGTCAGGTGTCCACCAGGAGTCACCTGACTTGCGTTCCTGCGTGGGAAGACCCGCCCCCTACACCTGAAATCAACCAGGCATTCAGCAGCCTAACGTGTTTGGCTGCCATGTCCTACCACTGGACATGTGCATCCTGTAAGTTTTGACCTCATCATGATTGAAATCATTTCAGTTCATTTATATGATCTGATCATATCCTTAGTTCTCTTATTGTTTACCTGTTGTTTGAGTTACTGACATTTCCTATTATGTCACTGCAGAGCTTTAGGGTACCACATGTACAAGCTGCCAGTAACTAAAGAAGCTTTAAAACTAATAAACTGCTGTGTTATGACCTTCTCTGCCTCTTCATCTTATGGGTTCCTCACCACCACCTGCACATCATTTAGACAGTTATTACTGAACACAACATATGACTGTTTTCACTATTTGTACAGATAAAAAAAAAAACAAGATGTGTAAAGCAGTGAGTTATAGGCTTTAATTTATACCCAATTAAATCATGGCATCATAAATTCTGCTGGTTTGGGTCTGTCCCTTCACTTTCTTTGCTCTGTATTCCTTAAAGTATTACATTATTTGCTAGCTACCTAAAACTTTAGCTGGTTAGTTTACTCATGATGGCTTGACAGAAAAGCTTTCTCTCATTTTTCCTTTGATTAAAAACTTTATAAACCTCAGTGGATTGAGTCTGTCCCTTAACTCATCATTTTGCTGATTCCTGAGGCCACTAGTTTAAAAGCTAAACCTCCTCAAGTGTAAGTTTAAACTTAATAGTAGATAAGCCGATTAATCAGCACTGATAGGACGTTTTACAAACTAACGGTACTGGCCACTGATAATGTCCAACGACAAATACAGACTTCTCACCTGAAAATACTGACTTTGCTTTTGCCTTTTTCTTGCTCCAAACTATTCATAATATATCGGCCTTTAGAGGTGGACCAAGTCCACTATTGGTCGACCACTACATTTTTTAATGTTTCAAGTTTTGGTGGAAGAGAATGAAATTTAATGAGATTTAAAAGAGAGGTTTAAATCGAATCTCCCTTAATTTTAAGCTAGGTTAAAATCTAGTGCACCATAATTTAATGTTAAACTGTGATTTAATCAGGTTCAAATATGAATCATTGTTGGTGCAACTCAGCCTTAGAGGTGCTTCATATTTACAGCAAAACAAGTGGCATAAACGTCTCCTGTCTAACTCTCAACACAAAAAAGAATAAGCACATTCCCCCAAATGTTCAACTATTTCTTTACTGAGAATATCACAGTCAGGCTTTTTTACAGTAGACTTGTTTACAGCAGCTTTAAAAAAAACTTTTATTCTCAACAGTGGTATATGATCGAACAGAAATTGGCTACATGAATAAATTACATGAGAACGAAACAGATAACACAGAATAAATACAGCACAGCAGAATAAATAAAGACAAACAGATGCATGTGAGACAGAATGAAGGCCCCACCAGCAGCACCATCACCAGCTGCAGCACCAGAACCAAGCACTCCCCCAGCCCCTGCCCTCCCCTTTGGGGTGTATGGGAGGAGAGGTATGGACTGACGGACGAACGGACGGACGGACGCAGACACCTCCCAACATCCCGTCCGTGGTTCTACCCTGTGGTAGAACAGCATGATGTCACCTACCATAGGGTAAAACCACTGACGTGACACCGGAGACAGAGACACAATGCAAAACCAAAAAGAGAACAAATGAAAACACCGCCAACAGAAAAAAAATAAGGACATATACAGAGAGGGAAAGACCTGGGACACGGCACACGCAGGGAGGATGAACACGTGTGATTGGTGGATGACGGATGCGGAGGGGAAGAGCGGGACAGGAAGTGTCAGGAAACAACATTAAAATGGGTCATTTACAATGTTACACCTCGGCTGGCAACCGGTGAGAATGTCATCCCAAACGCTCCAGGTGAAAAGAGACAGGAAAACCACACACCATCACCGACATTCACAAAGAAATGGAGAGCAGTAAGTGAAAACAGCCCTGATCAGGGGATATGGGCCCAAGAAGGAGCAGCTCTCACCTGGCGATGCCGCCGTAGTCCAGCCCCTCCTCTCCTCTCATAATGATGTAAAGTCTCCGGCGAAGGTCATATGGCTTCACGTTCATGATCTGATGATGGAGGCGACAATATATGATCAGTTCATGGTGGGAAACACTTGAAATGGACCTCTGCTTTACAGTACTTCACAGTTGACATGTGCGCTCTCTTAGAGTGACATCAGATATTGTATAGACATGGTATATTAATCTTCATGAGCTCTTTTCATGTGTTACATTGCCAGTATTTGGACTTCTGAGCATGGTTTACATTCTTTAGTCGAGACAAATTGAGATGCCTCTGTTTTGGGACTTTACTTTCCCTCAGAATTTTGTGGATGTTTAATAATACACTCAACGTTGATATCATATATGCATTCTTACAATTTCAAGCCAAATTTCCAGAGGCTTTAAAATGTCAGCATGTCTGTAGATGACATGTAAAAATGTTAAGTGCATCCTGTTATTTTTACCTTTAGAAACCATTTTACTATTCATGGCGTCACTTATTTACAATCTAATACAATAACAGTTAACAGCTGTGTTCACATGTCGTCCATGTCTGACCTGCTGAAACGAGTCCTCAAACAGTGTCTGTCTGGAGACGGAGATCTTCACGTGGCTCGGCAAGGCATTTGACTGAACAGAGACAAAACAAAATCAAACACAACTCATGAGTTCTCAAGTGTGTCACACGTGAAAAAATAAACTGAGCAGATTTGAGTTGGTGTGACATTGACATCGATCAGTGCTGAGACGTAGCCATACTGTATGTTCAGTCCTGTCTGTGCGGACCACAACCCGTACACACACTTAAAATGTACATGTACCGCATCTCCATCTATGAAAGATCTGTACATATGAAGTGAAAACATATACACGTATACACAAACTATATATGAAACCTATTAAAAACTGGAACCTGAAACAATGTCATATGCTGTACATGTCCACCCCATACAAAACATATTTTTAACATATGCACATCATATGGCATATGGTGACATCACTGTGGACGTAAACGTTTGTGTCATTCATTACATTTCAACATTGTTCCACAGTGATGACCAACTAAAAATTCTTCATTGGTCGATGCTGTGCCTATTAACCCATTAATTATGTGCCCTTAAAGCTTCAGGTCACCTAAAATACAAAACAAAATAAGAACAATAATAATTCTGGTGCTATCTATTTGTGATGCTTTTTAAATGTGTTCATCTGCCTTTATCCCAGCCGGTTAGAGCAACAGTACTTCCTCTGTAGTACAGTTTTCACTGTTTTTACTGACAGGAAAAATGCCTTTTTAAAAAGTGTCCGGTCATTGTGGATAATTCACAGCTCATGTTCAGACAGCTTTCATTAGCTGTACTTTAACTACATGTGCACAGGAACACTCTATTTTGACACCCCGTTAAACGATTTTTTTGGGGGGTGGTGGGGAGTTTTCCTTACTTGAACTGAGTATCGAAAGCCAGAGGGTGTTGTATATTGTACTACCTGTAAAACCCTGTGATGCAAATTT
Organism: Coranthus polyacanthus; assembly: GCA_037367275.1. NCBI lineage: Eukaryota > Metazoa > Chordata > Actinopteri > Kurtiformes > Apogonidae > Coranthus > Coranthus polyacanthus. Next base: position 24,448,750 of record JAPQRN010000022.1, on the reverse strand, counting down.
GTGATTTGAGATATTGGGCTATATAAATAAAACTGACTTTTTCCATTTCCACTGAGTTAGGAGGCAATTGAAATATTACAAATGCCAAGACCTGGACAAATAAAGCCAGAAATATTTTGCATGGCTGGATACAGCGAGTGTGAAAATAGGTTCTTTTATAATTCAGGCAAATGGTTCCTTTAAGTAATATACACAAACACACAGGTCAAAGTGATGTATGTGGACGTGTGGTTTTACTGTGGCTGCAGACTCCGGTTAGTACTTACATGGCACAGGAAACGGAACTGGTGGTATTTCCACCTGAAGCTGCGATCGTAGGCGCCGGGTGAACCGCCCTGCCGTGACCTGCACACACACAGAGTGAGGAAGAAGACGGACACTCGGTCAACTTTCAGTAAGATACCAGAGGAAATAACTGACAACAAGCAAGTAAATGAGGGCTTTGATACGTTATTAGCTCTCAGAAACGAGGTGTGTGTCTTTAAAAGGGCCTGCTGTTAACAGCTGCAGCCCAGAGACTCAAAGTAAATGTTAAATTCACACCAGCCATCCTGCTCTACAAAAAAAAAAAAAAAACGACTCGCTGCGTCGGGGCCTCGGAGATGGAGGTGAGACGGACCGTGCAGCTGTGTTAGTACAAGCCCCACCAACCCACTGCACACACACACACACACACACACACACACACACACACTGGATATGTGCCTTGTCAGCAGCCGAGAAAGACAGAGAGAGATAGTCTGATAATGGGAGCAAAGGAGAGCGAGAGAGAAATGGAATAGAAGGTGGCCTGTAATGTGTTTTGTGCTCGCCGAGCTGCCAGGCACATCTCGGTTTGGGTTAGGAAACGGAGGCCGCAGCGGCTGAGGTCTGGCCGCACACACACACACACACACACACACACACACACACACCGACAGGATCTAGTGTAAAAAAAAACAAAAAAAAAAAAACAGCGAATGCTTGTTCAGACCTAAAAATACAGCCGGAGCATGTTCAAATATCAGCAGGAAAAGCAGTCGCTCATACACACAGCATCTACAGAGACCACACGGGCAAATACACACTTAACATGCCGAACATAAACACAGAAAGGCACAAACAGCAGACGCACACCCACACACATGCCAGCACAGTCTGCAGTGGATCTGCTGTCACACATCTGCACATTCTCCTGAGTTTGCGGTGAGATTTGAGACTGCTTCAAGGCAAGGCAAACATCCACAGGCTGAGGGGGAGAGCTTTGTGTGTGTGTGTGAACATTTTGTGATTAAATATGACATGAAATATCTGTCTGAGAGAAAGTCATATAATAAAGAATTGAAAGCAAAAAAATGAAGAAAACATGGGCTCAGTTAACTTGCAGATAAGGAAATAAAAAGGATGGTGTGGTTTAAATTAAGATACAGCCTCCATGATTTTTAATGATCGGAAGTTAGATCAGTCTTACTGTGCAACGATCACAGATTCCTAAATCAGTGTATCTTTGTTTTTTCATTTTCAAATTTCAAAACCAAATTGGAAAAACAAACTTGTTTCTTTGTTTTTCTGTTTTAACACCAGAACATATATATGTAAAAAACAAACAAAAAAAAAAAAAATAGGTGGAGAAATTACAGCTTTTTTTCATTTGTGTGATACTTGCAAAAAATCCAGAGAATGAGGGGAAAATGAGGAGGCAAATGAGGTGTTAGGCGTCTGACTTCAAATTGTTCCACAGTTTGTCTGTGAAATGGCTGCACAGTGGGCGGGGAGTAGGGGTATGTCCAGTCGACTTTGGAGCGACAGCTTTGACAAGCTAAAGACTTTAACCGGTGGACTTCAGCATCTGGCATGTTTTTTAATTTTATTTTTAACGTCAAACATAACAAATAATTTGATGTTGACTTATATACAAAACTCTACAGCTAATATTAGCTCGCAATGGTGTTACCAATGATAAATACACACATTTTGTCTTGGCTTATATATAAAGCTCTAAAGCTAATGCTAACAAGTACATAGTAATATAAATATGTGAATTTCATCAAGGTAATATAAGCTAACTGTAGCTTGAACTGTCATTGTATGCTAACAGTGATTTGATTCATTAGTATTAATGTTATTGTGATGAAATGGCAGTACTTGTGTCAACATGTCATGGTCACTGAAAGAAACTTAACTCAAAGTTAACGCCATTGTGTTAATGTTACGATCATAACAAAGGGTTAATATTACTATTACTTAAGCTGTATATTAATTGTTTTC
>JAPQRN010000022.1:24433236-24443547 GCA_037367275.1 Coranthus polyacanthus | reverse complement strand
CAGAATGCGATAGTCGCAGAATTCACTGTCACAACTGCTTGGTCCCTTTACGGGATGAAGAGAGAAAAAAAATCTCACCACTGTGATAGAAAACCAGCGAGCGTGTGTGGTATTTCACTGCGGCTTCATCTGAAATACCTCACTGGGGTAAACCTAAGTGTATGTGGAAATAAGTGTGTTGCGCAGGCATGAGTGATCATGTGGAGGTTAACTATCAAACTATCAAGGACCCACCCGGAAAAAAATGGAAAAAATAAACAGGTAAATGATGGCATTTGAGGCAACTTTAATGTGAATTTAAAGCAGTGTGAGTAAATATTCACGTATATTTCTGTGAGTGTGTGGTAGGTCACTGGTCTCAAGAGAGTAGCTGGTGCCCCATCCTCCTCCTCCTCCTCCCTCCATCGCTCTGACATCTTTTTCTCATTAACAGGAGTGTGTGGAGGGCCCAGAAACAGTAGTGCTCACATTGCAACTCTTGCTAGCTTTCTCCGCCACTCACTCCACCCCCACATTACTATCCAGTCTAAAATCAAACCCCCCTCTGCTCCTTCTTCTTCATCTTCGAGTAAAGCCTTTCTTTCATTCGTCACTGTCTCTAACATCGGCCCCTCTTTTCTCCCATCTTTCCCTTTTTGAATCTAGGCCTAAAACAAAAAAAAAAAAAAAAGAGGGGGAGGCAACCGCAGATGAAAAAGAGCGCGGCAGAGAACCGAATCTGAGCCAGCGATATAATTGAGGTTTTCGACTGAGGTACCGCAACATGTTGAAAAGGCATCATGGGTAGGGTTTTTTTGGATTGTGTGATGAAGTCTGTGAAAATGTTGGTGGGACAGAACCTGCCAGCGGCGATTGGTTGTGAATGAATGTGTACGACATGGCCGCCGTGCAAGGATCGGATTACATTACTCATTTGGGAAAATGTTGGCTGATGTAGGGTCCCATCAATAATGCGGCCTCTGTAATTTGTGGATTTTAGAGTAAAGGGAGTGCGTACAGTGATAAATTGGTATAACATGAAGAGTCTATAGAGAAGAACCCAGGAGATTCTCTACAGATATTAATCAAACAATTAACACTGGATCAGATCACTGGGAACTGAGAAGAAATTTAAAGAAATTACTAAAGAACTTTTTTCCCCTCACAGAACCAGCCATGTGTTTCATGCTGCAAATGGCTTAAAAGCATTGAATATGCACTCAAGAGTTCTGTGAGGACAGAAAACGCTTCCATGTTCCTTCATAACTGCCTGGAGACGAACAAAATCCAACCCAGGGAGAAATGCGTGGATATATCTTGATGAATTGCCTTTGCTTTGCAGCAGATTTCTGCCAGGAGTTGTAAAAAACATCCACGCAAGACTGGTGAGGCTTGCAAGTTTTGATTGAAAACAGCTCAGACTTCAGCAATCAGTCCTGACTGATCAGATTCACCTCAACAAAAAGACACCTCTGGCAGGTATGAAGGAGACTGAAGCATGGCAAACATTTGGCTAAAATCTGGCCTGCTGACAGAGGTCAAACCTCCAGACCATTCTGTAACAGCTGAGAACCACTCACAGAAATGATCTTTGCAAGGTTAGGCAAACTTACCCCATCCAGGAGGCAGCGGGCCCAGAGGGTCATTTTCCACCGGAGCACCAGACGGCTGAGGGAGAAACAGAAAGAGACAAATCCGGTTAGGACACCTTTCTGTCTCTCTCGCCTCTTCTTCCACCTTTCTGCTTGGCTTTTTCTCTTTTTCTCCGTTCGTCCTCTTTGTGTGAAAATGTTCTGTCGTCGTCCAAGGATGAAGAGGAGCAAAATGTGCCGAAAACCGCCCAGAAAGCAGAGGAAAACCAATGTGTCTGCAGATAAAAACGTCAGTAAACTCACTCAGGTAAAGCTTTTAGCCGAGTCTTCGCTTGAGCTCTGAGCCAGGTATGACGCCCGTCAGCAAGTCAAGCTGGCTGAGGTGAGTGTGTGTCAGAGCAGAGAGGGGTGGGGGTGCCTCCTCTCTGCTGCAGCGGTAAGGGGCGACTGAGGGAGCTGGCCGGCCGGCGGCTCGTATGCCTTCCAAAAACTACACGCTCGGTAGGAGGATAAAACAACAACGCTGTTCCAATGAGCTCACTGGCTGGACGCAAGCCCCACCCCCCAGCTTCCCGCTCACCTCCCCGATTCACCCAACCTCCTCCTCCTCCTCCACCCTGGCACCCCTCCTTACCCCACCCTGAGTCCTCCTCCTCCTCCTCCTCCTTTCTCTCGCTCTCTTCTAGCGCTGCTGTGAAAGTAGGCAGGGAAGTGCGATGTCTGAGGGAACTGAGGGAACATTCATGCTTGTTCCAGACTGGACACCCCCGCCCCACCCACCTACCCACGCCTCCTCACCCACCCCGGGCTTTGACAAAAGGTACCTTTATTCACCCTGGGCCTGGAAACCACTGTGGAGTTTACTCAGCCTGCACTCATATATACACACACACACACAGGGAAAAAAAAGAGCGTGTGTGCCACAGTGTGGAAAGTTTATCCGTGGCAAACAGTCGGTCAGTTCTTATGTTGGAATATACAAACACACATGAATATATTAGCCTGAGTGGAAAAGGAGCTGAAAAGACGCTTGTTAGGAATTAGCGGTTGCTGATGGGATTTCATGACCGCCAGCTGAAAGATGTTTGCCAGGTTAGGTCAAACAACTTCAACATCATTAACTGTACCACCAAGCACAGTGCAGGCCTCCTCTAATGACAACATGTTGCAGCAAAGGTGTTCATAAAAAACTGGGTACAATACAAGATCTATAGAGCGCTTATTACGGATTTTTGTAGGCGGAAGTTTGGTTCCCTCGACAAAAAGTCAATGGGATTTTTCCATTGGCTTTTGGATTATTGCAGAAAATAAGCTCTGTCGCAGTAAGTGTTTATGATACTTCCACGTTTTGTTCAGCAACATAATCCTCACAAATAAACAACACTTTTATGATTTTTGCAATCGGCAGAAGTAAATCCATAACGTAAGGCCATGAAGCTACACCACGGACACGACTTCAAAGTCACCACATTTGAGTACCACCAACTTGTAATTTGATTTCACACACACACCTGATGTTTGCAAGAGCGCAACAAAACAAGGCTGTTAAAGGCCATTTGCCACCAGTACAATGCCAAAATGTGGTGCAGGAATACAGAAAAACAAAAACAAAAAAAGACTGAAAATGCCACTTTGCTTGGAAATAAATAAAAAAGATCATTTAATGGGGTTACCTCAGATCTTTCTTTATTTTTCAAACATTTAATAGTCTCTGTCCAATCCACTGAAATTCAGATACATCTGAAAATGTTTCGCCTCTGGACGAATGTCTTGGTGGGCAAGCATTCATGAGAAACCACAAAATCAGATTTAAGAAATTTCTGTGCTAATTTTTTGGACAAAAATCTATGCTTGGTGTGAAATGGCCAGAAGGTGGATTAGTGAGTACAAGGGTTCGATGTGATGACAACCTCTGTAGTCTCATTTGGCAACTAGTTAGCAAAAGCATTTTTTAAGACATGTAAAAGCTTCAAAATTCACAAGAGGGGTAGATTTTATGTTACAGAACAAAATGTGAAAATGTCTTAAGGATTCAGTGAGTGATATTTAGTAACATCTAGTGGTGGAGTTGCAGATTGCAACCAACTGAATACCCCCCTCACACGAGACTACGATGGCTGCAAAAAATGCAAAATGCCTGCATTAGAACCAGTGTTTGTTTTGTCTGTTCTGGGCTTTTTGGTTAAGGGGATATTAACTCTGGTCCACACTCAATAGTAGGTGACTGTAATGCCTACTACACTGGATGCCACCCGCCATAAAAAGTAAAAAAGAAGAAGAAATGGATGTCTGTTTTGAGCTACTGTAGAAACATGGCAGACTCCATGTAAGTGAAGCCGTTACCTAGATATAAAATGACTCATTCTAAAGTAACAAAAATACAACAATTCTTAAGTTCAGGTGATTATATGCTACTGAAAACATAATTATGAATAATATATTTAATTTCTGCAATTAGATCCCCCTAAATCTTACACACTGGACCTTCAAGCTTGTGTACAACCACAGACTTTATTTCCGGCATCTAACCAAAAACCCATTTAAAAAAACCCACTGACTTTGAGACGAAAGAACTGGAAGTGCAAAATGCTAACTCATTTTTCCGAAAATGCTCACAATTTGTGGGGAAAACTGAATTTCTGTGACTGGTTTTTGTAGTGCAGGTAGCTCTTGTTTTTTATCCAAGGTTAAAAAAAAACTAAACCACCATTTTCCAAATGAAAGCTAGAGGACTTTCAAAAGTTTTTTTTCCCCTTCTGAGACACTAAAGTGATGATTATTTCCTGAGAATTCATAAAGTAGAGTATTATCCACTGAATGTCAACGTCACTTTACGCACAAAAGGAAAAGTGACTGTGCCCATTTAAAGTGGCTCTGTCATGGAAACTCTGAGGGAGTCGGGATGGAAAGGACTGGGCCCGCTGGAGGAGCAAAGAGTGGGCACATAACAGGGTTAAAGGGTGTGTGTGTGTGTGTGTGTGTGTCTGTAAATGTGTGTGTATGTGTCACTCCCATCGACAGCCAATCTATGCCCCAGCGCCCCACCCTTATGGGTTTTCTGTGACTAAAAAAGGTAAAAGGAGAATATAATGATATAAAGACATGATGACTTCATCCTGGCTCGGACCATTCAGCTCCTCAGCAGCTTCCAGACGGAGCGAGGCTGGAGGGAGGACAAGAAGAAAGAGAGGCTGAGAAAACAAGGGAGGGAGAGGGAAGAGTGGGAAAAGCAGCGTGTTGGCAGAAAAGTGTGAAATAAAGGTTGGGTGTTATAGATCTGGATGGAATATTCCATAAAGCCCTTGTTTGAAGGCCAAGCTCTGCAGGTGAAAATGGCCGTTTCAGCCGGTCATTTTAAATACTGTTCTAATACTTTTAGCACCGTCGTGGCTTTACTGAAAATGCGCATCTGTTAATTAGTAGTAAAAAAAGAAAATGAAAATGAACTTTGACTGATGCAAAGGCAACCTGCCGCTTGTTTTTCACATGTGAAGAGAGGAGAAAATGAAAACTCTGCCCAGAAGAAGACGTAGTAACAGGAGTCTAATAAACTTGAGGTCAGCGAGTTCATCAGCCTCAGCCTCAACACCTCATCGCTGCTTTAATTTTTTGTAAACCAATGTTTTATCACGGCAGTTTTTGTTTAAAACCTCTTTGTGAAATGAACTCTCTCCTCTCACAGAGTGAAACTTACAAACTCAACTTTATAGCTATAAGTTTTAGTTTTATTTTGAGGAGTTGACTACTTTTAGTTCACTTTCATTTTGTTTTAGTGTTCATGGGTTTGTATAGAGCCAGGATTTGTAGATTTTTTTCCAGAGTTGAAGTGAAATCAGAACGTCTAGGTTCTCTTCCAGAGAGATCTTTTACACTGTATCGTTTGATTTCTCTAATTTCTCTAAAACACGAATAATTTTGAATGACTCCCTTTACATGAGCAGTTTTCATTGTTCTCAAATCTTCATTAGTTCTTATTTTTAGTAAGTCTTTCAGTTTTTGATTTTAGTTTAGTGTTAGTTTTGTGATGGCATTTTAGTTTTATTATGTGGAATTGACTTGTTTTAGTTGAGTTTTTATTTAGTTTTAGTGTTTGTTTTGCGGGTATTATGAGGAGAGCCCTGATTTATAGAAGCTGAATGTACACATGCCATAAAATATTTACATGATTTACAAAACTATTGTTTTCCCGGGTGCAAAGCCATTTCATTCACAAACACCATGAGCCATTAACATTGTTCAACAAACTGCACAGCTCAGGTAAATCAGCACTGACTGATCTGCTAAATGTACTGGAACAACATTTACTGAGAATATCTGCTAACTAAATAATTGTTAACTGACTGCAAAAGTTAATTGACTAAAGGTAAAAAAAAAATCTATTCTCAGCAGTGAGTATTTCATCAGCAGGACCGTGTATATGGAGTCCAAATACACAAACCACTTCACCTTGTTCACGTCATGGACTTTCTTGAAAGAAAGTCGTAGTGTTCAGGAAATGTTACAGCTTGTAACAGCTGGATGATGTGTCTGGACATTATTGGTTTTTCTTCTAATGCTACAAGTTGGTGATGTCAGGAATTAGTTCAGAAAAATTGTGAAATAATATATTGAGCTATTTTGTCAACACAGCGAGAAAATGTAGAATTTAAAAAGTCTTTGGAGTAGAGCTTTGGGATTTTGGAAAGACTTCTGATCTTCATAGAAGTTTTCACACAATTTTTTTTTCAAGAAACTCATGAGATGAACTGGGAGGGCTGAGGTGAGTTAGTGTGGATTGACTGTACAGAGTTTGTGTTCAGAGCAATGAAGGAACATGTCATTCGATGCAACAGTGTGTTAGATGATTGTTGGTTTGACGGGAGGGGTCATATTAACAAAAGTGCCATTATTTCAGCTGAAATACTCCAAGTTCTGTTCCTTGTTCTTTCATTGAATAAACCACCTATAACCCTGCTGTATGGAAACGTGAGCCTGGACATCTTGTGCGTAAACATGAATGAACGTGACAAGCAGCCGAGTGGACGTGTGGGACTTTTCTGTTCGGCAGCGCTAGTGATAAAACACAGGGCTAATTCAGGCGCTGCTGTTAAGGACCCTTGTTCTAGCGAAGGGGGACAGAGGGCTAGAGAGGCAGAGGGCTGGGGGGGGAGAAGAAGGAGGCGATTGAGGGAGAGGCCGAACTGAAGGCGGAGGATGAAGTGATAAAAAAGAAAAAGAAGAGAGGGAGAGGTTATCTGAAATGTGGCAGGAAAAGAAAATGAAGACATGTTGGCGCGATATAGAAAAAGGGGGATTTTGAAGAGGGGATGGGTGGGGTCAAAGGGAAGGATAGAGGTAGAGGAAAGGAAAGGAGAGCTGGTGGAGGTGAAGGAAAAGTCGAAGGGGGCTGGAGGGGGCTGGGGTGAGCCGGAAACAGCACTTAATGACTCCGTGGCTGCTCTCTCTGGGGTTCCTAACGAGCTGCAATTACTCTGCAAACACACAAACACAGGCTGCGCTCACACCAAGAGCCTTAGAGCTCCATTTGGATTTATTGCTCAGATCTGTGGCCTGTTGCACCATTATACTGAAGTTCTCACTTATGTTAGGGTATAAAGTCCACACTTACCAAGGTTGACTGTGTCAATGAGATGTAACGTTCATCTCAACTACTCTGGCCTTAAATCCAAACTAAGCAAAATTCTACTGCAGAAAATGACGTATTCACTTCCTGTGGCCAATCAGCGAAAAGCACTGTACTTAATGCAGTGTTTATTCAAAGTGTATAGAAGTCCACACACGTTGCTTTCACCAGTAGAAGTACAGACACTGATGTAAAAGAAAAGACTGGTAAACGTAGAAGTACTGATTCAACTTCTTTACTGCAGTAAAAGTGTAAAAGTCCAGGCTCTGAAATGTCCTCAAAGTATAAAAGTCAAAAGGTCTTTGAAGGACATTGTTTGTGTGTAAAGTGAACTGAACCTCACATCATGTTAATATAATATGAAGACTAGTAAACCATTCTAACTTCAAATCTAATAAAATATACTAAAAACTAATGAACATCAAGTGTCAGTAGTCAAGTTTCCGTCCAAATGTATTGCAAATTTTGACAGAATTTTCAGAAAATCAGCAAAAGAAAATGCACATTTATGCGTGTGTTCCACTGCACTACTGCTGTTAGGTGAATACTCAGTGTTTCTGAAATATTCTGCTGTTTGGTAAGTGTTCAGACTATAAAGAAATGTTTAAAACCAAAAATGACCATGTTTTATGTCGTTTTTGTCTTGTTGAATTAGAACTCATTACACTGGGTCTTTGAACATTTAATCAAAATAATGAACAAAAATACACGTTAAATCATGAACTGAGATGACAGGTGTGTTTTTGTTTTTATAGATTGTTGTGTCTTCTACATTGTTTTTACATCGTTTTCGTCTTACAAATAATTTAAAGCCACGAATAACTGTCTGTTTTCGTCAACTTTCACTGAAGACCAAAAATCTGCCTTTAAACTTGAAAGAAATAATGATTTGACATTTATTGTGATAATTATTGACATTGACTGATATGAAAATGTTTTTATCAGAACAACATTTGAGGCCAAATTGCCTAATCGTGGTTTCAAACTTTGCCAGTGAGATAGTGTTTCATGCAATAACATGAGCTGTTGACTGAGGAGCTGTTAGATCTAAGAGGCATTTTGTCAAAAAAACCTGAAGCTGCTTTAGCTTTTGCCCTGCGAACCGAACCACTGGTCTGGATCATATAACGTCTCAAAGTCTTCCATTTGCTTTGTCTGTCAAAGCCTTTGTCTAATATTTCTTTCTGCAGTTCTTCACATATGGTGGCATTTTTGTTTCCCACTTATGTTTGCAGCGTTCACTGAATTAATACAAGACGGTCTCCTTATTGGTCCACACAAGCGGACACACATAATAATTCGCTAAATCTGTTTCCATTGTACTTCATTCACCTTTTATCAATACGCCAATTTTTTCACCTCTCCCAAGCATAAAAACTTGAAGGCGAAGGTAATGCATCTCAACTGTATCTCAGTGCATCTCAGCATCTGTAGTTGAGATGATTTTTGGTCTTCAGTGAAAGTTGACGAAAACAGACAGTTATTCGTGGTTTTAAATTATTTGTAAGACGAAAACGATGTAAAAACAATGTAGAAGACACAACAAATCTATCAAAACAAAAACACACCTGTCGTTTGTAAATTTTCAGTGTTTCCATTCAGGTTTTTAATGAACAAATTGAAAATGTAAATACAAAACACCAACTGTTATGAAAAGAAAAATAGATCTGAGTCAGATACGAGCAAAAAAAAAAAAATCTGATTTGGGCCACTTGTGTCTGCAGTCTGAATGTAGCCACAGACGACCTATGTGGAGCACATACAAAGTGTCTCCACCAGTATCTTTGTGTAGCTTCTTCATAAAAACATCTTACACTTGCACACTCTGCTGCTCTTGCATTTATGAGTTTGCACAGACACAACTTCTCAGAGTGTGTGTGTGTGTGTGTGTGTGTCGTTACAGAGTCCTGGTCCATTTAAGAGCCAGGCCGGCCTCTTGACCCCCTTCGGTTGTCATGTGCTGCGGAGAAAAAATGTGGCACCTGGCCTCGACATAACAGGCCTGCGAACACATCTGCTCAAACACACAAACGAGGACCACATGATGATGAGTAGGGACGCGCACACACATCGTTTTTGCTACTGATCGGTCACTGTAAAGAAAATCGATCATCTTCTGCGTTCACGAGTTAAACTCGAGGCGCTTTTGTTCACACACACTGTAGCCATAAATAGGCGCTGCTATCAACAGTGTGGACATTCCAAGACGCAGCGGGGTACTATCAGCATGGAGGCCACAACTGCCTATTGGCTTTTCTCACACACAGGGAGAGAGAGGGGGGAGGAGGGGGGAGGTCCTGACTGAGCCCTCTGAGTCTCCAGCCCACACTGAACCTGAATGTTTCTGAAGGACCCCTGACACTTCTAATGCCTGCATTGATCTATGTTCAATTAGTCTTATTCAGTCAAAAATAAATGATATCATATCATTTGTCCATCACAGATGAAAGCTGACATCACTGGAAATATTTACAAAGGAACCTAGCCGTTAGTCTGACTGGAGTTGGCTGTCTTTAGGTTAACATTTTACTTCTCTTACTCCTGGTTTCCATTGGGGATGGATACATCATCTTATGGCAGCGAAGCGGCTGCCAGAATTGATCGCGACCACTCTACAAACTGCTTGTATTTCCACCAGATACGGCATGGCCATGTCAGAAGCGTCCAAGTAATGGATCAGTGCTAATATGCACCTAGTTTATTTTGCATGGAAGCTGCACAAAGCGGATGAGACGGGCGGCAAGTCAGCGGCAAAGAGCATCATCAATCAATTTTCAAAATAAAACCCCCTGTGCAGACTCTCGGTCATGTAACATGACTATATCAACATCAATAATAGAGATGCACAATTAATTGTACTGCAACTGCAATATCAGCCTGTGCAATTATATAATTGCCAATGGCTGCAATGTAAAGATGTAGTGTGTGTCTGGTCATATTTTGAATTCAGTGACACATGACTATATGATTTTCAGATATATGCCATTAAAAAGGCAAATAAGAGACAAACTATACTATATTGTCAAGCCCAGACAAGAGTTTACACTGCCATGGGAGTAGTAAGAGAATGTACAACAACAGAAAGTTATTTTTTTGTAATAATTTCTATGATGTAAT
>JAPQRN010000022.1:24403529-24413674 GCA_037367275.1 Coranthus polyacanthus | reverse complement strand
ATCAGCTCATCATCAAGCTCTGCAGAAGCCTGAGAACGATCCTGATCATGTGAATCAGGTGTGTTGGAAGAGGGAAAAATCTAAAACATGCTGGATTGTGGCCCTCGAGGACCGCAGTTTGACACCTGTGGTCTAAGGCCTCTGAAAACCAAGGGAAAACACAGGTATGCAGTGTGACAAACCTGAAAATCGGTAGCATGCCATGGATACCTGGATGTATACTAAACTCGACACATTTCTCACTATCCCACTTGAGCCATTTGCATGATGTACTGCTTCCCACAATGCATTATGGTCATCCTGTTCAGCACCTAAGCTAAATAAATGTCAAAACAGTGTGGAGGGCATCAAATGTGGCAGGTGTTGTTTATTTATCTGCTCTAGATTTTGCTGATTTTTGTACACAGATATGGTGATAATAATGACCAAAAATGATAATGATGATGAAAAATTGGCCCACGTCTTCCACAAACATAGGGAAAATGCTCATGTTAAATGCTGATATGAATATGAGAGTGTTGACGGCTTTCTTTCACAAATATGGAATGACTAATGGTTGAAAAATACATGACAAAAATTAAAATAACTTCCTTTGAATAGTTTCAAACCCAGACAGCACCTAAGCTAACTGAAAAGCGAGGGAAAACCCTGCTTTTCTTCTTTTGTCTAATGGTGGCTTGCAATTTCCATAATCACCGCCTAGTGCATCATCACCGCCTGCTGCTGGAGTTTAGGCCGGAGTTCACTGTTCACAGGAAATGTAGACAAAAACTCTTGTGTGCTTCACGGGAGACCAACGACTACTAGTGTAAGAACATACCACTGCTATGGTGTCATTTGCTACGATATATCTTCATTAAAGAAAACACAACAGTCTTGCATTTTGAAATGTGGAATGTCATTTGTTGATGAGTTTTCTGTATATAAATATAATGTAAACTTCAAATCAAGGTTTGCCTCAAAGGGCTTTACAGTCTGTACAAGGTACAACACTCTTTGTCCTTAGACCCTTACAGTGCATCAATGTTCTCATATGGCATCCTGCAGTGTATACTGATACAGAAAATAGAATATATGTATGCAGTAGGTAGTATATAGTATGTGATTCCGAAAACAGCTTCTGTGTGAGAGCGACAACCAGGAAACCAAGTCGCTGTAAGCAATGTCAGGGAGAGCGAACTGGAGCACGTCTTTGCACCAAGCTCATCCAGTTGGCGTCTAAATGGACTGAACAGACTTTTTTAGGCATTTAGAGCTAAGAAGAACTACAATATTATGCATCATAAGTTTTAAGTATAAATAATTTGATAAATATTGTGTATTATTAAATATATATAGTTTGAAGCAGGAATAATATATTAATAATTAAAAACCTGTGTTCTTTTTGTGTTCAAATAAATCAATTTGCTTGTAAATGTGTGCCTGTATCCCTTTGTTAAGGAAAAACACATTATTTGTCCATTGCGCCCCTGAAGTTTGGTCCTCGCAGCTCAGTTTCATCATTAGTGTGTGTACTCTAAGCCTCGCCAGCTGCTTATTTTTCACTGGATTGGACTGAACATCCAAGAAAAACTATGGATCATTTGCAACATATTCATGGGAATGTTGTTGCTGAAATCAAATTAATACAAATAATTTGTTACTCAAATGAAGAATTTTTCATTTTCAAAAATTCATATCTCCACTAGTAGTTTTCACTTTGTTAGAACTAAAATTTAAACATATCTAACAACAAATAACATCTTTCAAATGTGTATATATCTGCAACGAGGACTAACACTTTTCCATAGAAAGGGTCATTCAAATAAACCTTTTTTTTCCCCAGGTCTGCATTTATATTTAGCACCAAGAAATAATGAAATTTAGCTGCGAACCTAAGTATTTTAAGCATTTGGGGCAGAGCTTTACAATTTTGCAAGTTCCCTTGAATTTAACAAAAGTTTTTACATTAATTTTAAGAGAATGAAAGGTCTGGGTGAATTGGTAAGGAATGACCTCTGTGCTAAACATCTGAGCTTAACGCCAGGTTTTATAACTCAGGAAGTTCCTCTTAAAGTGTTGAAGGGCAGCTGTGTGCCGTATAATAATTAAAATATCATACGGCACGGATAATAAAAAACTGAGGACATAACAGCAGCATCATGTCTTTTGTTTCAAAACAGTTCGAGGGAAGGAGGTAGGTTTTTTTTGGTTGTGGCAGCGCCTGCTGTGCGTTATTGGTGGGGCAAGAAAACAGAGGAATATAAACATCGCTCTCTAGTGGAAGAAAGAAGTACTGCTTTTCCTTCAGCTCAGGACGGCTGAGGTCCATATGGTCAGAATGAGGCCAAAATGTCAACAAGTCAACAACAAGGTAAAGCAGGAGCCAAGAAACCAGTGTGAGGAACTTTCCAGCATGTTTACAAGACTTCAAACACCTAAAATATAATTATGCCCTGCTGTTTTTAAGGCTCCGTGTTTCAGTTGTGTTTTTTTCAGCAGTGAGCAGTAAATCACCTCATGCAATAAATAAATGAAATTAATTACAGCTGCTCTGTAAACTCAGCTCTGAAATGTTCACATACTTGCGTCTTTACAGTATTGACTATTTTAAAAAGGATATTTCACTAAATTTCAGGACCATTGGAGATGCTGCTACTGGTATCAATCTACAGGCTGGAGACAGGCTTAGTGGCTCTGGATTAAAGAAGTGGGAAGTAAATAAGTACAAATACTTCCTGTATTTACTACTCAAAGTTTTCAAGTATCTATTCTTTACTTTGTTTGATTTTTTTTACTCCCTTCGTTTTAACACATATCTGTCATTTCTACTCTTTACATTGTGAAAACAGGCTTCTAGCTTTGGTTTTAAGGCGTTTAACAGGAATTACAAATTACTTTTATTTTGCATCATTGTGCGCTTTTAAAGCATCAAGACTAATTTTGACCTAAATAACACATAGGAAAGACGATTCCTTGACATCCATCAGTGTATATCACACACGACAAATGTAACAAGACAAAAATGGCATAAAAGACACAACAAAATAAACGTAACAAGATGGTGTTAATATGACATGAGGTTCAATTCTGTTTGCACTCAAACAGCTGCTAGAAATGTCCTTCAAAGGCCGACTGTAGACATTTTCATATTCTTTGAGTACATTTCAGTCTTGAGTCTTTTTCACTTTTACTGCAGTAAATAAGTTGAATCAGTACTTCTACTTTTATACAACTATCTGTACTTCTACTACAGAAAAGAATGTGTGGACCTTTGCCACCTCTGCTAGATTGTTGTAGTCCTGCTAAGAATCTTGCTACAGCATTAGTCATACAAGAGCCGAATTGTTTGTCCCGAATCACTGTTGAATTTCCAACTGAAGAACAGTCAGCCAGGCGGTGTTTCTCCGGGTGATAAAGAAGACGAGAATGAATAAATGATGACGGAGAAAAAAGGCTTCTGTCTGCAATCACGGACGAGACATCAGCAGGTCTGACAATCCCTATCTCATACACATCTGGCAGAGCAAAATGTGAATCATGTGCAGCTTTCTGGAGAGGAGAAGGAAACAACGCATGGAGGTGGAGGAGCGCCAGAAATGGAAGCATCACGGGACAGAGTGGGAGGTGGGAGGCCAGGTAGATGGTGTTTGAGAACAGATCAATAGTGAGCTAAAGGAGGAGGTGAGTCACAGTTCAATCAATCTGCAGTAAATGACACTGATGGGCTGGGACTGATTGGATTGTGACAGGGCGAAATGAGCCTAGAGGTTGGTTAAAAAAAAAAAAAAAAAAAAAGTACTTTCTGGCCTCCTTTCAGGAAAAATATAAGACACAGACAAATAAAAAAATCTATGTGTCCCCACAATTCTGTAATGCTAAAGTCAAGCTCCTGCCTCTCATATTTGTGTGGGGCTTGTTCAGGGCTGTTCATGACGAGGTGAGGTCTGATCGCTGTCAGTTTGATCTGTGGACAAGTTTTATCCACAACAAAGAATGGCCTCTGGTTTTTACACACCAGAGGCAAACATTTGTATAGGTCAATAATATTTATTGACTTCCACTGAACCCTGAGTCCAGCACTGGGTGGCACCAGCTATGTGTAAGTTCAAATGTAGCCTTGGGACAGATATTAAGTGCTAGGCTAAGGGCTGCACCAGCAAATAGTTCCAATGTAGATGTAAGTTACAACTTAAATCTTACACTAGCCCTTAGTAAATGTAAAATGGTGCTCTGTAAAATGTGGTTACCATGGCACATCATTTTGAAAGGAAGGATAACTGGAAGGACGAAGAGGGGTAGAGCTACACAATTTGGTGAAAAAGTATTATTATGATTTTTGTGGACAATATTGCAATTTGCAAATGGAATCATGAGTGTACTTGGTTATCAAGGTCAGTGTCACCGAATCCAAAATATTACCATACAACAGAGCTCGCACTTGTTTCTGACAGTGACAGGTGGGGAGTCTGAGTGAGGAGGTTAGAGGTCATCTGTCAAACTGTAACACAGGTTACAGGTCCTATGGTGAACTCAGGACAGACAGAAACCTCTTGTGCAGCCGACCCCAGAGTGCTGCGGTCCACAGATCTTAACTAAATGTTTATTCATTGGCCGGTGACTGCAGCACCATTCCTGACAGCACTGCATGCATCATATGCAGCGATATTCATTTTTTTCAAAAATATGTTCCCATGACTCTGCTGTATTTGGCTATGTTAATATGGTCGAAATCACCCCACACCACATGTAAGTCTGTGGCAAATACAGTTACTGTTAAACTACCAAGTTTCAATGCATTGTGTGGACTTTACACCCCAACTTAATAGCGAAGCACAGGAGTTTGTGAAACTCTCTGTCATGGCCTGGTCAGATTAGGTTGCACACAAAACGTCACTGTTTTACTTCCTTTTATTTAAGTAGAAGTTGGACCAGTGCATAATTAGCTGTGGTTACATGAACAACATTTCTGATTTAAATCATTCTAATTAGAGATTCCAATTTAACTGTTTACATGGACACTAAATAAAGTGATCCAATAAGATGTGCCGTCACATGTCCCAAAGCATTTAAACAGAATAGAACTTTTTTGACATAATCAAAGTGGTTCTGCCCACTGTGAAGTGCCAGATATAAAACAAAAAAGGGAATGCGTTTTCCCCCAACTTTATGAAGGAAGATTTAACTCGTTCAACAGAAGGAGATGTCTTAACTGAACAGATTATCAAAGGTTTACACCACCACTCTGGACCCAATTGAAAATTCTTCTTGATCTGGCCAGTCTCAGTCAATTGAGGTGGTCACTTGAGATATTTTTATTCTGACTGGGCTATTATTCCATTTCCTAGTTGAACATTAGAGTCTACAGTATTTAAACACAGCTACTGTTTGACTCCGTTTGTTGCTACATTTGGTGTGAATATACATGAATCATTCACTTCAACTCTAACAAATTCAATAGTTTGTGCTGTGTATTCACTGTAATGGTTTGAGTGACAATTATAGCCAAGAAGAATGATGGCCAAAGCAATGTAATAATAATAAACTGGAATAAACTACAATTATTCTTTGGAAAAACTAAAATGAATCATCATCTAAGTTACCGTGTTTCTGGTGTCCAGGCCTTTATTTGTCTCAGCTGCAGGAGGCACCAGGCCTTCGTTTGAAGGAGGCTTGAATTGGAGTCAGACTTTATTTATAATTTCCTCTGTTTAATATGTAGAAATGATCGTAATTAGCATGAAACCTTGTTCTGATCCACTCCCGTTTGTGATGTTAAAAGTACTACAATGCGCTTTCCTACAAACGCAAAACTTCCTAGCGTTTCAGTGGATAGAATCTATTCATTGCATAACAGAGCTTTTATTGTGTAAACATTGTCTTCCTGTCGCACTAATAAGTTTCTACAAATGACAGTTCTGCTGAAAAAGTAAGACACACCTGCAGTGACTAAAACCAGACAATAACAGGTCAAGTGATAATATAGAACAACAAAACATTGAAAATAGCAGCATTATATTGTTAAATGTATTAAATTAAACTTGAAGAAGTGAACATTGTGTTTAACTGGCAGCACATTACATGACAGGCACCAGAAGTTTATCCATAATAGTTTTACTGTATTTGAGGTCTGGCTTTTATTTGTTTGTGTCGTCCTCGCCTCCAGCTATTATTATTATTATTATTATTATCATTATTATTATTAGAGACCTGGTTTTTAATTGACTCCCAGTTTTTATTTGAGGAAATACGGTATATATGTAAAAAAGCCACATTTTCACTGGTAGTTTTCTCAAGTGTATTGTAGCAGATCAGAGCCAACCAAAACCCCTTTTCCCCTCATACTTGTGTATTTAAATTCCTGCTGAATCTGACAGTTTCACTTCTCACTTTAGTAACTTATGTGTTCTAGATTTACATCATGATTGAACACTGACTTCATTAAACCAGTCCAGTGCAGATTTTGTCATTCTGTACCACAGCGACAGCTGTGATGGAGGTGTTTCAGCTGTGACAGACACAGAGGTGTTACACGGCATAATCACATGGAATGTTGCTTATTAAATGCAAGCAAAAGCGATGACATAGAAAACACAACAGAGAGAAGGACAGCAAAAGAACAGAGCAGCAATGTCAGCAGCACAACTAGAGCGCTTTTAAATTTTAAAGATGTGGCCATGGCTGGATAATGTAACATTATTACAATAGATACATGATGCCACCATGTGTGGCTTTAGTCAACATAAGACCTCATATGCATCCTGGGTCTTAGATGTTTACCAGCCATCCTTTGACATTGGTTAGGACAATAATAATAATTTAAAAAAAAATTAGATCCCCTACTCAACAGTTTGTTAAGAAAAATCAAACACCAATGTTGCTGTGGGTAGAACAAGAATTGTCACGTGGATGACCAGGAATGTGTGTTGCATGTCTTGCCCTATCTCTTCTGTCCCAGTTATATCCTGTACTCTCTAATAAGGACATGCAATGCCTAAATCACCATATACTGTAGGCTGTGCATTTAAATATGAAGCTTTGTGAGGCTCAATAATGAACACACAAGAGACAGGAGTCGAGAACCGGTTTCCGAGTTGGCCAATCCCTGTAGGGGCAAAAATGAACTTTTTGGCTCAAACTGAGAAAAAGATTTTTTCCTGGTCATGAAATTACAATCATTATTTGAGTATGATTAGCATTCAAACTCATCTTTAGCAGGCAGCCAAAATGACAGGAAGAGGGGATGATTCTGTGTGGCTATGCAAGTGTTTGTTATCAGCATGTGAAATCTGTTTAAGTGTTTCACTTTAATAGTGATTTGATTATCAGTTTAAAATTAATTTGTTTTAGATTTAGCCTTAAGAATCAGTAACTACATACACATCATTCTTTTACACTGTACACTGCTCATAGTCTCACATAGCCAGACCACAGATCTTCACACTTTATTAGAGCTGGGCTAGTGGTGGAGACAGGTCTGGCACCATCCACTATCATTCTGGAATAGAGAAAAAACTGTCTGGGTTGTTTGGCTAGTTCTTAGTTATTTCTTTAAATTAATCACAATGGTCTTGGGTGGTGGTAAGTGCAGGATGCAGCAACAGTGCCTTTGCAAAATAGTGTCGGGAGAGAAGTTGTTTTGGTTGAACATTTGCACATAGAGAAGTGTTCAGTGGTATTAAAATGACTAAATCCCTGCAAAAGAAAATGGCACATAAAAAGATGTGCATACTTGTCAAATTTGCCATTTTCAATGTGGAGTTCCAGCTCAAAGATTGTTGTTGTTCTTTCACATTGCGAAAGGGACTTTGAAAACAGTAACATGCAGATAGTGGAAGGGAGAAGAATGAAGACTGAAATAGTTTCCCAAATGAAGCATTATTCCAGCAGAGTGCATCCTGTCAGTCAGACTACACTGATCACATAGGTCTACTTTGGTGTCCAAAACACAGCAGACACTACACATCATAAAGGATATCTGACTGTCAAAAAAAGACATAAATAAATGAACAATGATCTGATTTGTCCTGTATTACATCCTGTTCATCCTATCTGAAGAGCGGCAGGTCAGCTGTGTAAACAACAGGAGACTAGGTCTAAAAATGTCCTGCTGACCATGAGTAATTAGTGCCAAAATTGGAAAAGAGGAATACAGTGACTGACATGTTCAGACCCTTTGTTTTTTTAAAAAGGAAGAATCCAGAAACGAGGGGGAAAATGGTTTTATACGTTGGTGCACTGTTGCCTTGTTGTGATGGACAGACTGACAGTGACACAATTCAGCCTCACATGCAGCGACAGCCGCCATGACTGAACAGGAGGAGGACTTTTCCCTGCTGGTCAATGAGATGACAAGAGAATGATGATAATTACCTTTCAAGATCAACTGAGACTTTTCAGTGGTCTGGGCACCGCCAGGTCTGCTCACACTGGCAGCTGCCATGGCATCACAGCTCTGAAAAACAAGCAATTTAACAACACATTTAAAAACACATCATACACTGTACTGCACTCACAAGAACATCTTGTTATGTCTTTTACATCACTGTCATCTTGTTACTTAATTGTATGTGATATGCTACAGTGGATGCACCAATCGTCTTTTCTATGTGTTATTGTCCCATTCATTTAGGTTGAAATCAGGCTTGATGTTGAGAAGGTGCGCAATGCTGCTAAATAATAAGTACAGTGGATAATTTCCCTCAAATGCATTAAAACTAAAGTAAAGAGCCTGTTTTGAAAATGTAAGATGTAGAAAGATACCTGAAAACTCTACTTAAGTACAGCAACAAAGTATTTGTACTTACTTACTTCCCACCTCTGAACATATTATATATTATACTTAAATAGAACAACCAAATATTTGTATGGGCATCAATAACAGCAGAAACAAAAACCATCCTACACAGTGAGTGTCAAAACCCTACCAACATCACCTTGAGGAAAGTCACAGATGTTGCCTGCTGGGTATAAGACAAAAAGGGAACTGCATAATGCAAGGACAACACGCAGCACAACTCTATTGTTAATATTGATCTGTACTGCCTTTATTCAAGGGGAAGGTTAAATACACCGGTCTGGGACGCAGGTCTAAAAGCCTGCCTTTACCCTGACATCAGTGTAACGTTACTTGCTGCAGCACCAAGGTGACTGCTGTTGGCATCTCAACCTCCAACCAGACAAAACCAAGCGGTGCAGCCCACATGTGAGCTGGCCATATAATCAAAACGAATTATTCAGTAATTTAATACCTAAATGACCACCTGCGATCCAGCTCCGGGGCTGCACGTAAACATACCAAGGCTACCACAACAAAAGCATCTTCCGACAACCTTGTGAAACAAACTGACCGGCTTGGTTGCGTTAGCTAAATTCACTCCTCAACGAATCAAAGCAATAACACATATGTAGCTGTGCCAGCTACACTGATTGTATTCACCCTCTATTTAAATACCCTTGGCTGTTGCGCACAACAAACACGGAAGATGATCGAGGCAATTCTAAGCATCACTGTAAAGCACAGCTAAGAAAACATTGAAACTTCCGGTCATTTTTTCTCAACATATAAACAACATCAAGCTATATATTACGACAAATACAATAAATTGATCACACTGTGTTTGGGTGTGTATTGACACCAAAGAAATTTAGCTTTACGTATTTCTACACAGTACTACGTACAATTCTGTACCTTTTTATCAAACATTATAAACGTTTTTGTCGAATTAATTTTGTATCATTTCCGGTCTGACACAGCTAACTCTGGCTAGTTTGACCGACCTAAGCAGCTAACGCTAACAGTTAGCGAGCCAGCTTCGTATGGTGATTTTATAAAAGGACACGCCGATAAAACCTGTTCTAATCGTCCGACAACGATTAAATGTGTATTGGTAGTTCCATGGTTCATGACCGAGCACGTTACATCTATTGACACACAGAGAAATTCAGCTTTAATGCCGTCTTAGCGTACCTTTTTCAGCTGTGCTCCGCCGCCGTCGCTAGTGAACTTTCATTTCCGCCTCAGTGAAAATACCACGTGATCTGGGGTGTGTTTTTTTTTTTTTCATTGCACAAAGGATTATGGGTGATAAACAATGATAACCAGTTTAATTTTATATCCCTCCTTTTAAATAAAACAAACAACAAAAGAAATAAAAGACGTGCAA
>JAPQRN010000022.1:24365606-24377352 GCA_037367275.1 Coranthus polyacanthus | reverse complement strand
CAAAGAAGAAGAAAGCATTCTGTCAAACACTGAATGGACCAAAGCAACGCGCTACAACTGGAGTTATAATAACTACTACTACTACTACTACTTTGTTATGACACCAAAATAGAGAAGAGACATCAGGAGCTTTTCCATCACCCAGAGCATGAGTAACATAATAAACTAAGGACTCAGGAGCCACATCTTTATCAGCAAAGTCTAGAAACTGAAAACAGATTAGTGTATCAGAAGGCCTCAGCTTTATCTGGTTTATAAAAGTGGATATAAAGTCGCTCAAACCAGCTCCACCTCCAGCAGAAAAAACAGACCCACGTGAATCGCCCACAATCCTAAAAAACAAGTTGTCTTTAGAGTGTCAGTTTTGTTTTTGTACTTTCAAGCCACTGTTTGTTCATGGTAACCATTTACTTCCACTGTTGGCAGGAAAAAAAATGCTCAAAAGAATGAACTTAACTCACGAACAGATGTTTTTGCTCCTGGTTTGTAGTGGTGTTTTTAAAGTAAGTACAAATCCATTTCTGTTTTTTCTTTTGTTTGTCTTATGGGCTAATATCCCCTATAATCTACTGACGTAAACAATTAGCTGAGGTTGTGCTGATTCTTCATGATAATGTAAAAAATGACAGCTTCGTGTGGCACAAAACAAAACTATACAGATACACCTTGATGTGCATCTCGGAGAATCCTGTCATATATAATAATATATCCTTTTACTTCAGTACATTTAAATACATTTTTCTGATGAGACTTCTGTAATTTTACTTAAGTGAGACTTTTCATGCAGGGCTTTTACTTCCTTTGTTGTATTAGTACTTCTTACTGAAGTACTTCTTTCACTACTGCCTGTGTGAATGCTTTTGTCCCATTATCAC
Source organism: Coranthus polyacanthus (assembly GCA_037367275.1). Lineage (NCBI taxonomy): Eukaryota > Metazoa > Chordata > Actinopteri > Kurtiformes > Apogonidae > Coranthus > Coranthus polyacanthus. The sequence continues at coordinate 24,376,477 of JAPQRN010000022.1, read as the reverse complement.
GCTAATTAGACAGTGGGCCTCCCTTCGCAACACGTCATTACCCAGAGACCTCTTCAGCATCGAGGGTGAAAGACTGACTCAGCGCGACACGTTGCCTTAAAGGACTGGCGGTGGGTGTGGGCACAGCCGCCCGTGGGATGGTTTAGGGTTGAGTCATGAGCTCAGTTGGTGATTCAGAGACACTGCGTCTGCTACATGGTGGTCCATATGTAGCTCTGAGGGAGACAGCGTACGTCTCATCATAAAGCAACCATTCACTGTGAAACAGGGTCCATTTAGATGTTTGGTGCTTCAGTTCAGTTCCTACCTGAACACACGAGGCATTATTACAGATTATATTTACTATTTTAAGCCCCGTTCAGACCAAAGAGTCACCACAAGACGAGTTGAGGCTTGCAAAGTTTCTGAAAATCTGCCGGTTTACACAAATGTGAAGAGACGCTGTGTTGTTTCCATAAGACCAACTCCGTACTTTCACTATAACTGCTGCTTTTGAGGCTTTTTTGTAGCTGATAATATTTGTAGCAGCTTAAAATATGAATGAGAAGAGTGAGAGTGAGTTACTTGCTACAATTTCTACTACTGATGAAATGGAGAAATCATGAAAAAAATGATCCCTGGAGCAGTTCTGTCATTTATTTTAGGTTGTCACCTCTAAAAAGCAGGGAAATATTAATAATCGGGACAGGATTTCACCAGGAGAATGGATGATAATAATGCTGCACTTCTTGGCGACAGATGAGAAAGATACTGAGTTTTTTAAATGTACCTATAGTTCTTTTCATTTTCACTGATATGGTCAAGTCAGTGCGAAGGTGATGTAATTCAAATGGTAATTTAGTCATTGTCGTGGTTAAGAGCGAGGGTTCAGAGATGAACAAACCGTTCATAACAGATTCATAACCTTTCTCACGATTGCAAGATATTTTCTCGTAGTTAGAGATAAATTGTCTAATTTTAGTTTCTTCTTCATTTTTACTTCACATATTTGTTTCTTCTACTGCTCTACTGCTGCCGTTTCTTATTGACTCCTATAAAACATCTGGCTCTTTCACAAACCTTTTCCTCAAAACAGTCTTTGACAAAAGATAAAATAAAACCAGGCCTTGCCCTCATTGTAAACCACTTCTTCCCTGTTCTTTCTCCAGTTCCACGTTTATAAGACACCTAAGCCTCGGTGGCAGAATAAAGCTTTGTTTATTCTGTTACCAAGACGTGGCCTCGAGACTTGGTGAGAATTGTTCTCTGACGGCAGCGGAGATGACAGACGCTGGAGAAACAGTTTCGAGAGGAGGGATCAATCTGCTCAACTAACGATTCTATAGAAATAAATCAATTTTCGACAGATTCAGAGATGAAAAGATGCATCTCGATTGCATCCCTTTTTTGTCTTGTATCCGATGCACTTTTTCACCTGAGACAGTCGCGTCTTGAAGTTTTATGTTGATGCGTCTATACAGAACAGGGAATCTTACAATCCCTATTCTGCAGATCTGAACTGGGCTTAATGCACATTTTCAAAAACAAAATAAAAAAATTAAATGAAAGCACCAAAACAAAGAGTTTTCTAATATTAAACCAGGCATAGAACTTAGGTTCGTGTTTTACTATCAACATGTCAGGTGTTATCAGTAGTAGTTTTGTTATGAGGATCCATTGTGGCCTGTCTCCACTTCAGTTCAGGGACATTTTCACGACCAACACAGAGCTACAAAGAGGCTTCTGGTTTCTATGAAGACATCCTTCCTCCTCTTCCCGCTCAGTCGTATGAGCTTCCAAAAAGCAACTTTTAGTATGAAGTCATGTTCTGCAAACTTTACTTTCGCCTTTATCGACTGAAACAAAAGTTTATCTTTTCTTTGATAAAAAGACATGTCGTATGTCTCTTTTTTAAATACTTTGAAGGTTGTACAGTAACTTTGAATGACTGCATCCTTTCTCTCCTCCATCATAAACCACAAACGGCCCCTTCACTTCACTTCACTTCACTTCACTTCACTTCACTTCACTTCCCTCCCTCCTCCTTTTTTTTTTTTTTTTTTTTTTGGCCACGCTCTTGACAATCAAGCCAAGCCAAAAGAGCGCGTGTAACCATGGCAACCGAACCGGTCTGATCCCTTTCACGCCCACCCACGCACACAAATGGGTGAGAAATGCAGATAGTGATATTCCTTGGAAGAGGCTTTTGGGAACATGGGTGGAGAGGGCATTAATATTCTTTTGTACCGCACGGCGCTGATTAAACTTCAAAGACACCTCGAGGAGGCCCCTTCAAGAAAACGTCCATGCACATTTCTGAGTCTGAAAGGCCGTCCACACACACCAGGTAGTCCGGAGGAAAACCATCTGGCTCCAACTGTACTGCTTCTGTTTCATACGGGATATGAGGGGTCTTCAGATGGAAGTTTTGGATTGAGAGTACTCAGAGGCTTTGTTGTTTTGGTTTTATTTGTTCAGAAAGAGCAGGTTTATTCACCAAACTCTCCTGTTTTACCCCCGTTTCCTTTACCTGGAATGCACTGTCAATACATTCGACAAACTAGAAGAAACTATGCATTCGTCAAACTAAACCGAAATGAAAAACCACATTGAAAGACTAAATAAAAACTAATGAAAAACTCTAATACCTCATTCAGTGTCCGGATGAATTTAGCTCGACCTCGACACTGTTTGAGCCCGTGCTCTTTCTTCCTGGTGGCAGTGGAAGAGCTTTAACAGAGTGACAGTCGTGATAGTGCTTCTAACAATGATTGCAGTTATCAGTGACATTTCTAGCCAGACAGGAGATTGTGGCAGGAAGGGGAAATTAGACTGTCTCGCGCCGCAAATCACAGTGTCAGTGGCCGGCATTAAAGCACCTCTGCTGTTGAAGGCATCCTTTTTGTTTAGTCTGCAGCTGCTGCAGTGAAAAGACACAGAAAGACGACGACAACTGGACCTGATTTAAGGACAGCGTGTGGTTTAAAGACATTTGGACTTTACTGCACCATCATAAGAAGCTACCGTCTAATAACAGGGGTGGATGTTTTACACAGGCCTGTTACTAAATGTTCACTTTTTGTCTTGTTGACAAACCCATCGATAAAGTATAAAAGTCACAATAAATAGTACATTATAGGGTCTTTATCTTCAGTTATGTCAAGAATTTCTAAATGAGTAATCTTTGTATTTCCCTTGAGAACCAAGACTCGAATCTGTCCACAATAATCAATAAACAATAAACTTTTTCACCAAATCGTGCAGCCAATGCTGTCACTGCCATCGTACATTTAATATCTAAGCATTTACAAGCTTCTCCTTCTCATGCACATGTTTTATTTGTAGATTTCAGTTCAGCATTTAACACTGTTAGTTTTTGTAAAAAACGTTATAACAACAAAGACGCACACATCCAACGCGGCACGCTGCTGGAGACAAAATGTAAAACTACATTACTTCAACGTACAGTAATTCACAGAGCAATGCAGAAATGGAATGCGTTGCTAAATCATGTCACACAACGAAACAACGTATGACCCCAGGACGAATAGCTGCTGCTGTGGATAAGCTAACGGGGATGTAAACAAACAAACAAACATCTATTAGTTAGGAAGCTGGATGAGCTGAATGTCCACCCTCTAATTATCGTATGATACCACTCGCTTTTCACCAAACGTCAACAGCAGGTCAGCGTTAATGGTTTTCTCTCAGCGTCCTGAACATTGAAAGGGTGTGTTAGTTCACCGGCCCTTTTTTACTTTATACACTAATGAGTGTAGGAGCTGTAACCCGATGAACTGCATCATTAAATTCTCAGACGATACTGCCATCTGAGGATAACTGAAGAAGGACAGAGACATTACCTGTAATGTAATGTCCACAAGGTAGCCACCTCACACGGCTCCTCGAACAAATAAGGCTTCAGGCGATATCCAATACTTTGGTGTTTTGATGGAGAGCTGACACACCTGGAACACGCATGTCGAAGGCCTCTGTAGCAGTACAGATACTTTAACCCTTACATACTGCTCCTACCTTCAACGTATGATCAAGTTCAATTCTGACTTTGACTCATGAATCCGCTCAACAAGACACAGATCTATTTAAAATGTACAAATATCCTATATCGGACATGAATAAATGGGTGGTTAATCATTAATGAATATTTCAGAGAGCAGGGAGAGTGTGTTTTTTACTTTTTCTTTTTCTCACACAACATCATGTCCTATTTTTACTGAAGACATGAAAGCACAACAGCCACGATGATTTCAATGTGTTTTGATGAAACTGAAACTTATTTTGAATTTTTAAACCTTTGGGGTAACTTTTGAGAAAATCCTTAGATTACAGACTGAAAAACTGAAGTCATTTATCATGTCATTCAGGGTGTTTTTACAGCTGTTCAAGTAGATTTTTCAGGTCTTTACTTTAATTGACTATTTATTTTTCTGACAACTTTCTACTTTTACTCCCTACATTTTAATACAAATATCTGTACTTTCTACTCCTTACATTTTAACAACAGCCTCGTCACTTTGTTTTTAATGCGTTCGAGGGGGACTATTATTATTTTATTATTTTTTTTATTTCGCATCATTGCACGTCTTCCCAACATCGAGACCGATTTCAACCTACAAGGACGGAACAATAACTGCGGTCTGTCCATTAAGACAAGCGAACAACATGATAACTGACATCTACCACTAGTACCACGGTTTACAACACCACGCTGTCATGTGAAGAGATTTAAAAACTTTTATCTCTACATAAATAAAGATTTTAATGGTGGCAGATACAAAAACCAACAGAGCTCTAATTTTGACTTATTTAAGCTAGTCATTTTCCAGTTGTAGCGCCGCTTTTCACTTTTTCTGTAGCTAATAATAGGTTTTGACCTATTTAATATCAGCGTTTTCGTCTGTCTTTTTACTCTATGTTTTTGGTTATTCTGTTTATTTTGTATTTTTTACCTGTTATTTACATGGAATGTTTTTTTTAATGTTTTTTAATGGATGCAGCTTGAGTAGAGGCTCTCTTTTTAGCTCTGGTTTTGTCTCCACAGATCCTTTCGGTGTAAAAGTTGACATTTCTTCAACAGCTTCATCTTCTATTTGATCTGTGGTAACTTAACTTGCAATCTTACGAATGATAAATTATATAAAAGCTGACTCTGTTGCAGGGAAAAATGTGAAATATGAATTAATTCTGATTTAACCCAGCCAAGGTCTGACATAAGTGGTGGGGATAAAACCAAAATCAAAGCATCAAAGCTTATACTTGGAAGATTTAAAAATCAAAACCCGTTTTTTCCAATTAGCACAGGCTTGACTCTGACCTTGGAAGTGAACTGCTTAATACTTGTCATATGATACACGAAAGTGTGGAATGATAGAGATCACCTGTACAAAAAGAGCAGGTTGAGTTTGAAAACGTTAACCTTTAACCAGGAGGCTAATCCGCCCGGATGCTAGTCACGCTACTGTCAGCTCCGCTCCGCTAAGCTAAAGTAAGCTGAGGCAGAAATCCCACACCAGATCACATGAGCTCCCGGGATCATATCTGAGACTATATCATTAAAAAAAAATTGTCAAGTCACATTACGGTGTTTTTGGACCAGGCTTCCACACAGTTTGTACTCAAAACATCCACCTTAAAGGGAGCTAATTATGTGTGAGAGGATTTTCCAAAACTCTTGGCAAGAAACGGCTTTTTGTTTCTGTCACAGTTTCCATTTTTCAGGGTATCAGAGTTATATTTGAGTGGCTATCTAGGCCAAGCTGCCAGGATTGCAGGGCAGCTGAATTAAGCCCATTTCCTCAGTTCTCTTGACCTTACAAACCCTCAGAGATGGCAAAAGTAGAAGCACTGATTCCACTTCTTTACTCAAATGAAAGTACAAACGTACAAGCTACCGAACCTCACATCATCCATGTTCTCCTGGTGTCGCAGTCTCATTAAATAGACGACACCTGTTCTCCACAGTCAAGTCTCTGTCTCTCGTCTGTTTTGTCTTGTTACATCTTTCACGTAGTAAAAGTAACTCGTTCACAACCTTTCAAAATATCTTTCCTCACCAGTTAAAAGAAAGGTTTGGTATCTTCTCTCTCAAAGCCACATTCAGGTGTCCGTGTGAACACTTCCACAGGTTTTCTTTCAGTAATCGTTCCTCCTGTTCATATCCTGCCCTAATTCACTTTACACACGCATACACACTTTCACATTTCATATGTAGAAATGAATGTTAATGAGCATACCGATGTTCGGCCGATATATCAGTGCATCCTTATCCTTTACTTCCAGAAACCCAAAGGGCAGCGAGCACCTATTGATGAAACTGAAAATACAGACAGAGAATCAACGTCCACCCACCTTCCCAGAAGACTGGATTCCCTTAATCATGGCGAGGCAAACCATGGACCAGGCAACCAGCAGGCACACGGTCATCTTCCAGTTGAGACCCCCGCCCTCAGAGATGCTGTCTGAGATGTCCAGGGCCTGGCGGTACCAGTAGTAGGTGGTGGCCGAGCTCTTCTCACACTCGGGCACCACATCTGGGAACAAAATGGTGAGAATTACTGGCACAGTGATCAAGAAGTGGAGGTACTCGGACTGTAGATGGTGTAAAAAGCTGCCAGTGTGAAGGCCTGGTTGCGAGTGTGTCTTACATGTACTGGTCTTGTTCTTGATGAGTGGACACTCATGCCAAGGCAGAGGCTGCTGGAAGGACTGGGAGAAGTAGAACAGACTCCAGCCGATGATAACATTGTAGTAAAGAGCCACAAAGAAGCACACCTACCAGGTAAGACCACAGAGTTAACATCTTTAACAGTCAGACGTGACACACACACCTTCATACATCACTTATTAAACTGGACCTGGATTTTTAATCAGCTCAAGCTGTAAATAAAAGGACAGATGATTTCCTATATTTTTTGTTATAGTCAAGGCTGCTGTTAAGTCATCCTACAGTCTGTAGAGCTGAACTCTTCACTACTGTAAGAAGTGATGGTCATGTGTTCATAAAGCTACATTTGGTTATAGATACGAATTCATTGCTGGTGCTTGAGTTTCCTTCAGCCTTTATGACAATAACAAAAAGTAGGGAGAATCACTACTACTGAACTACCCCTTTAAAAACTGTCAGTTCTCTTATCACATCAACAGGAGACGTATATGCTGTTCGGTGCCTAATGTGGTGTTATTGAGGTGTTTTTCCAATCAAACAGACGATGCTGCTGTTGCTAAGAAACAGAAAAAATCCCTTCCTTTTGTGCCAGATCATCTTTATTTCTTTCAAAGAACAACTAAGAAATTACACTGATTATTTTTGTGGTTTTTCAATATATTAAGATGGTGTTTAAAACAAAAATAAATACATATCTTAGAATGTGATCGATGAGGCTTACACATTTTTAAAGTTTTTATTATTTTTGGCACCCTTTAATTTCAGATTTTGCTGTTACTTTACTGTCGCCCAGAGGACGGGGGAACTGAGCACAGGTCTCTTTTGTCATTTTTAAAACAACTATTTGTGTCTTTTATCACGCGTTCGACTGAATGCAGTCCTATGAATGTCTTCCAGAAGAGACGAACATCCTTAAGACACACATCAAACAATATGTTGTATAAACCGGATCTTTTCTCAAGTATTACGATTATCTAATTGTAATGTTTATACATTACTGTTGTAAATTTTGACATTTCTGCTAATCTTTCACCTTATGTTGTGTTTCACAGACTTCATTCAGGCCGGTGTTTGACTCACCACACAGCTGGCGAAGCCGATGCCTCCCAGCCGAGGGCTGATGTAGTTCCACACCCCGATGCTGCCCCTGCGGATCCGCTGCCCCACCGCGAGCTCCAGGAAGAACAACGGGATGCCAATCAATATCAGAAGAATGAGATAGGGCACCAGGTACGCTCCTGCCAGTCAAAAGCAGACAGAGAGTGAGCACAAAGGAAAGCAAGCAGAGAAATGTGAGGTGACACCATTTCAGTTCCTCAGAGCAGTAGCACATGGAAACAGTTATTTCTGTGTATCTGCCGCAAGCTGTAAACAAACTGTGCATCCTCCTCTACTTTAACTGTGATGTGTTTCTACGTAATGCTCCCCCGAAGGGCTCAGATTCACCTAAAAGCACATAAAAAAAAAACACACAACAGCCTCTTTAGTAGCATCCATCTCATTATCTCCCTTTTACACACGAATGACTCTACATCTGCCGAGCGGCATCTACAGCTCTGGAAAAAAGACCACTGGGTTTCCTATTAATGAGCATGTGTTCTCAAGTTCATATGAGGGCTATTGAAAATACTGATATATTCAGTACTCTGATATAGAAGATAAGCTCAGGTGGTTCCCAAAATGGCTCAGATGCTGCACCTAAGACTCATAATCGTAGGGAAAACCCTGCGTGATCATTGGCAACGCAGTTGAGTTTTAAACCAATGGCTTGGAAATGATTCATTTATAGGGATATAATGTGCACAAGTCAACAAAATGTAGAACACAGGCCCAGTTGTTGTTAGATCTTTTAATGCAGAAATGTTACATAACATAGCTTTAAGCAACACAATACTTCTGTAATGTTTGTTTTAACCGTGATTTCACGCGTCTTGTCACGCTCTCCACCAGTCTTTCACGTTGCCGTTGGCTGATTTATGGCGCTCCTGGAGCTAAAATACATGGCTTGTGATCGTCCATGTTCCTCTGGATCACATCCGAGAGGTTTTCAACGGGGTCCAGGTCAGGACCTTTGGAGCGGTCTCCTAATTTTTGACAGAGCTCTATGCGTCTCCGCCTAATACGTCCCCCTCATCCTAAAGTCTAAAATTACCTAAATTACAGTGGGATTACTTCACTGCACATTACAAAGATGCCTTTCCTCTCTACAATTACGCTTTGAGGGTGAATGACTAACATTAAGACAGGCTGCCGTGGTGTAGTGCAATAAAAGACGGGGGCACATCTCTTGTGACCGTCAGGGTACTCATGACGGCACATGATGGCTCGAAGAGAACCAGAGAACCTAAAAGCCTTTGTTCAGAGGTAATGGCCAGTGGTGAAATGTGTTCAGCGGCACCAGATTCCACAATAACGTGTCTCTTCTTCTGCTCTTACGTACGGTGTAGCTGTTTATCAAGCTGCAGTTTGGAGATTGTAAGATGTGCGGAGTTCCGTCACATAAGATGAGACTATCTTTGGTCTTTCGCTTTTCTCGTCGTCTTTGTGTAACGTATTTTGCCGCGAGTTTCAGCGTCTCCCATTGCATTTACTGCAAAAATGACCACAGATGAAAACCTAAATGCACTAGGTTAAACAGTAGAGAGCAGTTAAGTTTTATTATTTTTTAACATTTTTATGTCTGTGTTGCAAACTACAATCTCATATAATTTCCTCAAACATTACATTTAAACATTGTTTGCATTTGAGTTATGTTCTTAATCTGCACTTTGTTCAAGCTGCTGTAGGTTATTTACGATATTTGTCACATTCGTCAACCTTTATTTTGATAAATAACTGTGTGATTGTGGCATTTTCTATGGTTTTGGGACTATTTCAGTCTTCTTTCTCCTCCCTCCCACTGTCTTACCGTCTTCTAAGTCTCCTTCGCTACACGAAAGACTAACGACAACCTCCGAGCTGCAACTACACACTGAGAATCACAAGTTTTCACAGAGACGTACGTCTTTTTTGTGTGGCGTGATCTTTTGCAGGGATCTATTCATTTTAATATCGCAGCTCACTTCCTGTGCAAACGTTCCTTTCTGTGCTTAGCGCTGCCCAAGACGAGTGTGATTCATCTAAAATAAATACAAACCAGCCAAACAACCCAGAGAGGTTTTTTTTCCTCCGTTCCCGGATGATAGTGGATTGAACCGACCAATCACCAGCGCTGGCACCGCAATAATGACGTGTGGAGAAAGTTCTGGCAATGTGACACTTTTGTATCCGTCTCAGAAATAACATTTCTCCATTCAGCCAAAAATATATCAGATCATCATTTTTGCTCTTGCTCTTGTAAGTCCCTGTTTGCTTTCAGGACACTTAACCATAAAATTCTGTCGAAAAATACTGCATCATTTTCAAACTGGAAAGCAGCAGATGCTTTACTTAAAGATTCTTAAAGTTCTACCTTTTGTCTGACAACTGTAACGCTACACTTTAACACTGAAATCACCTTTTCTTCCGTCTAAGCAGCTTGACAGGTCGGCGCACTGTAATGTTTGCTGTGACTCAGCGATGACGGCGTCAAAACTTCCGTCATGGGTGTATTGTTTGTAAGATTAGTTTCAATCCCTGTTTCAACAGCGTTTATTATTTCATCTGGCAGGACGTTGATTCAGATCCTTTCCTGAGTCCTGCTGTCCCTCCCAGGTTTGGTTTGTATGGGTGTAGATCGTAAAAGTGTATTGTCTGTGTGTGTGGCTGTGTTTGTGTATGAACAGTTAACTCGTTTCTAATATTAAACATCTAATTTTGGTTCACTGAGTACACAGTTCACCCCCCCTCCCGTCTCCATTGTCTTTTCAAAACCTCGACAGTCTCCCTTGGACATTCGAAGACTTTGATGGCACTTTGAGAAAGCAAACAGCTTGAAAAGCGCGCATTTAATCTTTTCTCGAAATAGTTTTCCCAGTCGTCTTCAGTTACAGCGTATGAGGTGAAAGAGCTGGTTTATTCAGTCTGGGTATTGTACAGGTGACATTTCCCTGTCTTTCGGCATGTATAGTGGGGGGGGGGGCCTGAATAATTCACCGTATCAAAACTTTAAATTTATGATCGACTGGAGGAGAAACGAACAGAGGAATTAAACCCAGCATGAAGCTGACAGGTTTCTGACTGGCCTGCTGATCGAACTCAACTGACATTTGTGAAAAAATGCACTGCA
>JAPQRN010000022.1:24352609-24365506 GCA_037367275.1 Coranthus polyacanthus | reverse complement strand
GTCGCATTAAACACCATCAAGTCATTTCAGCTGCTTAATACATACACATACAGCTGTGTTTGATGACAGTAACGTTAAAGTCGTGAAATGTATTAACACACTAATTACGGCTACCTGAGCTAATTAGCAGGCTAGCAAACAGACTAACATCAGCAAACGCAGCTAAGCTACGCCGGTTATTGTAATTACCATAAATGTCACGACAGAATCCTCTGACGTCTTTTCAGTGTAACTCCTTAAACACAACTACATCGGAGCTGCCTGTCAGGGAGAAAAATAACTTTTATTCAATAAACAAGAGTCTGGACGTCTGACTCAGCAGCCGAGCTAACGCTAGCTGTCAATCAAAGCCCACACAGACACAGACAGACTCACCTGTCAATCACAGGTGAGTTATATACAAATTCACCCCCGTACATTTGTCACAGAGGAAATTAACTATAGAGACCAACACCGTTTTTGTACCAGGCTGTTTATTTCTGTTGTAAAGTTGGACATTTTAACACGGGGGTCTATGGGGATTGACTCGCTTTTGGAGCCTGCCCCCAGTGGACATTCAAGGAACTGCAGATTTTGACACTTCCCGTGTTGGCTTCACTTTTCAGCTCCGGAGGAATTTACTTTTTTTAAATATAATTCACCGGTTTAAACTATATCAAGGTTTAAACTTATGCATAATTAAAGGCGTGGCCGCTTCGAGTGACAGGTGTCTGCCATGTGGACTTTGATTGACAGATAGCTTGGCTGCTGAGTCGGACATTCAGAGCTTCTGTTTAGACCTAGACTTAACCTGTGACTGTACTGCGATCTGCACTGTACAAACAAGGCAATACATGCAAAACACAATACCATGCTGGATAAAACTTTTTTTTCTGAGAGACAGCTCTACTGTGGTTGTGGTTGAGAAGATCCTGTGATAGAAGAACTGAAATTCCACTCATGACATATGCCTATGAAACTAACTGTCACAGGATGTGTCCTTGAGTGTGATGGCAGAACAGTACAGCTGGTATGCAAGAGGCAGTAGAAAACTGCAACTTCTTTCCTAAAATGTAGCAGAATCTTCAAAGAGACCTTGTACTCTTTATTCTGATCCTCCCTGCAGGAAGCTTTAACTAGATACTTAAAGAGAAAGTCTGATTCCAGCCTCTTTAATTCAGATTTCTAAGTTTACCGGTACTTAATTACAATACCCGTTCTGTTAGAAATAACCAAAATGCCAAACCCGAGGCCTCGAAACAGCAGTCCATGAACAAATGGGTGACGTCACGGGGGCTTCATCCACTTTTTACATTCAGTCTTTAATGAATACAAGAACTACACCCTGTCTTAGACCTTGCCAACACTGATACAGATATTTTTCTACAATATTTTCCCCCTATGTTTGAAAAAAATTTGCCTAAAATACACATAAAGAACACAAAAATGACTACAAACACACAGTAGGTGGCAACAACAACAGTACATTCTGATCATACTGATCATGAATCTGAGCTTGTTCTACTGGCAGTGAAAATAACAACAGCAGCTAATTATTTATTCATCTATAGTTATTTGACGTCTGTTTCGTCATGACCCAGGCTGCTGTGGAGAAACAAACCTGTACCTCGATTTAGCTCATCAGTCTGTGCTGTAGAGCTCCACTGTTGTCTGTAAATGATTGAAAACGTAGCCTCGTAATTGCACTTGGTGACATGTTGCTTCCTTATGAAACGCTAGCTTTTAACGTAACGGCATTAAACGTCTGCGCACGTCCGTGTTTCATGCCGTGAATTTACTGACACTATGATGTCAAGACTCAGTATTAATAAACTACCATTTACAGGAAACTGTTCATTCCTGCACGCCGCCATGCATCTCATCCATCAGATCACCTTTCCAGATTTCACTCTCATGAAGGATTTTGCGTTCACTTTTAGTGAACGGGTCTCCATGCTGTGTCGTGTATTAAGTACCGGTAAACTTAGAAATCTGAATTAAAGAGGCTGGAATCAGACTTTCTCTTTAAGTATTTAGTTAAAGCTTCTTGCAGGGAGGATCAGAATAAAGAGTACATGGTCTCTTTGAAGATTCTGGTACAAAGAAGTTGCAGTTTTCTATTGCCTCTTGCATACACAGATAATACCATTTGTAGCACAAATTCTTTCTTTCTGGTGTTTGCTGACAATAACACAAGTACATAAAATCTCCAGACTGATCCTTTAATTAGTTCTTAGTTGGCACCTTAAATGCTGATTCAAGGAAATATACAGCGTGTAGATGAACGGTGGTGACGTAGATAAAACACACATAAAACACGCACACTTCTCCTGTAGCTACACTAACTCAAACCTGATACTTAACCAAGTCTTAAAAGCCATTTGATGTGGTGCGGCATGACCAAAATATCTACACAATGATGGCGTAAAAAAAGACAAAACTGGTCCCCGCAGCTGAAGAAAGCCGTGCAGAGACCTGCTACCGTTTTAATCTAATTACAGTCGAACACAGCAGGGTGACCGGAGCTGTTTAAAACAGAGCTGACGACGTGACGGAGGCTGCGGAGACGTCACGCCTGCATCTGAACGCTGTCCACAAACACACGCATGAATATTCAACACATCTCCTGCAATACATGCATTAACACATTTGAGAAGAACATGAGTCACTTTGCGGATTCGCACAGAGCTGCCACATTTGTTGCTGTATATTAGATTAATAACATTAACACATACGTTTACAACACTAATCCACTGTAATCCTATTTACACCTAAAGAAACTTAAGATTTCTTACATCTGACTGAACTTGCATGTTGCATAATATGGCTTATACCAATACTTTTCTCATATCTACATGTGTAACGAAATGATAGAATTATGCAAAATCACCTGTAAAATAATATAGACATGGTTAAAATACCTTCGAATCGATGTTTTGTTTGTTTCTCTTTTTAAATAATAAAAGTCGATAAGATCCTGATAGAAAAAAAAAAAAAAGCAATCTGAAGACGTTGGGTTTAAGGATATTTTCTGTCAGTTCTAACTATTATCTGATTGATTTTAGAGACAATTAACAGTAGAATTTAAAGGCACATTTGTGGGCTGCGGCGTAATTTGAGTATTTAAACATAAAAGATGATGAATTCCTAAAGACAATGAAATACATAACAGTGGGAAGTAATGAGAAGGCAGGATGATGCACGTCTACAACCTTTCCTTATCGACTCTGCGTCCGTGAGGAACTCTCTTTTAAAACGCACACAACAAACTAAAAACTTTATCGACACTTCCTATTGTGTCTGGCCGTCGTGTCTGAGACGGTTTCATTTAATCGGCTTTCTGAGGCGGTCATTGGCTTTACATAATCTGCAGGTAGGAAGAGCAACGTCTTATCACCTTCCTGAGACGCACGCAAACATGTTGTAGCATCGACGCTGCAGAGTCTTCACTGCAACACAACAGACCTCTGCGGGGGGCGAGCAGAGTGGCTAGCATGTTTACTTCCGGGCATTGTGGGAAATGTGGTTCTAGGTACAGAAGTTATTATTAGACTACGATTGTAATCACTCAGAGCTGCTCGCAGCACGATTTCCTGCATGTTGATGGTGTTATTAGGTAGTAATACGTGCGGTGTCTATTTTTAGGGCTTTGTGATGTTTTCATGCTTTCTCGGTCACCATTTTAACATAAAAAAAGATGACGATAAACTACTGTTGGTCCCTGCACGAGCGCCGTCATTCACTTTAAATGCACTGGTCTTTTTGAAGGTCTCGTCTCGGACAAAGACGACTCTGGATTTTATTTCAAGATCAGTCAAAACCACAGCTGCAGGGACATCACTACATTTCTGGTGCATTTTCTGATTTATTTGTTTTTTCTTTTCTGTCTTTTCTGAGGTGTAAAACTTTTTGCCGGTTCTCGACTCTTCTTTCCACGTCCTGCTTCATCCTGCTGCTCGCTGGAATCGTCTCACCAATTAAACCACAGCAATCTGTCATATCTGAAAAACTCTGCTGCCATAATGTCCTCGTCGTGTGTCTAATCTGGCCTCGGTCCTGACTCTGTCTCGCCCTGCCTCGGTCTTGATCTGAACCCCTTCAAAGTCTCGCCACGGTGTCGACAGACTCTGATCTCGGTCGTGACTTGGTCTCGGTTCAGGTGGTGTTGACATGACGAAAAGACCCGTCGCGGCTGCATGTTCGTGTCATGAAACCGGATGATCTTTATAACTTGACGTGACTCTGAAGAGCAGTGAGGACGTTCACCTGACGTATTAATGCGCTCACACTCATCAGTGTTTGCGTTTCATCTTAGTTAGTTTGACTCAAATTGCTGTCAGGCCACTTAATTCCACTTTAATACAACTTGGATCTTATTTGTGTTGTGGTGGAATGTAACAAAGTACTTTTACTGCAGTACTGTACAACTTTACGGTACTTGTACTTTACTTTCCATTTCCTTTTTCTGCACGATTTGCTGAAAAAGTCCTATAAAGAAGCTTTAAAACTACAAAAACTTTAAAAAGTGCAAAAAAATGTAACTTTATACTTATACTACTACTCTAACCCTAACTGCACTACATCTGGAGGCAAATGTTGTACTTTTTACTCCACTACATCTGTTACAAGTAACTTCAGCTACTTTGCAAAGTCATGTTAATATCACTTAATATCACCTGCACCAAAGATAAACACATCAATGCATCTATAAATAATCCAGTAATTATTATTATTCAAAAAAGGGCCGTTCCATACTTTTACTTTTGGTTCTTTGAGTACATTTTGATGCTAATACTTCTGAAATTTTACTTAGAACTGTTTTAAATCCGGGACTTTTTCTTGTAACAGAGTGGAGATACACATATATTAACCTTCTGAACTGAAATCGCCGACTTTGAAGGAAAATAATGGCTGAAAAAAATAGAAATCGCACCTTTAACTCCCTAGATTTATGACGTCTACTTGGATGTTATTTACTCAATTAGGTATTTCATCATCTCTTCCATATTATTGCTTCGACTCATCAATAAAGTCACCAGTAGTACATTTCCAACTGCGCAGAAGTTTTATATCAGCTGATTAACCGTCTGTTTTCCTGTTACTCATTATTATGTCGGCCTTTAAACACCTCATCGACAGAGTGGAGAGTGTGAGATCATTGTAAGGACCTGATCCTATCTGTAGGTTTGTAACCATTAAACCATTAAATATTAAACCACGGATTAAAGACGTGAGGCACTGTGTTCACATCAGCTGCTTATTTTGTTCATTTTTTTTAAACGTACAGTGTATTTAATTCATTTTTTGTTCATTTTTTTCCAATATTGTGCTTATTTATTAAATTTTGTGTTCATTTTTGTTGATGATTTTGCTCATTTTTAGCTTATTTTACTCATTTTGATTTAATGCTGTGAAAGCCAGCGCATGCCCAGAACTCATATGAATAAACTAAGTTCAATTTTAGTTCTTTTTGAACTTTTTAAAATTCTTTTTAATGTTCAGCAGCAGGAGGTTAACATGTCACGTCGTGTGAAGTAGATCTGAGGAGACAGAATGCATGTTTGATTTGTCGACCAAACATGTTGACAGTTGAGGACGTCATTTTTCTCACCGTTTTCTGACATTGTACAGAGCAAACAACTAATCGATTAATCGGGAACACAGATTAACCGACGTCCACAGTAATCGTTGGTTGCGGCTCCGGATGGGTCTAAAACACCTTTACAAACCTGGTCCCTGAGCTCCTCACTTTGAGCTCTGAGAAGCTGCAGCAGACTTAGTTTTTTTTATTTCATGATGTAAATGATCATAAGCTTGCAGCTGTGATCATCAGATTTGTGTTTACCCTCTCCTGTATCGTGTATCTCGGATCGTGACACTCACCCCCTCCGTTCTTCTGGCACAGGTAGGGGAACCTCCAGACGTTGCCCAGGCCTACAGAGAAGCCAACCTGGGCCAGGATGTACTGGAGCTTGCTGTTCCAGGCCGGGCGCTCCTCCTCCTCGCCATCCGAGCCTCCTTCCTCCACGTCGCACTCTTTCCCTTCCCCTTCATGGTTGTTGACGATCAGCGAGCTCTTCTTGAAGGAATCATCACAGGCGTCCTCGTTGGAAAGCAGGTCTTTGACAGACTCTGTGACATCGTCGTCAAGCTCTCTCTTGACGGCCTTGCTGTTTTTGGGCATTTGATAAAGCAAACAAGTGCGAGGGGTGAAACGTCTATTTGTCTGGCGGGCTGGAAGATCAGGGCCGGCGTCGGTGGAAAAAGTCACTAGTTTTTAACTTGTGTGCAAAGCTGAGAGTTTTACAGTGTCTGGGTTCAAAGGCCCGTGTTGTTTGAGACAGTCTGTGAGAGGTTGAGATATGAGGAAGTGGTTTATTTCTTCATTATCACCAAATATCTGTGAGACAGAAAGGAAATACTGCAGTAAGTGAACAACCAATGAAGGAGAAAGCTCTTAAAAGACAAAGCATCAATGCAAGACTCACAAACATTTTGGTTTAGTTTTGTTTGTCTACTTTCAGCCTGACTGGTTTCACTGTAAAGAAACCAAAGCTTGCAAACATGACAAGATTTTATGTAAAGGTTATTTTAAGGACCATGCAAAGTAAAATCCATCCTCTGACACGAGCGACAACAGAGCCGCAGTATCGACATCAGATTTTCATTTTGTTCATTAGAAAACAATTAGCAGTTTCACCCTCATTTATTTCACCATCTCATCTGATTTGAAAACTCCTTTTATAGAATTATTGCTTTCATTCTGGCGATGCAGGCTTTTCTCTCACATGGAAATCACATGTCCAGAGCTGCAAAATCGATGAATAGGGATCATTTAATTTTAAGTCATTGTTGTTCCGGGAACAGAAAAGGGAAGGCAACATTAGCCCGTTTGTGGACTGTGACAGGTTCAGGTATCACGTTTCCAGCCACCTGAATAATTGAAAGGAGGCCATTTGCATACGAACCCAAACACTTTGGTGAGGGGAAATCCCTCAAATATTAACGGAGATCCATTTCCAAAACAAACCTATGGAAAGACTTGCGGTCGTCAGGTACAAAAAAACCAACAAAAACCCAAACACATGTAGACTAGTTTTAGTAAACAGTCATCATATGTTCACATTTAGCGCCGTCCACTCAGTGTACGGGTACAGTGTACGGGAAAGATGCATGGGTGGGGACACCAGCCTCCCAAAAGGCGGGTTTAAGGTGCGCAACATCCCCGTCTGTTCAACTCCAGCATCCTTTCACACACGTTGAGGCTTAAATGTTTATCATAAGAGCAACGATCCCAGAAACAGCCCGATGTGACTAATAAATACAGCTGCCTCCCTCCCTCCCTCCTTTCCCTTCACCAACTAACGGATTAAGTGATTAATAGATTCCCTTTGCCGCTTCAGATTAGCCTGGTTTGAATGAGGCAAAGGCCGTCGTTTCATAATCCAGTGAACGCAACGCAGCAGCCAAACGCACCGCTGAGGAAACGATGCTGAGTAACCTTCACTGCAGTTATAATGCAGCCCCTGATGGGAAACGGCCGGTTTGGAGGCGAGGGGAGAGGATGAGGATGAGGATGAGGATGAGGATGACTAAACGGACAGACTCGCGCAAAGAAGAGGGTTTGACTTTCTTTTTTCTTTTTTTTTTCTCCCCCTCCTGTCTGCACATGACTCAGGGGAATGACGATTCAGAAAACGGGCCCGCGGACAACAATGAGAAAATTGCGGAAAAAAAAATAAAAATAAAAATAACTAGACAACAAGTCGCACCGGTGCCATGTGCTTCGTTCTACCTCGGCACAATGTGTTCTCAAAGGAACGCGCATAAATTAATGTCCTCCCCCCGCCCAGTCTTCATGACATCCATGTGAAGTATTTCATCATTCACTGGCCACATCCTGCGCACTGGTACCTCAGTCAGTCTGTCTCACACACATGGACTCGCATCCTGCCATAAACCTTCATTCTAAGCCTGATACTGTGTAAATAGAGGACGCGCAGCACGAGGCACTCACCTGTGAAGGAAGAACAGTCGTTTTCTCAGATGACGCGTCTCAAGGAATGAAATTGTGAGAGCACATGCACGGGGAACTCATTATTACTTGCTTCTCCGTGGACCAGCCGGTGTACTGTGAGCAGCCAGCCTCCAGACTCCGCTACCGTGACTTCGCCAGCTCTCGGCCAGAAGCGCGACGCCAATAAAGGGGCGCCCCGCCTCCGACGACCCACTGTCACATGGTTTTCTCACCCGTCATGCGTAAAGTTTAGAATCAGAAACGGGCTTTGGACACACGCCAAGACACGCTACACGTTATTTTTGTTTATGCTCGAGAGATTCTAGGTTTAAGTAGTGTCTTTGTTCCCACAGCCCCCCCTGTTGTTGTTTGTTCTTGGTACGCTCCACTACTACAACCGTCTCAGCCCGGGACGCAATGTGGCTCTGTTTAGAAATGTTCATTTTTCCTTTGCGTTTTCACTGATGCGGAATTCATTCTCATTTATTTTCACAAAGGCTTTTAATGAAAATCAAACAGACTATATTTAGGATTCAAAGCTGAAAAAGGAGGAGGTTTTGGCCAAGGTCGGTGTTCTGCGCGTCATCCACCCGCGCGCAATCTCCAAGGCGAGAAAAAAAATTACACGTGGACTAAACGAGACATAAAGTTACGCGTTTGAATCAGAAGGACGCGGAAAAGTCAAAAATATCAAACGTTGAAGAAGTGAAGTGAATTTCAGATGATCCACGGGCCCATTACGCTGATGAATAAAACGTTTTAATATTTAAAAAACGAATCATATTTAATGCGATTCATAAATATAACAAGTAAGAATAAGATAGTGTTAATAAACCTAATGTGTTTTGAATCCATATGGTTTACGTGCACATCATGTTCTTCAAAAGGTCATTGTAAATCACTATCATTTTCTTTGGCTCATCAGTAGAATTTCTTTTGCCTTCATGTTTATTTTGTTTACATTGACAAAACCAAAAATGTTTCAGTGTTTTGTAGTTTTACTTCACTTCACTCCTGCGTATTCTGATTTTATCCTCATCATTTTTTAAAAGTTCAACCTGTGGATTTCTGAAATGTTCTGACGTGTTCGTCGTGTTCTGATCTAAAGAAGAGAGAGTTTAAAACCACAAATAACCGTCTGGTTTCTTCAGCTGGTTTATTCCCTTTCACAAACCAAGGGATTTTACATTCATCGTGATAATTATCGGTATCGACTGATGTGAACATTTGTATCGTGGTAACGTCTTTTGGACGTATCGCCCACTTCTAACACAGACGTATATGAAGCGTTACATTATATTATAGCTCACATCATACAGTTTGATCAGTACTGCTTTAGATGCATTAGTGGTTTATAATAACAATAAATAATATATATGTAACATAATAAATAGAGACAGCAGACCTTGATGGAAATAAAAAAACACCACATCCCTGAGGAGTTTGAAGTTGCTGTGTCGATTCAGATTTCAAACAAAACCTCAAAACATTTGACAGTTTACAACACTACGACGTTTACAGTCACCAGATCTCAACCCAGCTGAACAATGAGAGGTTCTGAACCGACGCGTTAGACAGCGCTCTCCATCGTCAAAACAACAAATGAGGGAATATGTTAGAATGGGGTTCCTTCCTCCAGTAGAGTTCTGGTCAAGCACCGTAGATCAAATCTACAGCAAGAACATTTTTAACACGAGAACCAGGGGTCACTTTGCATGGACGTCAGTACGAATCATCTCATCTCATCCATTGTAAACTGTTATAAATGACATAGTTTTCAGATCACACACTAACAAATGCCGTTGCCTAAAAACTCCAGTATTTCATTAAAACACAGTAATGCACAGTTGAAAAACAGCTGTGGGTGAATTTGACCTGTTGAAGATTCTAGTGTTAATATTTCCTGGTGATGATAGTCCTTCATTCATGAACTCAGGATATTCACCATCGTGGCGTCTTGTTTAAGCCTGTGGACATTTCCTCTTTGAGGATGATATTGGTATGTTACGTAACAATTGCGGTTCAGTTTCCTCTTTTACGTGTACTTCGAGTAATCATTAGGTGCATATGGAGGGATTGTTTACAAGCAGAAATAAACTGAAATTTGGTGATGACGACAACAACATATTGCACAGAAGAAGCACTTTTAAAAAGCAACCTCCTGCAGAAAGCTGGTATGAGAATGGACTGATACTGCCTTTCCAAAAACACTGACAGGTTCAAGGCTGTTTCCCAAACGTAGGGTCGGGACCCAGAATGGGCCGCAGAGCTGTTTTTATTGGGCCGTCAACTGTCAGAGTATAATACATAAGAGTGTTCTCTAGAATGTAAATGTTGAGTCATGTGAAATGTAGGACAGGCCTCCGTCGTAAAAGATGAAATGACATAAAAAACATGAGAAGATGAAAACAATGTAAAAGACGAAAACGATGTAAAAGACACGATGAAACGAAAACAGTGTAATTGTAGATGTTGGTTTGGTTAGATTCAGGAAAAGATCACGGCTTGGTTTAAATATTAATCAATACTTTTGTGATTCTTTTTTTAATCACATCTTTGAAGCCCTGGACTCTTTCATGAACCATATTTCTTCAAGTACAAAATCATTCCATGGTGCTAAGTTTCGACATTTCGAAGTGGCAGAAGATAAACATAATTGCAAACTGTTAATGTATTTCGTTCCACCGAAACATCCGCCAACTGGATTTACAATATGAGACGTTTTTTTGATCACCGCATTATTAAACTTTTTATGGTTAAGTTTAGGCGACAGCTGGGTTTCCGTCCAAATGTATTACAAATTTCAACCGAATTCTCGGAAAATCTGGAAAAGAAAATGTGAATCTATGCGCGTTTCAGTCCACTGCTCTTATGTGAATATTATGAACTAACTCATCGTCATCATCGTGGCTTCTCCTCGAATGAGATATTACGGTTCCTTTCAACTAGATCAAGACACTGATTACATCCGTTGCGAAATATAATGCGGGCTGCAATACCTATGTAAGAAAACATAGTTGGATTTAGAATTTAGTAACATATGAATGTCATTTCTTAGAGACAGAGCTGACAACGGCCTCATCTTAGTGTGGGCTGCATCTCATACGAACTGATAAAAGTAGGTAAATGATGCATCCCACAGCAGATTCCATCAAAATGACAGTTATATCCAGGAAGCGTCACTTTTATTACTCAATAGAAGGTTACCTAATCTGAACTGCATCATTCGTTCGAGAGGACCGTGTTGGCTATTGTCTTATTTTGATAGGTTAGAGTCTTCCTTTTTTTTCTCCGGCTAATTCATAGAGAGGAAGTTCATGCAAGTGCATGTTGAAAAGGAGAGAAAACACCACCCACATCTCCGTCCTGAGCTGTTCCCTGAGCAGCTTTGAACACGAACCACCCACAATGTTTCAGGTGCATCAAGGACATCAGAAATGTGTGTGTGTGAGACGAGAGAGAGTGTACTTGATGTTCACACAAATCCTGTTACTTCCACTTCATAGCTCTTATCTGTGCTCTGTAAAACTCTCCCCTGCTGAAGGATGAGGAGTGCCTCAGACTGCTGTGCTCCTGACATGAACACGGCTCGTCATCCTCGCTCTACAAAACCTCCGGGTTATTGCCTGCTCGCTGCAGTTTCCCTGCCTAACCAGCAGACTTCTGTATTGATTGCCGCTAATAGCCTCCATCTCATTAGCACAGAAGCCCTGAGAGCAGTGAAAGAAAACCAGCGCTCGTGCTAATTCAACTGGTCCTTGGTTTTGTTCGGCTGTAGTTCATCCTCGAGCTAAACGTGTTAAATTCACCACCTGTTAAAAGGCTCTAGAAAAGATCAGCTCGAACATGACAGTGTTAACCATACAAAAGGACATCAAAAGCACAGATACCTGCAAACTCTCACATACAGATGACAAATAAAATGAAAAGTGTGATGGGAATACAACATCTCAATCCATACGACAGGCCTCACTGAACTGAACACGTACTTCAGATTTTTAACCAATGTGTTAGATGTGTTTGAAATAATGAAAGGGAATAAAAATGTTAAGTTTCACAGTATACGATATAACATGCATATGCAAAAAAGCTTCTGAAGACATCTCTGGGTTTAAAGATATTTTATGTCAGTTATAGCCATTATTTGACTGATTTCATGGACAAATAATAGTAAAGTTTAATGGCAGGTTTATGAAAACTGCGTGTTGCAGCACAGTTTATCAGATTTACCACAAAAATTCCAAGGACTTGAACACATCACTTATACATCATGCTTCAGTTCTGATTCTGACAGAGGTTACTGGTGAGGCTATTTTACCGCCTCACTGCACATTATCCTACTTATACCTTACTAAAGAAATCACTAATTTGACAAAAACTACTAATTTAAAATGATTTTATTGATTGATTCTATGCTTGGAATTGTATATAGTATAGCAGTGGTCTGTCATACAGACCCAACGCACCTTCAATCCTTGCACTGTTGGTCTCCTTCTCCTCTTTCTTTTTCTCGTTTTTATTGCCAGGTGCCATTTGATTGAACACCTTCCCTTCCTAGACGTTACGACTAATCCTCAACATATACTGCTGGAATGTTGCAGAAACCTCAAATAAACCCGGTGAGTACGCCGTCAACATTACTGCCAGCTTTGTTCTTTTTGTAAAAATTAAAATACAGAACAATTATGGGAACTTATTTCAACAGACAAGTATGAGTTGGGAGATTTAAACACCAAACAAGGGATTTGGAAGAATGGAGTTCATCACCCCCCCCACCCAGTAGAGTTCATGAAGATCACTGAAGCTGTTCTGGAGGCATTAGGAAAAGGATCTTAATGAACATCTTGCCAAATGAAATCATAAACGCTGTTGAAATAAGGATGAAACTAATCTTACAAACA